>CM017562.1:12085005-12616819 GCA_007844125.1 Sinonovacula constricta
CCGGTTTTGGCGAGAACTTTCATATGGGGAGGTCTTTCAGCTGATCTACCATGCACCGGTGGTTTTAACTCAAATTAACTGTATCCTTGCTGTGCATACTAGGTGTAAATCATGCATTTTAACTAATATGCGTCTGTTATTTTACCAAAGTAATAATGGTTTACATTGATTCCAGATATAACAACAACAAACAAACAGTACTTTGTGTAGATCCTGAACTTGATTGTTCTTTGGACGAAACAAGGGATCAATGAAGTCCACATATTTCCATGATCCTTGTAAACCTACCGTATTACTGATAGTCCTCACCAAACAGTACACTGCGACATTAGACTATTGCTGATAGACCTTACCAAACAGTACACTGCGACATTAGAGTATTGCTGATAGTACTTACCAAACAGTACACGGCGACATGGGACTATTGCTGATAGACCTTACCAAACAATACACAGCGACATTAGACTACTGCTGATAGAAAATACCAAACAGTACACTGCGACATTAGACTATTGCTGATAGTCCTTACCAAACAGTACACTGCGACATTAGACTTTTGCTGATAGACCTTACCAAACAGTACACTGCGACATTAGACTATTGCTGATAGTCATCACCAAACAGTACACTGCGACATAAGACTATTACTGATGGTCCTTACTAAACAGTACACTGCGATATTAGACTATTGCTGATTGTCCTTACCAAACAGTACACTGCGACATTAGACAATTGCTGATAGTCCTCACCAAACAGTACACTGCGACATTAGACTATTGCTGATAGTCCTTACCAAACAGTACACTGCGACATTAGACTACTGCTGATAGACCTTACCAAGCAGTACACTGCGACATTAGACTATTGCTGATAGTCCTTACCAAACAGTACGCTGCGACATTAGACTATTGCTGATAGACCTTACCAGACAGTACACTGCGACATTAGACTATTGCTGATAGTCCTAACCAAACAGCACACTGCGACATTAGACTATTGCTGATAGTCCTTATCAAACAGTACACTGCGACATTAGACTATTGCTGATAGACCTTACCAAACAGTACACTGCGACATTAGACTATTGCTGATAGACCTTACCAAACAGTACACTGCGACATTAGACTATTGCTGATAGTCCTTACCAAACAGTACACTGCGACATTAGACTATTGCTGATAGTCCTAACCAAACAGTACACTGCGACATTAGACTATTGCTGATAGACCTTACCAAACAGTACACTGCGACATTAGACTATTGCTGATAGACCTTACCAAACAGTACACTGCGACATTAGACTATTGCTGATAGTCCTTACCAAACAGTACACTGCGACATTAGACTATTGCTGATAGTCCTTACCAAACAGTACACTGCGACATTAGACTATTGCTGATAGTCTTTACCAAACAGTACACTGCGACATTAGACTATTGCTGATTGCCCTCACCAAACAGTACACTGCGACATTAGACTATTGCTGATAGACCTTACCAAACAGTACACTGCGACATTAGACTATTTTGATAGTGCTAACCAAACAGTACACGGCGACATGGGACTATTGCTGATAGACCCTACCAAACAATACACTGCGACATTAGACTACTGCTGATAGACCTTACCAAACAGTGCACTGCGACATTAGACTATTGCTGATAGTCCTTACCAAACAGTACACTGCGACATTAGACTATTGCTAATAGTCATCACCAAACAGTACACTGCGACATTAGACTATTACTGATGGTCCTAACTAAACAGTACACTGCGATATTTGACTATTGCTGGTTCTCCTTACCAAACAGTACACTGCGACATTAGACAATTGCTGATAGTCCTCACCAAACAGTACACTGCGACATTAGACTATTGCTGATAGTCCTTACCAAACAGTACACTGCGACATTAGAATACTGCTGATAGACCTTACCAAACAGTACACTGAGACATTAGACTATTGCTGATAGTCCTTACCAAACAGTACACTGCGACATTAGACTATAGCTGATAGACCTTACCAGACAGTACACTGCGACATTAGACTATTGCTGATAGTCCTTACCAAACAGTACACTGCGACATTAGACTATTGCTGATTGTCCTTACCAAACAGTACACTGCGACATTAGACTATTGCTGATTGTACTCACCAAACAGTACACTGCGACATTAGACTATTGCTGATAGACCTTACCATACAGTACACTGCGACATTAGACTATTGCTGATAGTCCTTACCAAACAGTTCACTGCGACATTAGACTATTGCTGATAGACCTTATCAAACAGTACACTGCGACATTAGACTATTGCTGATAGACCTTACCAAACAGTACACTGCAACATTAGACTATTGCTGATAGTCCTTACCAAACAGTACACTGCGACATTAGACTATTGCTGATAGACGTTACCAGACAGTACACTGCGACATTAGACTATTGCTGATAGTCCTAACCAAACAGTACACTGCGACATTAGCTTATTGCTGATAGTCCTTACCAAACAGTACACTGCGACATTAGACTATTGCTGATAGACCTTACCAAACAGTACACTGCAACATTAGACTATTGCTGATAGACCTTACCAAACAGTACACTGCGACATTAGACTATTGCTGATAGTCCTTACCAAACAGTACACTGCGACATTAGACTATTGCTGATAGACCTTACCAAACAGTTAACAGCGACATTAGACTATTGCTGATAGACCTAACCAGACAGTACACTGCGACATTAGACTATTGCTGATAGTCCTTACCAAACAGTACACTGCGACATTAGACTATTGCTGATTGTCCTTACCAAAGAGTACACTGCGACATTAGACTATTGCTGATAGACCTAACCAGACAGTACACTGCGACATTAGACTATTGCTGATAGTCCTTACCAAACAGTACACTGCGACATTAGACTATTGCTGATTGTCCTCACCAAACAGTACACAGCGACATTAGACTATTGCTGATAGTCCTCACCAAACAGTACACTGCGACATTAGACTATTGCTGATAGACCTTACCAGACAGTACACTGCGACATTAGACTATTGCTGATAGTCCTTACCAAACAGTACACTGCGACATTAGACTATTGCTGATAGACCTTACCAAACAGTACACTGCGATATTAGACTATTGCTGATTGTCCTTACCAAACAATACACTGCGACATTAGACTATTGCTAATAGACCTTACCAAACAGTACACTGCGACATTAGACTATTGCTGATAGACCTTACCAAACAGTACACTGCGACATTAGACGATTGCTGATAGTCCTTACCAAACAGTACACTGCGACCTTAGACTATTGCTGATTGTCCTTACCAAACAGTACACTGCGACATTAGACGATTGCTGATAGTCCTTACCAAGCAGTACACTGCGACCTTAGACTATTGCTGATTGTCCTTACCAAACAATACACTGCGACATTAGACTATTGCTGATTGTCCTTACCAAACAGTACACTGCGACATTAGACTATTGCTGATTGTCCTTACCAAACAGTACACTGAGATATTAGACTTGCGTAAGTCCAAGGCTCCACCTCCAGCAACTATCGTCTATATGACTATAACTGTGTCATTGTGACGTGACAACACACAATTCAACAGTTGCATACAACCTGGCTGATTTAGACGGGGGCGCAACAGGTGCGCGCCCCATCTTTGATTCCAAACAGGAAAAAAACAATATTTTTAAATATATAAAAATATAAATCACGCACACATACCTAATCTTTATAACCTATGGGTAAACCCTAAATTTGCCCCTGTCAACAAATTAAAAAGTTACAGGTATGTGAAACGATAAAGACTTACATGGGAGCTGTAGACGCCCTTGACCTGTGGAACTGTGATCTCCAAATGGTAGGAGAACTGACCTGATAGACTGGGTACCTGGACCGGGTTCAGCCAACCTACATCGCCAACAGGATCACGATTTGTGGGATAAATGTTACACGTATGGGACAGGAAACTTTATAAAAACTGTGTTCGTCATATCACACATCTATGACTTCGAACATGTGTGCTAATTAATTTGATTAATTGTTGTGTAAATGGACAATATGGTGTATGTATACTTCAGAAATAATGCATATATTCTGTTCTGCAAATTCCACCCAGATTTTATCAATAAGAGATATAAAATGCCAATTAAAATGGCAATTTAGTGAAATTTTCGATACAAAGGTCAGTGTTACCAGCCATTTAGTTAGGTGTTAATCTCAGTGAGGATGTTATTTTGTCAACTTTTGCTAGATACTACCTTTTTATATTCAAAGGTATTATTACAGCTGGCCAAAAAAAAAAATTCAACAGTTTACTCATGTCTACATCCAAATGCACTCTTCTAAAGTTAGCTAAGTACATTTGTTTTGCAAATTATCTAAGAGGATAAATTTTGTTAAATCCATACAGCTGTTCCGAAAATATAAAGAACATATAAGTAATTTGTATGTAATTTGTATTTGCTATTAAACATGTTATGTTTTGATGCAATAAACTATATGTATTGTATTGTATTGTATTGTATTGTATTGTATTTACATTTTTATATCGCTCTGTGATACAAATATGCAAAGATTTACATTTCTGTAGTTTAAAAATCATTGCTAGGATTTACAAAATATCGTTCTGTAGTTTAAAATTTTTGCAAAGATTTACAAAATATCGTTATATTGTTTAAAAAAAAAACATTGCAAGGATTTACAAAATATCGTTCTGTAATTTAAAAAGTTTGCAAAGATTTACCAAATTTCGTTCTGTAGTTTAAAATGTTTGCAAAGATAAAAAAAATATCGTTCTGTAGTTTTAAAACATTTCAAGGATTTACAAAATACCGTTCTGCAGTGTAAAATATTCGGATATATTTACAAATAATCGTTGTGTAATTAACAAAGTTTGGAAAGATAAAAATATCATTCTGTGATTAAAAATGTTTGCAGAGATTTGCAAACTTCCGTTTATTAGTAGATTAAAATGCTTTTGCAAATATTTACAAAATATCTTTCAGTAGTTTTAAAAGGTTGCTATAAATGTTAAGAAGGAAAATAATTTGTACAACTTACCGAAGTCCACTGTTACGTCAACTGCTTTAAATGTTACCTGGAATAAAAGCGAAATGTGTATCAACATTAGAAATAGATAACTGGATACACTTTATTTTTTCTAACTCAAAACATTGAATTTCTGTTTCCTAAAAACTATACTTTCATTTAATTATTTAAGTCTGAGTTCACTCCACTAAAAGCTTTTTATTCATTTTCACATTCCTTAAGATACATGTATTGAAATCTTTAATTTCAAGAGCATTAAAATATATTTTTATATATTTAAATACACATATGCATAGAAATGTCAAGTTGCACTTTCACGTTTGTATTTGTATGCTGATATTGATACATGCAATTATTTTAGTATGATATTTTGAAGAATACCAGTGTACAAATCATTTGTGCAAATATCGCAAAATTAAATCACCAACGGGCCATGTAAAATTTTCGGATAATTCCGTATATCAGATTAGTGGGAAGTGGAAATGTCCGAGTTTTTCCGATTGATTACGTACCGGATCAGTTGCTCCCGGTACAAACATATCTATAGACACGGAACCAGCATATACAGCAGACTCCAGGTTCTTATAGGCGTCTGCTATCGACAGTTCTGGCAGCGCCGGGCCGTTCACTGTTCCTGTAACATTGAAACTTTATGTATATTGAGGTAAACCAAATGTAATAAAAAAAAATAAAGAATTTGAAAATTAACACAACGGATGAGTTATAATAAACCTATCTTTAATGTAGATGTGTATGCCAAATTTTAAGAAAAATTCCCCATCTAATTTTGAATATATAGATATTTTTGTTTTCTAAAATTGGTACTTAATGTGTCTCTTTTTTTTAGAAATTGGCAAACTCCAAATATTATTATATCCTCTTTAGGATAAGTGTTTTGCTACCGAGTATCGAAACAAGATATAGGATTGGACAAATCAGTCAGGTATGTTACTTGATTGGTTTGACTGAAGCTATCCCAAAATGTAATTTATTGTACACAAACCCAACTCGTTTAAGACTGATTTTCAAGATTGTTGTGTTTGTTGCACTTTATTGCAAAAATCACCGAGCTCTTGATAGTCACACGATTTATTTCAGAGTTGCCCAAAATGTTCTTTAAAGTTTTTGGTTGATTTTGCAAAATAAAAAAAATAATTTCACCACATGGTTTTGATTTTTTGGACATTGAATATACCAGGTAGCAAAATTGTAATCAAATTTAGCTCAAATTGAATAATTAAAATTCATTCACAAAAATAAAATTAAAAATTATCATGTTTCCTTTTTAATCTGGTAGAGTGATGCAGAAAGTATATTAAAAGTGAAAAAAGAAAAAGTAAAAATAATTTAAATAAATGATTGTTCTAATTTCTGAAGTTTCGTGAACACTTAAGATTGCAACATGCACATACAATTGCATCATATTGATTGAAATAGAAAAGATTTAAAGTTGTTGTTTTTTTGTTGTTTCATAACCATAATTGTGGTCATAATCGCAACATCCAGCTAATTTTTGGTGAAGGAAGACCGCAGACTTATGCCTGGGTTGAACCACCGGCGCAACGCAGGTTAGCTGGAAAACCTCCCCGCAAAAGTATTTGAGCACCATTTAAACAATTAGCAAATTTGAAAAAAGAATTATATATATTAAGTATATGAAAAAAATAATTTTTACAAAGTGAAATCTGAAACATTTCTTTTACTTCGAAAATATCGAGTTGTTTTTCTACAAGATTCATTTGTCATATTTACTGGACCATGTACCTTCAGCTGCATACACGCAATGTAGTGTTGCAGCCCTTCATATACTTATCGACCAACAATCCTTCTGTAATCATTATTTTACGATACAGATATAAATTCCTTGTTATTAGATACTTTTTCTGTAATTTTTGAATGTTCAAAATTAACAATTGAAGTACGTGATCAAACTTTTAAAAAAATAACATGTATGGATTAATTAAAAGCTAATTCTGCAACCTTTTGCAGGGCAAAGTTCTGTAAATTGTACGTCAGACCAAAAAGAAAACAAGCGAAGAGACTGTTTATCGATTTACGTCTGTTTCAAATCTAGAGCGAGTGTCAATTTAACCTAATTCATACCGTTCCGCCCATTTTATGAAGCTCGGCTAGATACATAAAAATAATACCTTGTCAGAGTCTACTTTCGTCTTCTCCGTTTTCGCATATAAGACGTTTAGACTTCATATTTTGTCGAAAGCATTGACAGTGGTGAAAGTTTTTAAAACTATTCTACAATTTGGTTAATACTGCGATATTGTACCATATACCTACTAGAATAATGGTCGCATGTCATGTTATTGACCAGGACTGGTTTCCCATCCTCCGCGTGGGCGCTGCTGAGTCGGCAGATACCAGACGGGTCCAGGGGACAGAAGTCAAAACTGTTACAGGTGATCTGTAACGTCTGTACACAGTATTGAGCACACTGGGAGTAGTTGCCGACTGACGTCACTGGATAAACGACGTCAGCCGTACGTTCATTGGCCTTGTTGGAGACGAATGTGAACTGCGCTGGAACAACAGAAGGTAAAGTGACGTTTGATTGGGTTCATTATGTGTATATTCGTTTCGTTTAAACACGTTTTATTTTAAAATCCATGTACACAGTATTTGTTTGTTTGTTTTTTGTTACATCGCACCGACAAATTTATGGTCATATTGGGAACATCCAGCTACTTACCGGTGGAGGAAGACCCCAGACTTATGTCTAGGTAGAACCACGGGTGCACCGCAGGTTAGCTGGAACAGTATTTGTGTTTTAACAAGATATAAAATGACAAAAACGTTGTGCAACAAGTTTTTGAACTAAGTACTTCTTTAATGCAAATTGAACAATGAACCTTTCGTGCAAGGTTCCATAACCAACATTATGGAACAAGAATATATCATACCTAAAGTGAGATGAATGAATGAATCTTCTCTTTAATTATTAATAAGTTAAGGAAGTATTAGATTATCTCCAAAATAACATATTTCCAAAAAGGTCTAGGCTGAAAGCAACAACACACCCACCCATATAAGGAGATCTGTCAAGAAGTGTAGCTGATATGTAAACTTGAGAGTTGTCGTAGTCCAACCGCACATCTTGGACACGGATTGGCGCCACATTCAAGTTGCTAACAAACGCCCTCTGCGCCGCTGTTTTCAGGTCTCCCTCACTTCCAGGGGTGTAGGTGCCTATGTCAAAACGGTGAATGAAGCGTTAGTTGGTTGTTGTAATACAGGTGAGAAATGTATGTTTGCCAGCAGCTTTTTCAAGCATATATGTTGGTAACTCTGCGGGACTACGTCGGCAGCGCCAAGCTATAGGGGCGTGAACAATACACTTCTTAGTATCCACAATGTAAATACATGTATAAAACAAAATTATTACACTTGCTTATTTTCTTGTTTGATTTATGCATAAGAAGCATAAAATAAAACGGCAATCGTTTACTCCTTCCTTTCCATGCCTCCGCGGCAAACAGTCTGCGACAAATAGTGCGAACAAGCTTAGTCAATTCAACTAAACTCAGCTTTATTGAACACATTACCATTCTTCGCGGTTATTGAGCGAACACTATATAAAATACAAGTATAAAACAATACAAAACAATCAAGTAAACGTAAAACGTTTACGAAAACACAACAGACAAATGGGAAAGACTAGTATTTTACAACTCCGTGACGTCATGTGTGACTTCCATGAGTTGTGCCTCGTATGATGTATTTAAAGCTGCTGATTTGATTGACTAGTTTAAAAAGATCGTGTTTATTGTGCGTTAACTACGATTTTGACATTTGCATTTTAAATGAAGTGGATTAACACATGTGAGATTACGCATCATGACATTATAGGACCTACAATCAGAACTAAAGCGTCTACAAAAATAATTTTGACCAGGACATGAGGAAAAGGAAACTGAAATACAAGAGTTATTTTATTAACAAGTTTTGCTTTTGTCAAGTGAGCAGTTGTTGACAGTGTGTAGAGAAAGCAAATTTAAGCTAAAGCTTGTAACTTATGGTCTAAATGATTACTGAGATATTTGATATTATACAATTATTTACCGAGGCGATAGCCGAGGTCAATAATGATTTTTGCGGTCAATATCAACAGCATATTTCCCAGCTAATAAGTAAATAACTGTTTTATTACACGAACTATAAATAGTTAATAATAAATAGTTTTTATTTCTTTGATAATTATCTAAATGAAATGCAAGAAAATAGTTTACATTGTTTACTTCGTGAATATTGTTCGTCTGGGACTTGTATCCCACAATGCGTACAATTCTAAGGAAGTTTTGTAGATGCGCGCGCATAATATTGATGGAAATTTCGCATTCTATTAATATAACGGTTAATATCAGCGAAAGCGGGTCAATATCTATATTTACTGACTCGACTACTTTGTTATTTTTTTATTTTTTTTCTTGGGGGGGATACCAATCGTGTTGCGTCTATTTATAGTTCATGAATAAAAAATAATGTAGTTTATACATTGTATCTGCATGTTGGATAGCTTTATATATATCAAATTAAAATTTACATAATCTAACACAGAACCATTGCGACCAGTTAAGTGAAAGTGGAAACAAGAGCAAGTTGAAATTAAGACAGAGCCTCACAAATAACACCTACTGACGAGCATACAATAACACTGGATCTAGTATCATACTAAACCAATAAATAAAACAATTATAACAAACAGTATACTAAATTATAAAAAATGTTCATCTACATTATACGGTAAAACAGTGTATACCTACAGAGACTTAAAACTATAAGTTATTGCGGTAATTAAAACTATCAATGGAGACAGCTAGTTTATAAGAAGTACTAGACATGTTTTTTACAGCTAGTTAAATAAAACTGAAGAACTGTTGTTTTATTGTTATATTTATATTTTTAACTATGAATGAGCAAATTAAAAATAGACAATGTTTATACAACCACACACATTGTTATATATATATATATATATCCAGTATGTACTGCGATAAAGTTGAATGGATCTTGATTCATACACCCCACTCCGCCCCAGCAACCCAAATATTCTGGATCTTCCCCTGGTTTATAGTTCTTTGAATTTTAGTATATTTGGGTCTTTGTAGCAGTTCTTAGGAATGTATATTTCTCTAAGTGAGTGGAAAATTGGACATAAACGTAAATCGCGCATTTTATCGCGTGTGTCCTTTGTGTCACATAGTTGACATTTTCTGTCACCGACATTCCATTTTTTTCCTGACGGCTAGTTTCAAAAGGCAAGTAATGGTCCCCTGTTCTATATTTTATTAGCGTGTATAAATATTTTATTGGAGATGAAGTAGTTTATTTTCTTAAATGATGATTTTGTGTGCATTGGACATTAAGATGTGTGTTTTTGTACACTTTTTATTTCTTTTTTTGTATTATATCTTTAAATATTGTGTTTTGTATTGTATTATGTATAAAAGCCAAATATCCGGTTTACCTTTCTCTTACAAAATACCTTGATATCCAGGTAGATTGGAAGGTGTTTTTAACATTATATAAAACATTCTATAAGAGAGTATATTGATGTTACCTGTTATTAATATGTGTCACAATCTACCATTCTACTTCTGATATTAATAATTAAGAATATCTGTCTAGCTCAACACTTAACATAAATAATAGTGTGCTTGTGCGAACTATGGTGATACCTTACGTATTGAGTGAACTTGTTCAATGATGTCCAAGTTTTTGTATCCGCCATCTTCACAGCTATGTGTCAGAAATGGGAACTATACTTCGATAAAATAATTTAAGTATTAAATCCGATAGTAAGTCATTATTACTTATTGGTGCGTATAGAAAATGTATTTTTCTGCTAGTTCAGCCAGGTATTTTCTAGTTTTATTTAAAGAAAATTAACTTGTGAAGTAGATTTCTATATATTTTGTAGCGGTCAAATATTACTATGGTATTTCCTCCTGTGTTAAAATTGAAACGTCTTGTGTTGCGAATTTCAGAAACTACTTATTTTGTGTTATCCACGTTAATATTTAATGTGTTTTAAGGAAATTTAAAAAAAAAAAACAATCCATATTTGATTTTTGTAAGAAGTCTTATCAGCTGCTATTAGAATATATGAGCAAATGGTAATATGTTTGGATTGAAGTTGTTGAGGTTGATTTCTGTATCGCCTTTGTCTAATAAACAATCTTCTAGATCTTAAGCCCGGACCTAGTAGCGCAATCGGTAGAGCGTCGGTTCGAGGTACGGGAGGCGTACGGGTTCGATCCCTGGCCGCGACATACCAAAGTCGTTAAAAATGGTAGTGGTATAGCTCAAGCAAATAAAAGGGTAGTTCCACGTCTGGTTGGCCTGGTGTCGAGATTATGTGACTGCGTGTGGTATCAAGCCAGGTGTTGGCGGCATGCTATACACAGTGAAGGCAGCACTCAATCTGCTTCAAGTGAACACCGTCTTCAAATAATTGAAATTGAAAGGAAGTTTTGTAGATGCGCGCGCATAATATTGATGGAAATTTCGCATTCTATTAATATAACGGTTAATATCAGCGAAAGCGGGTCAATATCTATATTTACTGACTCGACTACTTTGTTATTTTTTTATTTTTTTTCTTGGGGGGGATACCAATCGTGTTGCGTCTATTTATAGTTCATGAATAAAAAATAATGTAGTTTATACATTGTATCTGCATGTTGGATAGCTTTATATATATCAAATTAAAATTTACATAATCTAACACAGAACCATTGCAACCAGTTAAGTGAAAGTGGAAACAAGAGCAAGTTGAAATTAAGACAGAGCCTCACAAATAACACCTACTGACGAGCATACAATAACACTGGATCTAGTACCATACTAAACCAATAGATAAAAAAATTATAACAAACAGCATACTAAATTATAAAAAATGTTCATCTACATTATACGGTAAAACAGTGTATACCTACAGAGACTTAAAACTATAAGTTATTGCGGTAATTAAAACTATCAATGGAGACAGCTAGTTTATAAGAAGTACTAGACATGTTTTTTACAGCTAGTTAAATAAAACTGAAGAACTGTTGTTTTATTGTTATATTTATATTTTTAATTATGAATGAGCAAATTAAAAAAGACAATGTTTATACAACCACACACATTGTTATATATATATATAGTATGTACTGCGATAAAGTTGAATGGATCTTGATTCATACCCTCCACTCCGCCCCAGCAACCCAAATATTCTGGATCCTCCCCTGGTTTATAGTTTTTTTGAATTTAAGTATATTTGGGTCTTTGTAGCAGTTTTTAGGAATGTATATTTCTCTAAGTGAGTGGTAAATTGGACATACACGTAAATCGCGCATTTTATCGCGTGTGTCCTTTGTGTCACATAGTTGACATTTTTTTGTCACCGATATTCCATTTTTTCCTGACGGCTAGTTTCAAAAGGCAAGTAATGGTCCCCTGTTCTATATTTTATTAGCGTGTATAAATATTTTATTGAAGATGAAGTAGTTTATTTTCTTAAATGATGATTTTGTGTGCATTGGACATTAAGATGTGTGTTTTTGTACACTTTTTATTTCTTTTTTTTTGTATTATATCTTTAAATATTGTGTTTTGTATTGTATTATGTATAAAAGCCAAATATCCGGTTTACCTTTCTCTTACAAAATACCTTGATATCCAGGTAGATTGGAAGGTGTTTTTAACATTATATAAACATTCTATAAGGTAGTCTATTGATGTTACCTGATATATATATGTGCCACAATCTACCATTCTACTTCTGATAATAATAATTAAGAATATCTGCCTAGCTCAACACTTAACATAAATAAAAGTGTGCTTGTGCGAACTACGGTGATACCATACAAGTCTTGAGTGAACTTGTTCAATGATGTTGAAGTTTTCGTATCCCCGAACTTCACAGCTATGTGTCAGAAATGGGAACTATACTTCGATAAAATAATTTAAGTATCAAATCCGATGTTAAGTCATTATTACTTATTGGTGCGTATAGAAAATGTCTTTTCTTCTAGTTCAACCAGGTATTTTCTAGTTTTATTTAAAGAAAATTAACTTGTGAAGTAGATTTCTATATATTTTGTAGCGGTCAAATATTACTATGGTATTTCCTCCTGTGTTAAAATTGAAACGTCTTGTGTTGCGAATTTCAGAAACTACTTATTTTGTGTTATCCACGTTAATATTTAATGTGTTTTAAGGAAATTTAAAAAAAAAAACCCAATCCATATTTGATTTTTGTAAGAAGTCTTAGCTGCTATTAGATTATATGAGCTAATGGTAATATGTTTGGATTGAAGTTGTTGAGGTTGATTTCTGTATCGCCTTTGTCTAATAAACAATCTTCTAGATCTTAAGACCGGACCTAGTAGCGCAATCGGTAGAGCGTCGGTTCCAGGTACGGGAGGCGTACGGGTTCGATCCCTGGCCGCGACATACCAAAGTCGTTAAAATGGTAGTGGTATAGATCAAGCAAATATAAGGGTAGTTCCACGTCTGGTTGGCCTGGTGTCGAGATTATGTGACTGCGTGTGGTATCAAGCCAGGTGTTGGCGGCATGCTATACACAGTGAAGGCAGCACTAAATCTGCTTTAAGTGAACACCGTCTTCAAATAATTGAAATACTAACCCAACAAACAAAATCTTAAGAAATTGAGACAATAGTACAGGTGAAAAGTTTTCTCCTTGCCTTACTCCAGTTTTACAACTGAAATAGTCTGATGGTAAATAATTAGGTTCATTCTTACTGACTGTTTTTAAATTTGGTATATAAATACCGGATTGTATCATTTACTAGATGACATTTATAGCTTTGAACGTGTTGTCTGATTCAATTCTTTTTTGGCTTTATATTGCATATTTTAAGTAGTATTGCTTTATTATGTTCTTATGCCTAGTTATGCTAACTTTTGATTAGCAAAAGGAAAAGAATTAGGGGACACCCGGGTTCGAACCGGGGACCTCTCGATCTGCAGTCGAATGCTCTACCACTGAGCTATATCCCCACATAAATTAAAACCAAACTGCAGACATACTCAATACAAACAAGCTACCTGAGCACAGGTGTAGTCAGTTATCTATATTAATAGACCAGGTAACAGCCGTATACTTACATGAAGCTATACAACGGACTAGCGGTACATTTCACAATAGAATGATAGTGAACACATCAAGCGGTAGAGTTTGAACTTTCAGTGTGATACATTTAACTCATTAAAACTCATTTAAATACAGGAATATTATAATATGTTAATAAGATTACGTAACATGCCATTTGGTAATTTCATTATAGAATAAACAGAATCAGCAGAAACAAAAATAACAAAAACAACAACTACATCAAACCCAACACTACTTCTACTACTACAACTACTACTACTACTACTACTACTACTACTACTACTACTACTACTACTACTACTACTACTACTACTACTACTACTACTACTACTACAACAACAACAACAACAACAACTACTACTTCTACTACTACTACTACTACAACTACTACTACTACTACAACAACTACTTCTACTACTACTACTACTACGACTATTACTACTGCTACTGCTACTACTACGACTACTGCTGATGCTGCTTCTACTACTACCAGTGCTACTACGTCTACTACTACAACTACTACAACTGCTCCAACAACAACAACTACTAGTACTACTACTACTTCTGCTGCTGCTGCTGCTGCTACTACTACGACTACTACTACTTTTACTGCTACTACTGCTAATACTTCTACTACTACAACTACTACTCCTGCTACTAGTACTAGTACTACTACTACTACTACAAATACTACTACTACTATTACAACTATTACTACTATAACTGGTACTATAACTACTACTGCTACAACTGCCACTATTACTTCTACTACTACTACTACTCTTATATAATTATTATATTCTACTATAACAATAACCAAGAACAACAACAACACAACTACCACTATGACAACAACCACCTTTACAACAACTTTCGCAATTACCAGCAAATTCCAACACCACTATTACAACTACAAATTGTAGCCTCCAGGTAAGGAAGGCCCTGGGCTCAAACCCAGGTGGCGCTGCTACAAACCCAAGTACCTAATAATAACAGCGCCATGGACCGCTTGTTAAAGCTTACAAAATAAAGTAGTTCCCCGCTGTCAGGATAATTTGACTGGTATTGGTACCAAGTGTTCACGGCATGGTATACACATTGAAGGCAGCACTTTATATGGACACCGTCTCGGGATAACTGAAAACTTGAATGTGGACGATACACCCAATCAATGAGGATTTAATTAATTTATTGATCTTTTTCAGACAACCGCACTGCAACTAAAATGCTGTATTTAGAAAATGGTCAGTTTCCTAGACATTTGACACTTGTAAAAAATATCAGGTCAATTAATAATGAAGATTAAGTGTACATACATCTTGATCAAATGGTGTGTTATGATTTTTTTCGGCCCAACTACATATGAAAAATGCTACTTCGGTGACGTTTAATAGTCACAATACAGTTAATGGGCTTATCCGGAATTTCTACCAATGGGAGATGATTTGATGCTCATTCGGGCTGACCCAGAAAATTGTGTTGATGGTGGGGCGGGGTATGAATCAAGATCCATTCAACTTAATCGCATTAGACAATATATATATATATATATATATATATACAGTAAGTGGGCCTAACTTCGACTTCAGCAGTCAAAAGCCAAAATACTTTCAAAGCTAAGTATTATTTAAACGTTCATGTTTGTGTTTTTACAACTCTACTCCTTCACCTGCAACCACCCCCCATCCCCCGCCCTCCAGCCTCCCCCTTTCCCCCATGGATCCATTCCTGGACCTTATTCCGGCACATTTTTAAGTAGATCAAAAGTGAGGTTAGACAGCTACGCCGAAAATAACTGTTCTACTACAGTGAGTTCCTTGTCCCTCTTTTTGTCCGAGACATGATAAACCGATACTTTTCTGCTCTAAACTACTGAGGTTATGAATTTTTATTCTTAGTATATTCACCTGGAAATCGCACGCTAAAGTGAAGTTTGGAGGATTCTCCGAAACAATCCGAGATATCCCAAATGGACAGGTCCGGATGTTCCTCATCAAAGTCGACAAAATTATATGTCACTTTATAGCCTATCTGAAAATTAAAAACAAACAAAAATATTACCGTTTTAGATTTCATATAATTATATACATAAAATTTTACATATAAAAACATATTACCGTTACCAAAGCAACAGGCGTACTCGTAGGTCTGCATAAGGCTACAATATGATAAATATTATGAAAACACACACATATATATATAATAATAATTAAAATACTCAATTAATTGCCATATTAGTCTTGCTGCTATTATCTGCAGTGTAAAAAAGCCCAAATAGTATATATATATATATATATATATATATATATATATATATATATATATATATATATATATATATATATATATATATATATATATATATATATATATATATATATACATTTAAATATTAAGATTAGACAAACCCTTTTACAAAATGTCATAAACACCTTATGAAAACTCTTACATAAAGTTTTTGAGCATTATAATAAAAATAAAAACATGTGACGTCAGATATTACGTCAAACACGTACATCCGGTATGGAAATCTCCAGATAGATCGGGACGTCGCCCGGTGAAGTTGATCCATCGTCGGGCAATTCCGTCAAACCGTCCTGAACATGGATTAAAGATAAAAAATGTTGCTTAGTGTTGGTACTAAAGTTTAGTAATGTAATAGATGGCAGTTTTTAGACAAATATATTAGCAAAAGTAGATGCAATAAATTTATTTTTTTAAAATTTATTTAACATGCATTTTATGGTCATTACAGAAACATGTTATACAATCCAATTATTGTACTTAGACAACAAAATAATGAAAAATTTCTTAAGTAGACCTCGCCGCATTGATTTCTTTATGACCGACTTAGGTTGTGTTACTCAAAATTCATTAAAACGCAAAAAAATAACAATAATTTTAAAATAGTCTCATAACAACACTAAAACTGCATTGTATGCGTTCCTGCGCTCAACATTTAATAATTAGTAACGTAGCGCTGCTTGACATTCGTTCATCGAAGCATTTTCTTGTTCCTTTTTTTTATTGTATAAACATATTTGTTCACTGCAGTCGTCAGTTTTTTATATATAAAAGGTATCTATACTTTTACAACAAATATTAATGCAATTTGCTTAAATTTTGTCAAATAAAAAAAAATAAAAACAAAAAAAAAACTCATTACTCTGTAAAATTAAAAGAAAATTAGCCTATTAAACAAGTCTCCATTTTTAGTCTTAGACGCACATTGCTTTAAGAACACATCTTCTTAGAATGTATGCACTCTCTTTTCTCTCAAAATAAACCTTTATTCAAAAAGCAGTTGGAAAACACATACATGCATGCATCCATCCATACATTACATACATACATTACATGCATACATACATTACAACATACATTACAACATACATTACATGCTAACATACATACATCACATCACATCACATCAATGTGATACATATGCTCTTTTCAAGAAACTTTGTCTATCGCCAGTTCTTGTGTTAAAAAGAAAAGTGAAAAATACAGCAAAAAGAAACACAAAAGTAATTACATAATTATTAAAGATCTTACCGCCAAAAAATAATATTCATATATGGCATCATAGCGACCCTTTCCCGGTACTAAATGATTCTTCTCGACAGTTGTGAATACATCACAAAGTAAACCACGTGCCATCCGCTATGGAAAAAAGTCAACAAACAACAAAATAAAAAAACCAGATAGAAAAGATGGTATCCAGCACTTTTCCCATATAATATATACATATGTAAGTAGCAATAATACCGCTCTGTTTTGATGAATTTTGACATAATGTCTGCATGAACTCATACTTTCGTCTTAAAACGGAGAGTAACAATACTACTTCAATTTTTAGACAGAAAAATTACTTTCAAATCTAAAAAAAAAAGGAAGATGGGGATTTTTGCTTTAAATAATTATCGAAATCAGAGTCATTCCGCCCAGTGGTATCAAAAGTTGATGGTCACTTGGCTTTCGTACTTAACATAGGTTTCCGTGCAGCGTGGCTCAATTTGAAATATTCGTAATGACAAGCGAGGTGTTGTCCTTTACCTTTTCAACGGCATCGTCGGAACCCACGGCTACTGAATACGTTTCATATATATGTTTCACTCCATTCATACACCGTGGGAATTTTGTCTACGATATCGCCGTATTTATAGTTAAATTTGAATAGATATCAGCCAATCAAAACAACGCTTACATTTCCGCTACTGGTACATGTGAAGGTAGCTAAGTATCCGGAAACTTAAATTCTCTTTCCATTGATGATGTCATTTTGGAAATTCCGAAAGCTACAAAGTACTAGCCATCCGCTTGGACTGAAATCTCCATCGGATTATGAAGCGACCATTGAAATATCATTACCAGAAACGGCGAAAAGTGAACTATATATCCCACGGACGATGAATGAAGAGTAACGGAAATGATCAGTCGTGTGTGTCCGACGATGTTCCAATGGATGCAAAGCATCCTTATAGAGCATTTCGCGGTATACTTTCATGTAACTTATTTCGATGTTTGAGAGAGAACCAAACTACCGGATACCACTTATGAGGTGCTGAGAACATTTCATTCATTTCACGGACAATTAATATTTCACATTTTTAAGGATTTTTACATTTTTTGAACAATAACTATTTTGACATTTTAATGTTTCTGTACGTGTTGTGGGCAAATTACATATTTTTTTACATTTGACAACTTATTGTCAATTGCTCAGGTTTGTTTTGTTTTTAAATACATTGCAGCGAGCAATTATGATCACTATAGCAACGTCCAGCTTTTTGGTGGAGGAAGACCCTAGACACATGTCTGGGTAGAACCACCGGCGCACCGCAAGTCAGCTGTGAGTCCTTCCCACATTAAGTCCTTCGCCCCGACTCAAACCCACGCGGTCAGCGGCTAAGCAGTTAGAGTAGTCGGCGACTCTAATTCCACGCCACAGGCGCCCCGACATTTTTAATGTTTTTGTACATTTAATAGGTAACTATGAATGTGACATCTTCAAGTTTTTACACATTTGATGGACAGTTATTCACATAACATTTTAAAGGTTTGATACATTTTATGGACAACGATATATATGTCACGTAAATGTATCGTCACGTGACTGATCAATGTTTTTATGATATTCACCTGGCCGGTGAACGCGTAGGAATCGTCTAGGTAAAACAGTTGCATTGGGTTCTTCATGTGGATGGCGTAGCTGGAATCATTGTTGGCAGTTATAGTGGTGTTTTCACTGACGTCGAACGACGAGTTGGATATTGATCCCGCAACACACTGCCTTGTAATCTGATCTCGCACATAGCGCACACCTGTAGATTAGATTTATTTGTCACATTAGTGGATAATCTCCCCTTAATTATATTATAACATGCAAAGAGGTCCTTTTATTTGGATTAATCGGGTTTAATGCTTGTAATTTTTGGTGTGTTTATTGACTTATATGTTTTTCTTGTGATGCCAAGATTAACCTTCATCTACAAACACTTCCATGTTTGTTTGCTTTTTTAATAACATATTATCTATAAGTAGTAAAATGGATTTAACGCTCATATTAATGCAAACGTAATAATTGTGTTTATGTTTATAGCGCATGCTGTCTGCGACACATTGGATGTCTTACACCCGTGCACTTTCTGTACCTGAGTTATAGTCGTGCACTTCTGAGATAGGATTGAGAGTAAACAGTGGTTCCTCGGCCACCTGGACTCGGTAATCGAACCTCACATAGCGGTACTCCTGGTCGTACCAAATCTATGACAGGGAAGAAAGGAATATTTTTTTATATACTCCTGGGAATCAAATATCTCCCGGCCGTACAAGTCTGAGCGGGAATAAAGAGGAATCAAATATCTCCCGGCCGTACAAGTCTGAGCGGGAATAAAAAGGAATCAAATATACTCCTGGTCGTACATGTCTGAGGCGGGAATAAAAAGGAATCAACTATACTCCTGGTCTTACCAGGTCAGAGGCGGAAATAAAAAGGAATCAACTATACTCCTGGTTTTACCAGGTCAGAGGCGGGAATAAAAAGGAATCAACTATACTCCTGGTTTTACCAAGTCAGTGGCGGGAATAAAAAGGAATCAAATATGCTTCTGGTCTTACCAGGTCAGAGGTGAAAATAAAAAGGAATCAACTATACTCCCGGTTTTACCAGGTCAGAGGCGGGAATAAAAAGGAATCAACTATACTCCTGGTTTTACCAGGTCAGAGGCGGGAATAAAAAGGAATCAACTATACTCCTGGTTTTACCAAGTCAGTGGCGGGAATAAAAAGGAATCAACTATACTACTGGTTTTACCAGGTCAGAGGCGGAAATAAAAAGGAATCAACTATACTCCTGGTCTTACCAGGTCAGAGGCGGAAATAAAAAGGAATCAACTATACTCCTGGTTTTACCAGGTTAGAGGCGGGAATAAAAAGGAATCAACTATACTCCTGGTTTTACCAAGTCAGTGGCGGGAATAAAAAGGAATCAACTATACTCCTGGTTTTACCAAGTCAGTGGCGGGAATAAAAAGGAATCAAATATGCTCCTGGTCTTACAAGTCTGAGGTGGGAATAAAAAGGAATCAACTATACTCCTGGTCGTACCAAGTTAGAGGCGGGAATAAAAAGGAATCAACTATACTCCTGGTTTTACCAAGTCAGTGGCGGGAATAAAAAGGAATCAAATATGCTCCTGGTCTTACCAGGTCAGAGGCGGAAATAAAAAGGAATCAACTATACTCCTGGTTTTACCAGGTCAGAGGCGGGAATAAAAAGGAATCAACTATACTCCTGGTTTTACCAAGTCAGTGGCGGGAATAAAAAGGAATCAACTATACTCCTGGTTTTACCAAGTCAGTGGCGGGAATAAAAAGGAATCAACTATACTCCTGGTTTTACCAAGTCAGTGGCGGGAATAAAAAGGAATCAAATATGCTCCTGGTCTTACAAGTCTGAGGTGGGAATAAAAAGGAATCAACTATACTCCTGGTCGTACCAAGTTAGAGGCGGGAATAAAAAGGAATCAAATATACTCCTGGTCTTACCAAGTCAGTGGCGGGAATAAAAAGGAATCAAATATACTCCTGGTCTTACAAGTCTGAGGCGGGAATAAAAAGGAATCAAATATACTCCTGGTCTTACAAAGTCAGTGGCGGGAGTAAAAAGAAATCAAATGTACTCCCGGTCGTTCAAGTCTGAGGCGGAAAGAAAAAGGAATCAAATATACTCCTGGTCGTACCAAGTCATAGGCGGGAATAAAAAGGAATCATAAATACGATCGGTCGTAGCAATTCTGAGGCGGGAATAAAAAAAGAACATAAAAATACAGCAAAGTATAAATTACTATTTTTCTTCTTCTTATTATTATTTTTCTCTCCCGAGGTTTTCAGCGAACAAAACATCTGAACATATAACTGATCTAAAAGCTAAATGCATCACAAAACTATATTACTTCAAGATCAGCTGTCGTAAAATTAAAACAACAAAAAAAGAACGTCAATACAAACAAAATAAAAAAACCACAACAAAACAACAACAAGCAAAACAAAAAACAAAACAAAAAAACAGTCATGACCAAGCTGTAAACAAAGTCTTACTAAAACTTACCTATTATGGTTGTAAACTTAAACCATAACATTTATTTCACTCATCACAATCACATTAACCCTTTTCGGCGTCGTTGAAAATCAATCGATTTTTTACTTCAGGTAATATTAACGAAATCTCAGGTAAAGACTTAAGTATTTGCTCTTACATCTGCCATGAAAATCTGAGCTTCCCCGCTGATGATTATTTCCTCCCTGTAATGGTAGAATCTGGGCAACTGAGGTACGGTCTTGGTCTTAATCCGGCCCGGACACACTGCGCCTTTAGGGGTCTGAAACAAGTACGAATCACAATAGAAGCTACTCGATAAAGCTTTCGAGAAATTGTGTGGAAGTGACGTTTTTAGTCGAGATATCGTCACATAGGCCAGTTTTACCAGGGCGCTATTTTCTTGTGTTCAGGGTTGCCATGAAATGGCGTTTCTTCAAGGAACACAAATCGCTATTTTTCTTTCACGTCTACGATAATGGGATATTAAATGTTTATGTACGCTTTGTTATAACACCGGCTTTTATCTATAAAATCAAATTATCTTACACTATTAAAAAGCAAGGGGATTTCGCGCAGGTGCGGATTTAGAAAATTGCGGTTAGGGGCGGGGGTATGAATCAAGATCCATTCAACTTTATCGCAGTAAATATTAGATACATAGTAAGGGGCCCTTACTTTAATCTAAGCAGTCAACAGACAAAATTTACCTTTAAAGTTAAGTATTTTTAAACTTACATGTATGTGTTTTTTACAACTCTATTCTTTTACCAGGTTGATGCGGGGATGCTACCCCAACACCACCCCACCCCCTGGATCCATCACTGATTTCGAGGCTGACTGAAGGGCACACGACTAGGCTATTCGACTAATAATAGCTTTAACGTCAAACGGTATATACTCACGAAAACCTACGTAAACGTGTAAGTAAGTAAACTGTTATACATATATTATGATTTAAACAATATAATCCAGGTACATACATCCAATATCTAAATATTGTACATGTATCGCATACACGTAAATTCATGAGACTGCAATACATATATGTATGATTAAAAAGTACATTTTCAACATCACCTTCGACAACAGTATTTGGATAAATGCGTGCAGGGATTGGGATTAGCCGGCATTTTTGCCGATACTGTGCAGCAACATTTCTATCATTATCGCACAGGGGCACTTATGAGGTGCCCAGGGACTGAACCCGGCAAGTCCATTGTACTGACACCGACGAGTCAGGCGTAATGCTGTCCCCTTAGCCCCGAGCGTTAGGAAGCCACTACTACCAACTTAAAAGTCTTTGGTTGGACCCGGCCGTGGTTGAACCCACGACCTCCCGATATATGCATGAGAATTTATTTTCAATGTTTTAATTGACCGGGCGCTTGTCATGTGTGAGTCAATATAAAGTGATGGATTTCTTGTCTCTTCATTTCACAGGTCGTGCCCTATATTGGTGAGACGACTTGAACAGTCTCCATACCCTTTACGTGAGATTGCACAGTAGGCATAACATCGAGATTGTTTGTACCTTTATTATAAAATATGCCAATTGAGAATAAATCCTCGGCTTTTTATGATATATTATTTTAAAACGTATTACCTTTTAACTCCTAACAATACTACATTTTGTTTTGTTGGTTTGGGTTGTTTTCTAAAACTCGACGATTTCTTGTGTTTTTTGCATATGACGTCATGGCAAAAATGTAGAAAAGAACAAAAGGTACTTTTCGGTAACAGTGATTGCTTTTCGGGATTATCTGTCGTGGAAAATGTGAGCGTAGTCTTTGAGGAAATGAACGCAGCCGAATAGGATCACATCTTACAAAAAAATTATGTTTGAAATGAGAAGCACAGATGGCTCGTTGTAAAAACAACGACAGCGTAATTTTAGTCACATTATCCTGACACCGGGACAACGTGAGCGTTAGCAAGGGAGCTATACCACTACAATTTTTCACGACTTTGATATGTCGCGGCCCGTGGCCTCCCATACCTGGAGCCGACGCTCTACCGATTTCGCTTCCAGGTCCGGTAAAAACACAAGTCTTTTATTTTTGTTAAAATGCCCACAATTATGCATAGCTAATATCTTACTTCAAAGACCGACAGGTCATCGGGCAGACTAGGTTTGAAGTCTATGTAGTCATAATAATGTGTGAAATTGAATGTGAGTCCATCCTTTGTCCTGACACCGCTGGCTAGGGCTCGAACCGGCACCTGAATGCTGCCGGCCGCCGAGTCCCAGTTGGCCGCTGCAATACATGATAGAAATGATAGACATGAGGGAGATGAAAGAAATACTGTCCCGGTATAAGACATGGATTTGTTGGTTTTGGGTATGAATAAAAAGTTAATTATAAACAAAATGTCATTACACAGATTATTATGCCGTTGTTTGCATATTTTAATTTAAATCAGAGAACCATTATTTCTTAAAAGACTGTCAGAACTTGGGACAATGCATATGGAATATTATTTGTCTTCAGAAGAATTAGTAAGGTCGGTGTAATACAGTTATTACACGTCTTACAAACAACCCAAGAAAACGTTTAATATATAGTAAAGTTCAATAGTACATTAAAACAGAAGATCATCACAGAGTACTGGCATGAAGCCATCGGTACCAAATTTTTTTGTTATTTTCTTTTTAAATTTGAAGCCTTTTAAAGATGGGCGACATAGTTTAACATACAATTTGTTTAATCAAAACAATTGATTGCTAAAATATAATTGTTAATATAAGTGTATTGTTATAACATGCCGACATGCCTGCGAAGTAGTAGTCGAGTGTAAAGTTCGAGTCTAGTTCATCCCAGTACATACAGCTTCTCCACCAGTCACATTGAATACCCCGCACTGTGGCCGGGCCCAAGTACACCTGCAACAAAACACCGAGTCACATTGAATACCCCGCACTGTGGCCGGGCCCATGTACACCTGCAACAAAACACCGAGTCACACTGAATACCCCGCACTGTGGCCGGGCCCATGTACACCTGCAACAAAACACCGAGTCACATTGAATACCCCGCACTGTGGCCGGGCCCATGTACACCTGCAACAAAACACCGAGTCACATTGAATACCCCGCACTGTGGCCGGGCCCATGTACACCTGCAACAAAACACCGAGTCACACTGAATACCCCGCACTGTGGCCGGGCCCATGTACACCTGCAACAAAACACCGAGTCACACTGAATACCCCGCACTGTGGCCGAGCCCATGTACACCTGCAACAAAACACCGAGTCACATTGAATACCCCACACTGTGGCCGGGCCCATGTATACCTGCAACAAAACACAGAGTCACATTTAAATACCCCGCACTGTGGCCGGGCCCATGTATACCTGCAACAAAACACCGAGTCACATTGAATACCTCGCACTGTGGCCGGGCCCATGTATACCTGCAACAAAACACCGAGTCACATTTAAATACCCCGCACTGTGGCCGGGCCCATGTACACCTGCAACAAAACACCGAGTCACATTTAAATACCCCGCACTGTGGCCGGGCCCATGTATACCTGCAACAAAACACCGAGTCACATTGAATACCTCGCACTGTGGCCGGGCCCATGTATACCTGCAACAAAACACCGAGTCACATTGAATACCCCGCACTGTGGCCGGGCCCATGTATACCTGCAACAAAACACCGAGTCACATTGAATACCCCGCACTGTGGCCGGGCCCATGTATACCTGCAACAAAACACCGAGTCACATTGAATACCTCGCACTGTGGCCGGGCCCATGTATACCTGCAACAAAACACCGAGTCACATTGAATACCCCGCACTGTGGCCGGGCCCATGTACAACTGCAACAAAACACCGACAGGCTGAAAACTGACTGGCGTCACGTTGAAGCGCTGCGATCTTTATATAAAGCATAAGAACTTTGTCAATGGGCTGTTGTAGTAGTTATCCGGTCATTTGTTACTTCTCGGTGTTATCCATTGATGTATTTTTTTGCGTAGAAATTGCCGGTGTAGTCCGAGTAGTTATTGGGTGTTGTTACAGACTTCGAATCACTTCAACTCTGTACCATTTATATACATGAAATGTCATTGATGCGAAGCATCAAAGGCGACGCAGAAATAAGAAAAGTTAAACAGGCTAAAGCAATATGGGAGCAAGTAAGAAGACATATTTATGGTTTTTATTTGATGTATTTCCATAACTAAAAACCACCAGAATAAAATATGTATAATGTATAATCCTGAGACTGTAGACTGGTTTCAAACAAAAACAAAAGAAAAAGAAAACCCGACAACATTTCATAGGTTTTCCAACATGTTACATATGCAAAGGCAATGGCAAAATTATTAAAATTTACTACAAAACTGAAATGTTCTAGCCGAAAGTGTCTGTGTGCACCAGCCTTACATTACACAAATCATTATTGTTCAGGAAGTATTTTACAGGAACATAGTATTTTTTCTTTCTCAGAATCTTTTTGTTTATTACCAAGGTTGTTTTGATGTTTTGATGTTTTGAATCAATGCTTTTCTTGTAAATAATTATGTTACACGACTGATAGTAGACGCAGATATACTAACTGACAAACAGACAGACAGACGGACAGACAAAAAGAAAAACAGAAAACCAGGGCAAAGTGAATAAATGACAGTGTAAAATGTTGATAATGGCAATTTTTAGTTTAAATCGTGGAGGAAAAGCACTCAATGAACAAATCCAACAAAGGACTATCATGGACATCGAGGTCAGCTGGAAAACAAATGTCAACATGAAAACAGGATTTTGCCCAGATTTAAACCGTTTGTCACATGAACACCTTAACGCCATATATGGTAAATTCTAGGTTACCTCTCCGAATTGCTTCGAGAAATGCATAGCCCCTCCTGTCGTGTACACGTGCGGTATTCCGTGGATCATCACATTCCCAAATAGCTCGTTGTTGTCATCCGCCGATATATTTGCTATCTTGCAGTTGCCGTCTGGAAACGGAACAATCGCTACGTCAGAGGTCACGTGCCTTTCAGTTCACAGCAGCTAGACCACACTCTCTACACTGGATACGTTTCTCTGTGCTACAGTAAACCGCAATCTGAACGCTTCGGATAATAGACCATTTCAAACGTCTAGTGCGCATGCGCCGATTTATATCTCGCGCTACGAGACTTGGCCCGTTTTCTCGAGATTTTCCAAAACTGGGCTCTCTTGCGCAAAGGATTTAATCATTTGTGTCCGTACCAAAATAGTTTATTGTAATTTTGTAGGTCGTTTTGTTGATAAGACGCTTGCATGTTTTGTTTGACGTCATACGACGTAAACCAATCGAACAGTTCGTTACAGAAACTGGCGGATGTACTTTAACCATAAAAGGTGATGGTAAACAACGCCGTTCGTTTGACATTGATGATAGCAAAAACCACCCATTTCTATAATTTGTATAAATGACAAAATATGATCAAAACTATACATTTTCTGAAAGTGCTGCTCATGCCAATTAAAGAAATATATAGGTTTATCATGTAGATGTATAACATAATTGTTCGGATGGACCAGAAAATACAAAAAAAATCAACCTTCGAAAAAAGGTCAGTTTTTAATTTCAAGGAAGTTCTGACGCACTTATAACATGGAGTCGCTAATTACATCACTGTGATTTTATTTTCTTCAAGGTTGTAAAAAAAAAATAAATGCGGTGTTATTTCTTTCTCTGGGCTCTCTGGCTAACACTGCAACATCAAAGAAAATTCTGGGAAACAATCGACGGTCACTATCTTTTGAAGTCGCCGAAAAGAAATATTTTTGTTTCAAATTGACCGACCCATTATATCTCTAATACTGTGTAACATGATATCGATCGATAATTGTCTTCAAGCTGCCATTTAGAAGATAGAGAGGGTGTAAACGTTGGGTGCTGTTGAGAGATTAAAAATGATAAGTACACCTGAACGGCGTGTGCTATGAAAAAATATGCAACGTTATTGACGATTTACCTTCGCGGCATAAGTATACTTTCTAAAGGAGTGAGAGTGGAGGGGGGAAACTGTACTATGTAGTAATATTTCAGACTGCGCATGTTTTTACTTATATAAATATCCTTACAAACTTCTTTAGTCCATTGAATGATCATAAACGGATTAACTACAAAAGAATAGGCGAGCTATCGAAATAATACATTTGCAATAAACACGAGATGAAAAAAATACATTAGATTGTGTTCCTTGAAATCCCCACATCCACGTTTCCTCTTTCTTAACGAAAAGAAATAGTGGGGTTTGGAAAGGGTGCACCATTGTTGGTACTGCTAAAAATAGCGTTAGGTCCTTTTATGAGCCAAAAAAGATATTGTAGACCTTAGTGTTTTGTCCTTTTAGTTGTCCTCGCGTAAGTCAATGCATATTGCTCTTTAAATGGTGAATGTCATAAACCACACGACTGCCATATGGAGACAGTTTCAAACACAGCTGCATAGCGGATGCATGTGTTCTTGTGAAGGGGAAAAGACGCCAAAACACGGTCACACTTCCTGTCCACTAGACAAACAAGGTGTCATAAAACTGCCAATTAGCTTAATTAGTTGAGGTGTCCGCTCATGTCTTAAAATTAGGGATTCAATTAGAGTAGAACTTTATGATGGTATGAAAGGGACCCACGCGCAAAGAGAAACTTAATATGAATTTACAAAACGGGTACAAAAATTAAGTACCCGGTAGGGCGCACTTTAGACCACATTTTGCCATAGGACATTCAAGCCATGAATGGGAAAATAAGCCGTAGCCAGGCGTGTAGACCCTCATTCAAATAGTTGCAAATCAAGTAAAGTCAAAGTAATATGGGATCATGATGATGATCATGTGTGGCCAGGTAAATTTAATGGCGGTAATGATTATAATTTCTTTAACATGTAAATGAACGTGATATAAGTTCGTTTTTATTACGATTGTTTTATTTATCTGCCAATTGATGATTGTATACGTGCACTATTTGGCAACTTATGGTTATTCAGACGTTGAACTTTTGTCAATTTCATGATTTTCAGTACTGTATTACGTTCAATTAGATAATACAAAATCCGGAAGTGAAGAGCCCCCAGTTTTGCCAAAACACGCCGAGTCTCGCGAGATTTTCTAACAAAGCGTCTACTTGATCAGCGGAATAGGATTGGCCAGACGCTTGGTTTGAAATGGTCTATTCACGAACACGAACTATTGGCGACGCGCTAGAGCATGACGCCTGCATATCTAATGCTCACTGGACATGTAAGAAAGTTTGTTGTGCGGACTTCCATAACCCCGTTAAAATATGGGCTATAATTCGGCACACGGAGTTCTATTTTTATGTGTTTAATTTTATTTTAATTTATTTATCTACATGTATTTTAATAAAGAAAACTGCAGAATACTACCTTTAATTAAGTTTAAACAATATATGTCACAACTTCTTTTATTTAATTTTTTAATCATTTGCGTCGACATTGATGCTTCGCATCAACGATTTTCTGGTATGCATGATGGTAAAACACCGCGAAAATAAACATGTCGGAGCCTATGACGTCATCAAACAACGGAAATAAGTCTTGTTGAAAATGCAATAACAGTTGTATATCTAACACGATGTGAAAAGTTATATTGATAAATGAAAGTTTATGAGATAAAATAGTTCTATACACTGAACCTATCACGTTTTTGAAGAACTGGTTTATGGCGATCTTCCGGCAAACAAAACGATCGTGATTTTCTAAGTATCATTGTACCAGACGTCCGAGGGATGATTGTCCCCAATCGGAACACCTTGGATAATTCACGAATCATCTCTCTATGTAGGTAGTCAGATCACCTCGGTCATTTCCCTAAATGGGACTACTTTTATGACAGACATCAAAACAAAGATCGCAGCTCGGACGACAGCTCACTACAGTACGATGCCTGTTAAACTTCAATTTGTGGCGGCTTTAAATTTAAATCATCCAATTTAAATTTACCCAGCTCAGCAGACACGCAGCTGTCAAACGATGGCATTGCTAATTTCTTTTGCGAACGAACTTTTGGGCATATTCTTCTTCCGACTTCCGGCGGACAAAACGATCGTGATGTCAGTAAGTATCATTGCACCAGATACATCCGAGGAATGATGGTCCTGAGGTAGGAATTAGCCGATGTGTTCGACTGGATTGTCCAGATTGCGGAGTTCCGATTGTAGCAACCGCTGCCGTGTTGAAAAGCTCTTGAGATCATGCTTCATCGATATCAGTGCCAAAGAAATAATGTTTCCTAGGATTTAAATGTTAAAAAATCAAAACTAGTTTTATTTTTAATGTAGACATTCACTAAAATTTATTGTATAAATGAAAATTAAAGCAGAGGTTACCGTGATCTGAAAGGCACGTGAAGTGGAAATTGGGTAAATTTTGCCGCCAAAAAGAGGAAAATCGTCAGCGAGTTTAACAAACGAGATTAAAAAGAGATTATAATAGTTTTATTTAGTTTTGTTTGTGCTTATTTAAAAAAATGTTGCATTATATTTTTATTCTAACGAAGGTGTAAGGAATGCTAAAATTTTAAAAACAACTTGTATTGTTTTAATTACATTTAAATCGTACAGAACATTTTACAATGTCACCGGTATCGATGTACACAAGCATTGACATGCTTCTCAAGACGGAAGTGGAAAGTGTAGCACAGAGAAACATAACCGGTGTTAGGAGTGTATATAATGGGATATAATGGGATATAAGGGGATATTCCCAGATTTCAGAGATTACATCGTGGTTAACAGGCAACACTTAAGTAATAGTTAATGTCTAGTTATCCAGGTAATATGGTTCACATTAAGGTAAACTAGTGAACATCGATGTAAACAACTTAATATCTAGTAAAATGGCTTTGTACACTGGTTAAAAATTATATTAGCTGTAAATAATGTAAATATCTAGGTAAAATGGTATCCATGTAAAATGGTTACTAACTATTAACATTATACCAAGGTAAAACTTATTAAACTTCATTACCGGAGACATAAAACAGCTGATTATTGGCATAGTCAAAGACAAGACTATGTAACACTCCGTCATCAATCATCTGTAAAGTAGCCCGGTCGCCCGGACCGTCAAAGTATTCATGCGCGGTGAACGTTTTTTTCATACGAAGGATATTTGCCTCTATCGTCGTTGAGTACTGATCTGGTAACTTTGGCAACGGAGGTCCTGAAATAAAAACGAAACCATATCACGTGTCAATTTATTATATTTGATAAAACACAAATTGCTAAGAATTTTACCTGGTTTTGTATTTATAAATATTAACGAAATGAAAAGCCTATGTTCCTCGTAGCGAAGGTCCGAGTCCCGGTCGGGGACAGAACTTTTCGGGAAAGCCTTTCAGATGACCTTTGGTGGTCTAATCAAGTCTGAAATTAGTCGGGGGGTTTCCTTAACTATTATTGATGAAAGCCAATATGAGAATAATCATGACTGTAAGAGGTAACAAAAAGGCAACAACAACAAAGCAAGCTAGCAAATAGGTGTTTCAGTAAAAGAGAGAGATTAAATGGCGTATTATTAATTCTAAATCATGTGCTGTGGCGACGTTAACCCTAGATTCAAATGACTTTTACAAAAATGAAATAATGGGAAAAAAGTCAACTTGTTACAGGCTTGTGAGGCATACCTGCAGTTCCATTAGGGTAGGTGTCACCCTTGGTGGAATGGCAGAACTGCGTTGATATTGGTCGAACGGTCAGCAAAACGCCAATCGTTACCATAGAAACCGCAGCCACATAAAATCGCTGAAACGAAATGGTACCTTTAAAGGTGGTATCCGACAGTTTGTTTATATTTACTACATGTAACAACATATTTTCCCTGTTCTGGGGAAATAGGGCATAAACACAAACTTTACCTAAAGTAAAGGCTGTTCATAACATTACATCCCTTTCCCCAGTACAAATTTGGAAATAAATCGCTAAAAATGTGCGTTATTACAAAATCTATAAATACGCAAGATGGAGATTTCAGTTAAAATAGACAGTGACGTCAGAGCTGAATACCCGGGTGATGATGTAAATTGAACTCAAAAGGTAAGTGTCCACGTAATATTCCCCGTTTTCGAAATGAAAGATTATTTTAGTTATCTCCCTTGCGTTAATGTATTTTAATATACTTTATATAAGTATGACGGTGGTCTGGCAGTGTTTGAACGTTTAGACACTTCATTCAGAAGAAGGACTGGCGTAGAACGTTTTTATTTGGAAAATATATTCCTTGAAGTGACATTACAAAATTAAGTGGTGTTTCTTTCATGTGTATCGACCTCTAAGTGCCAGTTGTTCTCGTTTTTCCCTGAAAATTGAGAAATGCGTCGATAAAAGCGGTGCGCTGTTTGATCCCTATGGTGTTGTGTTGGAGATTTACACTTTAACTTGTCAGAAAGTTAAGGCACATCTCTTGTAAACTTCTGTGAACTATTCAACCTCAACAACAGTATAAAAGAACCAACATGTTTTATGAAAAACTGTTCACCCTCTCTTCTAGTCTTATTTCTTGTAAATTCAAAGGATATCCGTCTTAGAACTCTATAAACATTTTGACCGGTTTAAGTGACTGCCATAACATGATCACTACTGTCGTAAATAACACAAAGCCATCTTATCGAAAACAACAACAAAACCCAGAATTTTTCTTACAAAAGTTTTAAACAGTTTCGACGGGAAGATTTTATTTCCGACTTGCAAGCTATCAAAATAATTTCCGGTACAAATAAAGAACACCCTGAACTGCATATAAACAAATATACGACCCATTTGAAAAAAGATATTGTGCCAGTTATCAACAAACATGCATCGCTAAAACAAGATTATAGAAAGCAAAACCAGCTACCAAACATGACCCCCCCCCCCTCTACCCCCTCTAACCCCCGCCCCACGTAAGGCCATATTCAAAAATGTAGTAATTCCAATACCTGGGATAATAATAGACAACAAAGAAACAATGTTAATAAGTTTTTTAACAAGTCTTTGAAAAACTGTTTTACTGAGCGGTGTGAAGGTGGGAGTATGTCTTCAAATCTTTTGCTTACAAATAAACTTTTTTAAAGAAATCAACTGAAAATCAACAGGAAATCATTCGAACTGATGATAACAAGATAATTTCGAATACTGAAGAGTCAAACTAATCTAATTCCTATTTTGTAAACGTGAAAGAGATATTGGGAGAAAAGCTGTACTTTTCATTCCGCGACACGACCAAGCTTATTTAAAATCGGAGACAGAAGAAAAAAAAACGTATTTAATAACGACGTCTTTATCTTATCTTTACCGAAAGTAAAGGTTTTATTGAAAATGATGAGACTACTTAACTACCTGAAGCTGACAATAGCGTCTTATCTTTACCGACAGCAAACTTTTTTTATAAAAAAATGGTGAACTACACGAAGAAGACAACTGACGGCCTATTTGAGGTCATCACCATTTTTCTTATCTAAAAGTAATTTTGAGTACTGTTATATTAGGCATATTTGAAAACATCTTCGCCAAATTTTAAATACATTCCTCTTTGATTAATAAATACATGTACATATTTGCTTAAAAATATGACAGTTAAAAATAAAATCGTGTTTGCATGATTTACTTTGCTTAATTAACCATTGTTAAATAATAGTTCTACATACCTGCATCCCGTATATTTATAAAATCAGATCTCCAAAATTATGGCTTTTAACTTTAAAACCTAAAAAAGACTATTGCATACTTATAAAGAAAAATACATAATATCCACACTTCTTAATTATGTGTCAATTGTTACACACAAGAGACAATGTATCGGACTTTTGGACCTTTGAAGTTATGATGTACATGCTTGGGATGGATAATTTGTATCTAATCTGTAAACTAAACCAGATAACTGGGATAGTGCGGGTTAGGGTCATACATTTAGCCTCATTTGTAGTTAACCGATTGTTTAACAGAGGAGGTCCGGTTGAGTATAATCACACTTACTCCCAATCGGAACTCCTCGGGTAATTCCGTCCTCGGGACAATCATCCATCGGATGTATCTGGTGCAATGATACGTGCTCAAATCACGATCGTTTTGTTCGCCGGAAGTAGGAAGATGATGCTTAAAATGTAGTTCGCACAAAATATAAACAATGGCGTCGTTTGGCAGCTGTGTCTTTGCTGCGCCGGGTAAATTAAACTTGGATGATTTAAATTTGAAGCAGCCACAAAGTAAAGTTTTACAGGCATCTTACTATAGTGAGCTGTCATCCGAGCTGCCATCTTTGTTTTGACGTCTGTCACAAAAGAAGTCCCATTTAGGGAAATGGTCGAGGTAATCCGACTACCTACATACATCCGAGAGATGATTCGTGAATTTTCCGAGATGTTCCGATTGACTTACTCCATCATTTAAAGGTGGAAACCGACAGATTAGGCCAAAATATTTTTCTCAAATAACCAAATAAGTTATTGTTACCTGAAAAATGCTGCTCATTGATGGCATAGATCAGTGTGAACAGCGAAATATACATTCACATTTCTTATTGCAAACAGGTACTTTCTATCTGAGCCACGCTGCAGACAGCTATTTTTGACGAATAAAACTCACTTTTAAGATAGTTATTTCGTCATCCGGGTAATTCGCTTTGACGTCGATATCTAACGTGTTTATTTATAGATATGGAGTGATTGAACTTTTAAAGTGGTTTTTATAGCGACTTTTACTGTCTAACAATATAGTCGGTGTTCAGACCCTTTTTATATATACTTAAGTATGAGTTTATGCAGAGTGATGCCCCCATTCCCCAAAGCACTGGTAAAATCTTGTTACATGAATTTGATATAGGCAAACTGTTGGACCACCACCTTTAAACGAGATATTCGACAGTTTGCCTTTATCAAATACATGTATCAATGTCTTGCCCTTGTTTGGGTAAAATGGGACAACATTTCAGAAAACAACAAAGCTTTAGTCAAAAGAAATTGAAAGATAGTACAAATCGAGTACTAAAACGTTTTAAATGTACATTATTTCCAAATCTTTTAAAACGCACGGTGGGCATTTCTGTTTACGCAGTCAGAGCGGATTGCCCGAATGATGATATAAACTAAGTGGTCACGTGGTTTTCTTAGTTCAAAAATAGCTACCTATGCAGCGTGGCTCATGTAAGGAAATGCGTGTAATGACGAGTGAAGTATTGTTTCACTTTTCATATAGATGTAGGGCATCAAAAAACTACATTTCGCGGGATCTTTGTGGGGCAGCAAAAATTTATTTTGATGTTTGAGGAAAAATAAAATGGCCCAACCTGTCGGATACCACCGTTTAAGGTGACAAGAGGAGACAAATTTAAAACCATGAACCTCTTTATCCATCTCAGGGGCGGATCCAGAAAATTTTGGTGGTGGCGGGGTATGAATCAAGATCCATTTAATTGTATCGCAGTAAATACTGGATATACATACACAATGAGGACCCTTACTTCGACCATAGCAGTCAACAGACAACATTTACTTTGAAAGCTTAGTATTTTTAAGCTTACATGTATATGTTTCCACAAATTTTTTACCTGGTTGATGGAAAATGAGGGATCACCATACATCACTAGCCTGCAATAGGATGGTATAGTAGCTTACGCGTCGAGAGCATTGTCTGAAACTGAACAGAGGTATTCTCAAATAGAGAAAGAAATGCTAGTTTGGATGCGAAAGGTTTCATAAGTTGATCTACGGAAAAGACAGTGTGGTAATTGAATCAGATCACAAACCACTAGAGACTCTTATGCTTAAGCCAATGCACAAGGCGCCGATGAGAATCCATCGCATGATGCTGAAACTTCGGCCATGTGACATTAAACTTGTTTACGTCAGTGGGAAGAATCTTTGACTAGCAGATTGCTTAAGCAGAATGCCATTACCTAAAAATGGAGACAAAACAATCGATGATAAACTGATGGTTTGCAAAGTTGATACACTATCAATCAACAAACATGAATCAATTGCTAAGGCAACAGGTGAAAATGAAGAAATGAAAACTCTAAAAAGGGTCATCATCGCGGGTGGCCAGACAACAAAGGAGACGTCCCAAACGAAGTATTACCATATTTGGGATGTAAGAGATGAACTGTCTGTGTACAACGGAATAGTATTCAGAGGAGATCCGATACGTATTCCCACAAAGCTGAGAGCAGAAACGTTGAATACCATGCACAGTCCGCGTCTAGGGATTGTACGTTGCAAAAAGAGGGCACGTGAACTTATATTTTGTCCTGGGATGAATGAACAGATTAAAGACATGGTCACCAAATATGGAGTATGTTTACCACACAGAAATGGGCAGCAAAAGGAACCCATGATCATCCAGTCAATTCCAGATTTGCCATGGAGTAACATGGGGCAGACCTGTTTGAAGAGGAAGACACCAGTTATCTAACCATGGTAGATTACTACTCAAATTTCATAGAAGTTGCAACACTGAACAGAGACACAAGATCAAGTGTGGTAATTAAGAAAATGAAAGAGAATATAGCACGTTAATGCATCATGGTCACTTTAATCACTGACAATGGTCTACAATTTACAAGTCAAGAGTTTAATAAGTTTGTACAATAATACAAAATTGACCACGTAACATCATCACCGTTACACCAGCAAACAACTGGTCTAACTGAAAAAGCAGTCTAAAACTGTCAAAACATTTTCATTAAATGTCCAGAAAAAGGCATATCGCCTGCTTTTATCACATGCGATCTTGGAGTGTTCGCTTTTCCAACCAACTCTGCTAGTTTCCACCCCTCTGGTGTGTAAATACGAACAGTATCACCCTGATTAATACAGTCCTTCACTTTTGAGTTTTGTCATAGAAATGTTTTTGGTACAGCTTTTCGTTCAGAAGATTAGACCGGACTTTCATGGGCTCTAAAACGTCTGGCTTTCTCAGACTGGCTGCGATTGGTATTAAGGATTTGGCTCTCCTTCCCATTAGGCGCTGTGCTGGTGATCCCAGGACTCCATGCTGTGTATTTCTCAATTCAAGTAAACTCAAGTACGCATGTGGTAGAGTATATCGTAGAAATACCAAACACCTCATGAAAACCCGTGAAGAATCGCACATAATCAAACCGTCGCAGTCTTATTGTCCCGTCCCAGTGCCAAACCATAATATCCAGTCGCCGCAATACCAGCGTGTTTCACCATCACTCAGCAGCAAGATTCCATCATCGCCAAGCCGAGTCGATTTAGGGCTACCAACCCGCACACCGTTGAAGACCACACGAATAGATCGAGCAGTGCATACACCAAAATATCTGACTGACTTTGAATGTAAATTTATTGCTAGTCATTGATAAAATATGTTGCCAGAATGAACTGGAAACAATCAGTGTGTGTTAAATTATTGGTGGATAAAGTATTTACAACAAACGAAACTTTAAACCTATTAAGTTCTCTGTTGACTTATAGTAATAAACGAGGCACTATTTGTATAAAATTTTACTGTTCTTGCTACATAATCTATAAAGACGATCCACCTTTAGGTAAAGAACACACCACTACCGTTATATATCTTTTTCCTTACATTGCTTCGCAAGTTCTATTGGTTTCATAGCATGGTCATGTATACACGGGTATACATATATACCTAGTCATCAGTGGCTCAGGTCAATTTAAGTATTGTTTTTTTCTTTATGTTGTTTTGCTAAAAAAATCTTTACACATTTGGCATTTCATATGACTGAAAAATGATGATACAGTGTCAAGATCTTTTGAAGAAATTCACATTGACTTTTAATGTACACTTTCAGATGCTAAAAAACGAAGGAGGATGTAATATATTGTCATGTACTTTGCGTTGCTTTGGTGTTCTTTCGATGCTTAGATATACAATAAAGGGACGTCCGGTAAACCAGCATGGCGTTGATATTCATTACAGAAAGGTTAAACACAAAATCCACATTTAATTTCTGGTTGGCAACTTCAAAACTTCAAAAAATAGGCAATATCAAAGTCGCTATCAAATTTCGCAAAACTTTTTAATAAAAACACAAGCTGATTCTTAAACTGCTTCCCAAGAGTTTCTCCAGCCGGCGAAAATAGAATTATTTCGTCCCGACAGTCTGCCTTTTCTGTGACAAGACTGTACCCTGGTGTCATGGTCTTAGAGAGCTTGGACGATAATCGTGCTCGATGACCCATCCTATATGGTTGGATATCTAGTGGATTTCTGAAATGTTTGGAGATTTAACACCTTTTACCAATATTGCCAATTGATGTGCTGACCTCAGGAGGCTTTTAACATTGTCATGTCTTTCTGTATCTTCTGGTGTTTACTTGTCCAATGTCTCAGGAAAGACAAGTGACTGGCGCATGTAAGTTTATTGCACCTGCTAACCGGACACGTGGCTGGATGGTTGGGTCATGCTGTTCGATTCGACTGTTTCTTTTTTTTTTTAAACCTTTCAATTCTAATGACACACCCTGATGAATATCTAGTTCAGCCATTATAACTGTGAAACTAAAGAAAACATTGCATGATTATACAAAATAAAATATTATATAGATGCCATTGATCCAGAAAGCGTTCGTCATTGTCTCAATTTATGTTAGCTCAATAGAGCTTTTAAGAACTTATACGGTTTGCAACTTATAGATAAAACATAAATTGCTTTGTGTAAAATGTATTCACTGTCAAAGTCTTAAAATGTTATATATTGCCATGATATCCATCTTGGCCTGGACAACAAAATTTTCCAAGATAAATTCCATCGTTGGATCAACAGTCCCAGGCATTAGAGACATGAGCATATCAGAACTATTAGATGACGTCTTATCCATTATATGTCAGTATGTGCTATGAATACTATGATGTTGTCCGTAGATATCAGTCTTATAATATTAACATCTGACTCTAAAGCAATTACATAATCAAACATTATTTTCTAGTGATGTGAACGAATTTTAGCAATGCATGTCACATTTCTATTTAGTATTGAAGTCAAAACATGTATTACGAAAAAGAATATATAAGCACATTTATAACATCCAAACTATATTCGCTCACTTAATAGTATCGTCGTACATAGGTGAAGTTTTACCTTTGTGTGCATGACAATAAAGCTTTAATTACAATTAACAATTTACAATCAAACCAATATGGAAAGTTAATTCCAATACCAAACCATTCAATTACTGGCACAAAATGATTAAGCTATACACACAATTTATTTACGTGTGGTATGCAATAAGTGTGTGTAATTAAACTACAAGAAAGGGCTAGGATATGAGACATCCAAGGCGCCGTAGAGAGCATGCGCTTTAAACAAGAAAATGACTATCATAGAACTAAACACTCTCTTACTCTGTCGATTAATTACATAAACACTTGACAGTAACGAACCATAACCGATGGGGAGTATTTTTGCTACTTTGTTTTCCTTGTTCTTCGCTACAGCTGTATTTACAAGCGTCATTTCTGACATCGGTATACTCGGTTTCTTTTGTTAAACAAAACTTCGCCAAATGGCTACGTTTTTATGCTACTTTTTGTTATTACAAGCTACACGTTATTGTTGCAAGCTACCCTGTTAAAAAACGGATCATTTGGTTCTTTTCTTTGAAAAGTGCCCCACGGAACACGCCCGACATCGTGTTATTGACTGCTACACTATAAAAAATGCATTTCGTAAGAGGCACCGCTCTCAAGTGCCAATAAACAATAGTTTACAATTACGTTTTAACATGGCGAAAATATGAACTTGTGCTTTACCCTTCTCCGCACCCTTGGCGTAGATGCGCTGTGAGCGTAAGTTGCGTCATTTGTTGTGGTTATTGCACTATGGTCCCATAGCGGATCATTTTGTTCATGACCATAACATTTTTAACTGATCAGCACGTACCACTGTTGTTTTGTTGGAGTGAATATGCTGTATTTTGTAGGTGATATCTGTTTTTGCCTTTCACTTGGTAGGGTCCCACCCATCCCAAACCTAATTTGAGATTTGCATTGGAAGGATACCAACGCCACACTAGATCACATATTTCAAATGTTTTAAGTTTTAAACCTTTAGCATAGTTTCTCTTTTGTCGAGAAGCTGCTGCTTTCAGGCTTTTTTTTCAGGCAGTATCGAATGACATTGAGATTGACTGTTTCAGCAATTCCACATATTCCGATGGATGGACAAACAATGTGTTGGCTATCTGGTGGATCACCAAATATTATATCAATTGGAAAGTTAATTTCCCTCCCAAACATAAGGCGATTTGGGCTGCATTTTGTACTGTCATGGCAAGAAGCACGATAGGCCATCATCACATAGGGAAGATGCATATCCCGGTCATTGCGATTATAATTAACAAGCAAGGATGACATTTGCAATTTGGTGTAATAATCCCCTACCACAAGGATATACATATTGTCATTTTCCGTGATTAGTAATGGGCCTATAATGTCAATGGCTATTCTGTCAAGAGGCTTATGTGAGATGTCTTGCTTTAACTCTAATTTCCCAATATTAGGACCAGGTTTGTGCAGGGCACAAATGTCACAATTTTGACACCGACGTTTAATGTCCCTGGATATGTTTGGGCATGACCAGCAATTCTGGTTAAATACTTCTAGCCTTAGTTTAGTCGGCAAAACAAGACGTAAATGGTGAACATTGTCTTTTAGTTTTCTCCAGAGAACATTGTTTTCTACAATAAGAGAATCCCACAGGCGCCAAAGAGTGTTTACATTGTTTTCACATTGGCAAATGAGAGATTTGATGGCCGGTTTTGTGATTCTTGCTTCAATTGTAAAATTGGGCCTAAAACATAATCTTCACATTGCATGTGAGCGAATTCCTTCGATGGCAATCCCTCTACCCAATTTGATATGGATGATTTGTGGTAACTATATGCATTATAAATTGTTGAAGAGGGCTCTGTCAGGTCTATTGGTCAATCCACACAGGCAAACATATGTTGTCTTTAACTGTTGAACTAACCCTGCAATCGATACATATTTCTTGTTTACACTTACGTCTTGGCATTCTGGATAAATCATCTGCATTGATATAGAGACTTCATTTCCTATATTGAATAATGAAGTCATATGAATGAAGAATTGTTAGCCATCTTGCAAGCATGCCCTCGGGATTTTTAAAGTTACACAACCAAGTAAGAGAAGCATGATCAGATCTTATAACAAAAGGACGACACCAGAGGTAATGCCTAAAGTGACGAATGTAAGACAACGGCTAGAATTTCTATAAAGGTGGTACAGTAGTTTTATTGTGACTTATTTTAGCTTTTGCTGGCATATGCTATTACTTTCTCCTCTCCATTTTGAATTTGCGGTAACAGCACTTATCCCTATTTGACTACCGCCTGTACCCAAAATGAATGTGTCATTAGGATGAGGGAACCCTAGAATTGGCGGAAATGTTTTTATCTTGTCAAAACTTTCTTGGCATTTTTGGCTCCAATAAAATTTGGTCTCTTTTGGACTAGTTGATTCATCGGAAATTTAGATTTGCAAAGTTGTGTATGAATCTTCTGCAGTAACTAATGAGACCCAAAAGACTTTTCACTTCAGACTTGTTTTAAGGGGTTGGCCATTTCTGTATTGCCCCTACCTTGGAAGGATCGCAAAAGATACTATTCTTTGAAACAACATGACCTAAGTATTGAACTTGTTTCTTGAAAAGGTGACATATTTTCGGCTTGAGTTTGAGATTTGCTTCTCTGAACCGTAAAAACACTATTTGCAAGTTTTCAAGAGTGCTTACAAATGAATTGCCAAAACAATTATATAATATAGGTAAGAGACTAGTTCACTTAATCGTTCAAATGTAGCAGGAGCATCAGATGTCCAAAATGAGCGCTGAATGCTGTCAAAGGTGTTGATTTTTTTGACATTTTAACCTGCCAGTAGCAACAAGCAAGGCCAAGTTTACAAAAGTATTTGGAACCTGAAAATGTATCTAAATCTTCAGAAATCTTTGGTAAAGGATTAACATCCTTTTGGGTGATCATTTTCAATTTTCTATCGTCTAAGCAGATTCTTACAGTATTTTCACGCTTTTTCACAATCACTATTGGTGCCAAACATGGACTTGTACTTGGCTCATTAATGTCATCTTGCAACATCTTATATATTTTCTTTTCAACAAGTTCTCGTTGTGCTAACGGTAACCTTCTTGTTGGTACTTTTATGGGCTTACAATCACAAACGTCAAACGTTCGGTCAGTTTCTTTCGTTCAGATTTTTTAATGTCTGGGCTGCTTTCTCAAGCAATGGATTTAAATGAATTTGCAGAAAAAATACCCAGCATGTCATTGCTGTTAGTTAAGAATGTGGAACGTTTGTTTTCAACTGGTTTGATCGAAGTTATACACATGTTTTCGTCAAGCTTAATACCTTTGTTTGTCAAGTTGATGATTGAGACAGGTACAGTGGTTTGCTTAATGTCTACCAGGAATTGTGCCATAAGCAAGCCTTTTCTTAAAACTATTCGGTAGGGTCCAATGATACCTGAGGCATCTAACATTACACCATCAAGTTTTGCTTTGATTGTCGTCTCAGATTCTGGGGGAATATTTATAGCAATGTCAATTCTTATTCTGGCAAATTTGTGACTACATTTCCTATGAAGTTTAATTTTTGTTTCCCAATTTGCATGTAGCATTTCCGAAACTTGACATTGACATAATTTTTTTCTAAGAAATCATAGCCTAGCACATCATCTATGTCATCTAGATCCGTCACAATGGAAGTATACGAAAACATTTGATTCTCAAGCTTAAAATCATGAACAAGATTTCCGTAAACTTTCAATTTTTTCTCACTAGCTCCTGTAAATGTATTTGAAACCCTTTGTAGATTATGTATGTTTATCTTAAGCATATTAACCACTTTTTTAAGATATTATCGTGGCTGCAGACCCCGAGTCAATCAAAGTACTGCATGAAATGTTTTCTATCACCATTTTTGTGAACAGACATGACTTCACTCAAGACAACAGTGTCAGGCCCCTTATTGTCATTGACAGGCGAGACCGAGCTTTCGGGCACAAGATCGGTCGGACTTAGTTTTCCGACTCCTGTTGTGTGCATTTGGAAGCTATATGTCCTTTGAGCTTGTAAAAGTGTTTATGTGTGCATCATCATCAAAATTAGTTTTTAAATACCTTGTGCAACCTTTAACAGTTGGATATGCCTAAATGCATAGCCATTGAAGTGCATAACTGAAGTCTGCTGCAACTTTATGCGTTGCTGCCTCCGATTGCGAAATTCGCAACGGAAAGCCGTTTCACGGTCCACAGGACTAAACCGTCTTGCTAGCATGTCCGTCAGATACTGATATTTTCTTTTTGACCTGGATGTATATCACTCAACAGCTTTTGACTAATTGTGTGCTTTTTCACACTCATCCCACATATTCCATTTATCAACATGTTCAAAATGTATTATGTATTCACACCATTCAGAAGAATGGCCAACAAATTTGTCAGGCTCCTTATGCTTTCTTGTATTGTAATGAGCATGAGCACAACCATTGTCTGAGTATTTGTTGGTAGTGTATGGTGTTGCATGTTACTGTTTAGATATTTGTGTAAAATGTGTCTACTGAACTGTGTGTTGACAATAGAGTATAATTCTTTATCTGGTTCTTCTGTGTCACTGTTTGAGTTAAACAAGCTATATGAAGTGGGCAATTGACTAGAGATGTGTCTCTCAGAACTCAAATTCAAATTCATGAACCATTATTGTGGTCTCTTTGGTTTTTACAACAGATGGTCAAACTTTGCCGCGGACTGTGGCGCAACGGGGCTCCATAGCAGAATACAACATCATCCTAAGATTACAATTTTATTATTGAAAGTTACATTTTACAATCTAACAATAGCGAGGCGTGAATACCTCTCTCTAACGCGTCCAAATCCACATTCCTCTCCCTAGTTTATCTCAAGTCCTTTTCCTCTCCAATTCTGAACTCCTAACATATATAGTCTAAAACTAATTGCTCATCCGAACTGAGCTCGCATATATTTTTGACGATCGTGTAATTCCTACAGTGCACAACTCACGCTTCACCCCTATATTTTGACGTATGTATTAATCACGGTCCTGACTCGAGCCTCTTTATTGCCATTTTACTAGTTTCCCGTGCGTCGTAGTATATTTCCTTGTTTTGATTATTAGTCCTGTCATTCTTTGCCCTGCTTTGAGTTAACTTTTTGCACTAAGTTTAATTAAACGGCACGATGTATATAACTAACCAAAATATAACCAATTGTTATTTTACTGAAAACTACTAACAAATTTATTATTTACTCATTAATATTAAATAACAGGGACAGCCCTCGGTCAAGACGGTCAATGTGCCCTGACAGACCGTGAGAACACAGTAAACTGGTTATGTTATAAAACAACATTTTGTACTTTTCTTCCCACAACAGTGGTCGAGGTATTCCGAACATCGAGCATCTTGTATGTGCCTCCCAGCATGTTCATAACGGCCATTCTTATAATTATATGAGGTCAAATGTTTGGGCCCGTTTGGAAGATTTTATGTTTTTATTAGATTAAGCTGTATTCCATTAATTATCAAATTAGCTTGCAAATATTGGGAATTAATACAGAATTTGGGGATTTATCTCCATATATTGTTATTTTTTTAAGTTTAATGCCGCTCTTTGAAATGTGAACGTAATTCAAATAATCCAAATTGCTTCACAAAATATTGTCGTCAGTACCATATTAAAGTGATAGAACTCTAATTTGATTGTAGCCACATTGCTGTTTTAAAGAATATTTATAAACATCATCCAAAAAAAGAAGAAATTCTGTTTTAAATATAATTTGAAAACTTCGTTTTATGAATATATAGGGTTTGTTTACAGCGAAATGAATTTACGAAATGTCTAGAGGCTTAAAATGTTATATCTATTTTATCTTTTTAATTTTAAACTGGACAAACAAAATGAAGTAGTTTTGTAACAGGTCACTGATTCCGCAACTTGCAATATTTGTTTTTCTTTGGCTATCTTAACCGACATAAAATATGTGATAGATACACTTATGTTTAAAGACACCGATCTACACTCACGAATCTTATATAAACGTTTACAGTGTGGCTATGTCGAGAAACAAAAAACACATATCACAAACCTATTTTATTAATATCCCCATAAAGTATAGCACAATTAAACTTGCCCGTGTTTATATACATTTTGTATATATGTAATGACGTACGGTCGAAAAATGATCATAAAAAATAAAACATGTATATAAAACACTGTATACATTATTCAAACGACAGAGCAAAGAACTTAGTAATGGTCATTGGTTCGATTTAAAAAGAAGTGTTGGTATAAATATTTTTGCTCTGATACATGACGTGTCCATGTCTATTAGAACTACAACCCTTTTAATATTATGTAAAATCACGAGTGTTTTAAGTATTCAAAATAAGTTTATAAATTCCACCAAAAGTACTAAAATCAGCCAGCCCGTACAACTGGTACAAAAGAACTTACTTTAATGTAAAGACAAACACGTACGTCACGTGATCTTTCATGATACGAAAATCATGACACATTTTAATGGTACTTTTTAACATATAAATAGCGCTTTGTTCAAAATTAAATGTAACGCGCGACACGTCATATGAAATCTATTTCATGATTTTTTTTATTTCAGTCTACGTCGGGAGACGCTCGTCAGCTGTCCTGGTCTGTGTCAGGCAGACGATCAACGGATTCCATTTGAAGCTCCTGCAGACGTTCGACTAAAGCCTTGGTCCGACAAAAATACAAAACGGCCGCACCAAGTACGATACCAACTAGAAGAGTGACTAGAGCAACGGCCGCCATCACACCTGGAAATTAGATCAAAATATGAGTTATATAGATTAGTTAAGAGATGAAGGATTCAAACAGTATATTAAACGTATAGATATATAAATTATTATTATTAAAATGTTAACATTTTATAGCTTACACGAATTTTCTTGTCATCTTAGATAATATGTATAGGAAATAACACAGTAGAAAAGGGCAAAGATTGGTGTATTAGATTCTTCATTTTTAAGAATTAGTTCATGGTCTACAAAATACATACAAAAAACTTTATCATAGAACAAACCAAACAATGTTGTGTTTACTTAAATCTGGAAATGTTATGGCGTTCGAATGGGTTTTGTATCAAGCGTAAAATTTAACTGACAGACATGGGCTGGGGGCATATGAACCAGGTGGCAGACAGAGGAGAGGCATGTGAACCAACCGGCAGACAGAGGGAAGGCATGTGAACCAACTGACAGACAAGGGCTGGGGGCATATGGATCAGGTGGCATACAAAGGAAATGCATATGAACGAACTGGAGGACAAGGGGTGGGGTATATAAACCAACTCGCAGACAGTGAGGAGTCCCGTGAACCAACTGGCAGACTAGGGTAAGGTGCATACAAGTCAACTTACACATAGGAAATTCAAAAATAAGCAAATGTTATACTTTTATATCTCCTCAAAAAAGATATTTGCCTTGCTTTAGATTAGTGTGCATTCTGACAATTTACTTACCCGAGCTGTATCCTTTGGCATTAGTCTGCGATTGAGACTGCACCTGAGTTAAGGGTGGCGTTCTTTCGTTGTACACCCCTGTAAAATTGAATTTCGAAATTTTTATACAATAATGTTTCACTTTTAGACGATTACGTTGAAAGCTTTGTAACATTACTAAGAATACAAGTACCACTATACATGTTTGTATAGAGTTTATTATATTCATCTCAACGACTCAACTCAACTTTATTGACCTCATTACCGCTCTAAGAGGTTAATGAGCAATTTAGCATACAATACAAATAATGGACAATAACACATTTTAGTGCAAATAAATCATCTACAAAAACACAGGAAATCAATGAAACATAATATAACATCTATGACGTAACTTGTAAACTAAGCGTCTACCGATGTTAGTTGAATTTAACATGTTTGTGTGCCATATGTAAACCCCGTTTGTTGACATTTGTTTCATGAATGAAGGTGGTTCAAAATATTTAAGCCTTGCGAGTGATGTGTTGTAGATGTAACCTATTTTTACATTCATGAGAAAATGTGCAACAAAGATATAATTGATGATCTAATCCAGAAGAGGTAATACATTATTACAAGGGTAATATTATTAACTAATTTTGCTTTTGTCGATGGAATTGTAAATACTGGAAAATCAATAAGAATATATGACAAAATCCTATGAGCATTGCAACATATACCAACACTTGAAAGGGCACCGGACAAAGACATTAACATATGCAAGCCAAATGTAAACGTAAAAACAAATCTATGATGAGTCATTTAACAAAAAGAGCAAAACCAACAGTACCACCTTGGAATGGTCAGTCGGCAATATGGACCAAGAATCGGAAACCGCAATTATTTTTAAAATGATATCTCTCAAGCAAATCTGATTTTGCCAATAATTTAGACAAATATATATATATATTAAACAAAGAAAACCACACAAGAAAAGGTTATAATGTATGTTTAAAGATGAAATACTTAAAAGTTCTCTTTACTTTGAAAATACAGCAATATATAATTACATGTATATTCAAACGGTTTGAAAACCAGCAAATAACTTTCAATATGCCACAGTATGAATTTCTACATATATAACATGTAAATAACATGTCTAAAGGTGGTACCCAACAGTTTGCTTACATCAAATACATGTAGCAATTATTTTCCAATGTTTTTGGGGAATTTAGGCACAGTTTCTGCATAAACTCAAACTTTATTTTAAATAAAAGATTGTGCACAGTACCTTTATTATAAGACAGTATATTATGCGAAAACCACTCCAAATGTTCAATCTTTCTAAATCTATATATATATATATATACATACGAGGGCTGTTCAATTAATACGCGGAAAAGTGTCGCTATTTCCTTATTTTCCAAGTTAGCTGAATAAAACTTATACAGTAATAGAGACAAACATACTTTGAAAATATACAGCAAATATTGCCGTTCTGGCATGAATCATATGTTAACAAACGGTCGTTATGGTAACCACATGTAGCGATTACCGGCCCACTTTTGTTCATTTTTACAAATAGTCACTGGTTAATAATGACGTCGCATTTTAACGTTTACCGTGCGATTTTCACCAAACTTTGCATAATTTACGCGCAATATGTTGGTGTTACGCTCATGACGTCATGTTAGTGTGTGACGTCATTTAGGCGTTAAGCGGCCATATTGTTTAGTGCGTATGTGTTAAAATGGCATCGGAACAACGATCTTCAATAAAATTTTGTGTTTTGAACGGGTTTTCAAAGAAAGAAACAATGTTAAGATTACAAAAAGCATATGGTGATCAGGCGATGAAGAAAACGGCAATGTTCAAGTGGTATGCCCGATTTCTAGGCGGCCAACAAAGCATCCATGATGACAAACGCAGTGGACGTCCTAAGGTTGTAACGTCAAATCACGTCGCTGTGATAAAGGAGCTGCTTGACAATGATCGTCGGATAACAATTCGAGAAATACACGAAAGATCGGATTGTAGCATTGGCACAGTGCATCGCATTATTCACGATAAACTCAATATGAGACGCCTGTGTGCCAGGTGGATTCCTAAAATGTTGCCAGACGAACAAAAAGTGGAAAGGGTGCGGTGTTGCGATCAATTTCTCAGACGCTTTCATAGGGAAGGTGAACGTTTCTTGCGACGGATAGTGACTGTTGATGAAACATGGATCAGCCTATACGAACCTGAAACGAAATCACAGTCTTCTATGTGAAAAACTCCAGGATCGCCTTCACCTAAGAAGTTTAATATCGGCCCATCTGCAAGGAAACAGATGTTCATCGTCTTCTTTGACGTCGACGGTGTGATACTGAGCCACGCGGTACCCCTGGGTCAGACTGTGACGGCGAAGTATTATTCTAAGGTGAATAAATTTATTAAATCTATAATAAGATATTCATTATTATGTCAATACATTACCTAATTATCATTTATATTTGTGTAAGTAATTATGAAAATAAATTATAACGACAATTTACTTATCATTGTATTTCTTTATGCTTTCAGATTCTGAGACGCGATTTTATGAGGGCGATGAGAAAGAAGCGGGCCACGAAAGTCGCCGACACGATATTACATCACGACAATGCACCGTCTTATCGAGCGGCCGAAACACAGTACACAATCAGGAAACTCGGCTTCGAAGTCCTCGAGCACCCGGCCTACAGCCCTGACCTCGCACCGTGCGATTTCTTTCTGTTTCCGACACTGAAGAACGTCCTGCGGGGAGAACACTTCGATGATGTGGACGAGTTGTCCTACGCGGTGCAAGGTGCAATTTCAGAGATAAATGATGGCTCCTACTTTAATAGTTTCATGTCATGGATCAACCGTTGTAAAAAGTGTGTTTCCTTTCACGGAGAGTATTTCGAGAATGACTAGGTGCGTGTTTGGGGTGACTCTTATACATGCGTTGAAATTGTACTATTAATTTTTATCCGATTTTATTGAAACTTTGTGTAAATGTTTACTATATGTTTATTTACAAAATGTAAAGAGAACGTCAATTTCCCATGAATATTAAAAATATGGCAGCACTTTTCCGCGTATTTATTGAACAGCCCTCGTATATAAGTACGATGTGATCTCGATATCAATCGATATCAAGGTCAAAGCGGACTACCCGGATGACGATATAACGTGATCTCACAAGTAAGCTGTTACGTGGTTTTCTTAGTTTAAAAATAGCCGTCTTTGCAGCCTGAATCAGATAGGAAATACTTGTTTGCTATGAAGGGTGGGGAGTTTTGCTTCACAGTTCGCACAGATCTAGGGCACCAATTAACATAATTTTGCAGGACCTTTTCAGGTACATGTGACTATGACTTATTTGGATATTTGAGAAAAAAATCTGGTCCAAACCGACGGATACCGCCTTTAAACACGCTAAATGGTATACATACTCGTATACAAGTCGCAGCTGTTACTGTATGTAATTTGGGAACGAGATGCTGACGTCATAGATGATGTAATTGAACACGTGCTCGTGTTGCCACAGTATGTAAAGGATTGGCAACTATAGCCACTGTTCTCAACACACAGTTTTGCACAATTTTCTACTGTTTCGTTAAAAAATGTCAGCACTTGCTTGGTCAATAATGACTTCTTCGGAGTTATTTGAAAGTCATACAGGTATTTTCCTGAAACAAATAAAAGAAAAACACTATGTATTGCAGACAACATCTATTGAAGCGATGTTTCGTAAATAGTAGGCTACTCTAAGACATAGAAGATAGGCCAACGTGTATATTACATTCGGCAAAATGTTTTATGTTCGAAATAGGGGTATATTACATTTGATACCATTTTTATGTTCAAAGTAGGGGTATATATTACATTCGATACAATGTTTTATGATAAAAAGTAGGGGTATATTACATTCGACAAAATGTTTTATGTTCAAAATAGGGATATATATATATGTAAATGTTACATTCCATAAAATGTTTTATGTTCAAAATAGGGGTATATATTACATTCGGTAAAATGTTTTATCTTGAAAATAGGGGTAAACATTACATTCGGCAAAATGTTGTATGTTCAAATTTCTGCAAAATGTTTTATGTTCAAAGTAGGGATGTATATTACATTCGATAAAATGTTTTATATTAAAAATAGGGGTGGGTGAAAAGATTTATGTTCAAAATTTCGGCAAAATGTTTTATGTTCAAAATAGTGGTATTTATTACATTCGGCAAAATGTTTCTTGTCCAAAACATGAATAAACGAAAAGAAAAAGAAAGCAGAAAGGCCTGTATATAAAACTATTTATATTTGACACCGTAGACATACTTATGTGCCAACGTTCTGATACTCTTAGAGAAGTGAGACAGATCCGACAGGTAAATAATAAATATTTATGATAAAATGTGAACACTATTAACATGTTCACCTAAAAAATTGAGTAGGTTCTCTTACATCAATCAAAAGGTTATATATTTTGTGTTTTTGTAATGATCGTTAATCAAATAAAGCTTAAAGTGTGGTTTTGTTTAAAAATGTCTTTTGTACGTAACTGTTGCTTTGTAAACTAATTAAATGTCAAATGCGGATAAAAACGCGAAACATTATAAGAAATTTGTCAATTCGGTGCCATTCATTATCAGTTTTTATAACTTTTTATTATGCATTTAAGACTGCACAACTCACTTGCATAATGCGAGCATGAGGCTGTTGGTATTGAAGGTGATGACGATGGTAATCTGTGAGACTTTCTTAAAAAGCAGGAATTAGTGGAGGAACAGTAGTCAAAGGATTTGCAGGCAAATGTTGAGTAGGAGGAACACTGTTTGGCACACATCTCCTCATCCTGGACGTTAGATAGAGTGACGTCCCCTGGAGAGACACTGATTCGACCAGGGTATCGCTCGTACCCATCCGTGTATCGTCCTGCAAAAGACAATTCAGATAAAATGTCTGTTGCCAAGTCTCCAAAAGGCAGGAACATTTATCTTATGGCATTATAGATTAATGTAAGGTTTAAAGCCTGATCATTTAATTATTTTCTACTCGTTTACGTAGGTTCTAGGAAAGAAAATTAAATCAAATGCATGACTGTTTGTCAGGTATTATCTAGACTGCAAGATATTATTATAATTTCAAAAGCTTTTTTTCTACAATTGTTTATTTTAACCGACTGTCATCCGTACAAAAGGTTTCAATCTCAATGAAATATTTTGAACATCAAAAATGACACACACAAAAATGAAAAAATACAACATTTACTTGAGTATACAAAACAAGCTAAAAGGTCGTCAACGGAAGTTGACGAGTTTTTCACGAGATAATCCGGAGAAGGCCGACAATATCCGAAATCAGGGCAGTATATAAAGGATTGGCATTCAAACGTCACTTCCGTCAGACATGTCTGTGCGCATACATCTATGGAGACCACCGACCCAAGAGTTGGGGAATATTTTGGGGGTTCCATTGAATACTGTCTAGTAAAATGGTCCAGATTTGCATCTGAAGAAAAGTTAAATGTATTTATATAAATCAATTTTATTGCAAGTTTACTACAACTAAAGTTGATTTTTTTTTACAGAAATGACTATAGAGAAATTAAATAAGGATAAACATGGACATAGTCTTGTAGTTTATCATCTCTTTCTTTTTTTGTAAGCAAACTAATTCTTGAAGAAAATATTTAAGTTAATTTTAAATCATTTAAAGAAAGGCATTTATCGCTAGGATTTTATGTATAACCAGTGAACTGGTATAACATGTATTACAAACACATTTATATATATGCCATTTTAAGTTTATTTTCAATATAAATCCTCATTGAAATAAACTATAAATCAATATTTGCATTGGGACAATATTTACTTTTGACGGCCATCTTGTCGTATCGAATCACATCTCTCAGCAGACGTGAAGCCTGGTACACTGCTACCTGCATGCAAGACAAGCGGAGAACAGAACTTATTTTAACTTGGCACTTGTCATTTTATTTGGATTAAAGTCAGGCTCCAGAAGGATATGTTTACTTTTTGACATTCATTGTATATAAAAAACCAAATATACCATGCGTCTTTCATAATATTGCATGTCAAAGACTTGCACATTATTGTCGCATTATTACATGCTAGTGACGTCACCGGAAGTGGCAATTCCAAGTCAAGGGACATAAGTCGTGATTTGGTCAGGAAGGTTTCTGGAAAGTACTATAGGCGAATCCAGTGAGTAAATATACAAAACAATAAATAAAACCAAACATTTACTGAGCGTTGGTTGGTGGCATACAGTTCTGGAACCGTAACAGTTGTCACACGATACGATGTACGTACGGTACGATTGCGTTCGATGTACGATACCATGTGCGGTTTTTACACGATACCATACACGTTACGGTTCGATACCATACACGATATGCATTACGATAGAAAATCTACACGATACGATGCGATACGGTGTACGCTTCGATACAACATACTGTACTGTTTCCGTTTACGTCACGTTACACACAATACCATGGCAAATGCGACATTTTGTTAAAGTAAAGGTTCAATCAGCCTATTTATACTGTACCAACTCGGTTTAGTCCAAATCGTTCTGCTCCAATCGGCCCACTTCCAGCGCATATAGGCGGTAATGTTTTCACACCATTCAAATGAGACAATACAACTATTTCCATCTAAATGGTAAAATGTGTAGGCAAATGATAAGTAAGTGACGCCAATATGATAGCCTGCTTAAACATTGAACAAGTGTGTAAAAATGTACCATGTTAAGACAAATTAATTTAAATCTGTAATTTCCTAACATTCTTACACCACTCTTCTATACACGTATATTTCAATTTTCTGCCCCTATTCCCCGCATCCGTGTCTGCGTTTTACTGAAGTGAAATTTCACAGCCAGATTATGTGTGCTGGGATCTTCAGACATGTATGACATTTCTTCAGACAGGATGCAGGTGTTGTGCACTACAGATAAATGACCACTGCTAGTCTAATTTGAATAGAAACGTTGTGTCATAAAAGTGGCAATCTGTGTGGGGGCTTATAATCGCTCGCGTGATTTGTAGGTACATGTACCGAATAACCTACATAAATGGACTAGCTGCTAGAAAATAAATAACATCAGAAACATACCATTGTCTCATACTCAACCCTTTTCAAGCACTATTTAAATACAAATTCGGTAAGGAATAGTAGAATATGGGTCAATCGGGAAAAAAAATTAACAAACTAAAAAGATAGAAACAGAACTATTAAATAATAATTATATTATTATGAGACGAAATTGGACTAACAACCGACAAATTAACACCTCCACTTAATGCTTTCCATGTAGGGATCAAATTAGAAGACGTAATCGACGTATTTGATAAGATTATTCCCTTAGTTAAACTCAACTCAAATACTGAGTGCTGAGATATCGCTACCCACATCCACATCTACACCGACGGTAGCAAGGATACAAACAAAAATGCTATAAGAGCATGAGTTATTATGATTGAAAACTCGGATCCAGCTACCTAGGTGAAGAAAGTAAATCATCCACCCCCCCCCCCCCCCCCCCCCGACCCCGCCGGCCCCGACATAGCAGAACTAATAATACGCGCTCTAAATCTTCTTTTAGAATAAATACATTTCATAAAAAATTTAATTAATAATATAGGATAACACATACATAAACTGAATTAATACAATGTCCAACCGATATCATATCCAAATCAAACAATAACTAAAGTTTCAAAACCCACAAGACACGTGATGGGGTGAAATCTCTTTAAAATCTAAACATTCCTAATAAACCCATTCTCTGATTGGCTGGACCCCAATTTGGCGGAAGATTATGACTGCTCTTTGTTTAAAGGCATTACACCCCTAAGAAACTGTTTCTTAAAATGTTCAGCATTGAAATGTTTTCTACTCCTGATTAGAGCTGGCACTTTTTGAACTAAAACTGAACATAAAATCGGATGATTATGAACAAATAATACACCAAGTTACACACTAATTACGAGGATGTTTTAAAGTGAAAAAAGTACGGGAAAAGTGTGTGAGTAGTTAAGCATGGGTTGGTAATTCAGTTAGTTTAGTATATCGTATATAATATATATTGTATTAGAGAATTAAATGTATTTAATGTATCTAATATCTTCTAGGTATTAAAGTGTTGCATTTTTATTAAATCTGCCTTTTTCTGCTGGTACAAAAAGCAAAGACACGCGTGACTAATATAGGTCTTTGTAGCTAATCTCTTGCTATTGTGTGCTGCCTTAACCAAAACAGCACTGGGTTAAAGTATTTCTCTATGTCATAATAAGGACAGTTCCTATTGGTAAACTTGCATTCTTTACAAGGGTAGCTTGATCCTAGTTTAAACTAAAAAACTATTCTAAACTAACGATATTGTGGCAGTAAATATTGAACTTAGAGTCCTACCAACATGTCCGAATATCTAAATGTGTGCGTTATTTATTTTATTTTTTTATTAATTATAGCTCTTTTTCCATGGCTTGGTACCCGACCTACTTGTATAAGGGCATTTAGGTTTTTTGACAGGAGACTATAAAGACTATATATGTCTGCTGACTTGCTTGATTTTGCAATGATTAGATATTATATCATTTTCTATTGTTACCCCAACGGTATTTTTTTCAGTATCCATACTGACGTCAAGGTGCATGCCGATGTGCACTAGTTATTTTAGGAGAGTATGTAATGGCTTCATCATCCTAAAAAGACTTTCAAAGGACCATTTCGTTATAAGAGGAAATCGATTTAAGAACAGACCAATTAACACCCCCGGTCAACACGTTAAGGATCAAACCAATCAACATAACGAACGGCTAAAAATCCTACTTCCTTTAAGATTAGTGGTGTCATAAAAGTGTCACCAATTAATTGGAATGAACACACGTGCACGTGATTGGCAGGGCGGGAAAATGTATGGAAATTAAGAAGGCATGATGACAGATGTTCACTGTTATTTATGATACTAGCACATTGTTTTGACAAACACATTCACACCTTAAACGTTTGATCCCATCACGGGCAGAAGAATAGTTATATTAATTTGTTTGCTTCACTTGTGAACGTACTTTTGTTGAATTTTCGTCGAGCACTGAATTGCTTGTATTTATTTATTTAAATTCGCATAAATGTGTGTAAAATTTACGCGTTTAAAATAATTGGCGAAGAGACTATATCAATGTTGATTGTGCCCGGCGATGACATAGGTAAGCTAGCTTTACAATTAACTAACTTGTCGGAATATCAGAGATGATTCTACACGGTCCAATTATTTATTAACAATGTTCATTTTATATGAGCCGTATCATTTGAATCCCATATTTGAGACAAACCTCTTTTCCATAACCTGACATAGAGCTAGATTGTGTTATTGCTTCTAAGTATAATAGCAGTATGAAAACACTTATGCAGAAAGGCATAAGCCATCCTGCATTTTATGGAAATGTTTTATACAAGTTAAAGAAGATCAAGGGTCTCAATAACTTTTCTGACCACTTTACAAAACTTATCAGAAAATGTATTGCAGACGGTTACAACCCGGGAATACTTCGATGTACTGCATTGCTTGCAATTGACCCTTTTACAGTCAATAACTTGCATTGCTTTTAAATTACACGATGACCGGACAGGTCGTTGAGACTATATGAAAACAGTGACTTAAAGCCATAATTGGACAGTCACTGTTGGATTTCTTGTCTCTTCATCTCTCCAGTCGTGCCCTATATAGGTGGGACAACTTGAGCAGTCTCCACACCCTTTACGTGAGATTGCACAGTAGGTATAACATCGGGATTTTTTTTAATCTTTATCATATATAATATGTCAACTGCGGATAAATCCTCGGCGTTTATAATATGTTTTTTAAACGATTAACTCTAAACAATACTACGTTTTATTTTGTTGATTTTCTAAAATTCTATTGTTTCTTCCATATTGTTTACATTTCACTTTTGACACTTTTGGCATATGACGTCATGGCATTTATGACGTCGTTATATGGTTCTTATAATATATCAGCGCTTGTACTGCTTTATTTTATTTTAAACTACTCTCTCATTTGGAATTTTTTAGTTGCCGAGGCTTTTATCTACTGTAAATACTGTACATATGTTCATTATATCTGTTTTAACTCCCGATGCAGGTGCTTATTGTTAGTTGTGTCACTTTGACGGGATACTTTTATTTACACTGTTTGTTTGATAGAAAAACCGTCAGGAAGTGCGAGGTTGGAGCGCTCCACAAACCAGGTTTAAGCACCCCAGTTGGCCATTTTGCCGACTGACCGTTCCAAGGCGGTAACTGATGGTTTTTCTTTTTGTGTGTTATGTCTCGTCTCTGTGTTTTTTGTCACATTTACATTTACCTTGTCTGCCTTGGTCTGCAGGTAGATAAAATTTAAATATCTGTGAAAATTTTGATAGGACCTTTTATTATTTACCTATAGCTAGTATTTTTCCAGCTGTATGTTTATTCCAATTGCATCTTACTGCTCTTTTTTTTCCATAAAAGCGTGGGCAAATAACCAGAATCCTAGTTTTCACGAATATTTTCCTAAAAAGTACATTCATATTCAGTCTACGCATATTGTCATTCAAGTAATAAGTTCGAAGGTGTGCAATATTAATTTGATCATCGATTGTATGCATGTACCGGAAATGTAATATATAGTTTAGTTTCTGTTTAGAACCATCACTTCTTTTTGTATTTGTGAAGCATTTATTATGACATTTAAATTTCCTGTGAACATTTGCATGAACATGATAATGTCATTAGAAAATTGTCACAATATATGTATCTTTGTATCAAAGAATTATGAGAAGGCACAGTGCAAATCTCCTTGTGTTACGTTACCATACTATACGTTCCGTTACGATACCACGGTCTTGTCATAAGCGTTACGTTCCGATACGATACGATACGATGTACCATTTACGATAGGACTTGTTACGTTACTTCACGATAGGCCTATTACGTTACACGATACGTTACGTTACCATACGATACGTTTACGATAGAAATACGCACGATATACGATGTTTTGGACAACTGGTACGGTGCCAGGACTGTAATTGTTGGCCATCCATGGGATGTTGACAAATATCCCATGATTGGCAGTTGAGATACGCAAAAGTTTAACCAGAGATACCATGGCCTGATTGGTTAAATATCTAGCATCTTAACAATAAACCATGGTGTATTTGTCAACAACCCACGGCTGTCTAAAATCCATTCTCATATTACAACCTAATTTAAGTCCGCACTCTTTTCTATGCGTATCTGAACCTTGCCGCGCACAGTAGCTGCAGGGTACACAATTTCCATCAATTGCACTTTGCTTCTTCTTACACATCCTACCATTAACCTACAACCCCAACCCTATCCTTAATGTAGCAACTTTAATATATCACCTGTCTGATATGATTTTGTGACTGTATATATCTCTGATGTTGTATATATGTAAAAGAATATAATACAAAGTCCTATGAGCATTGCAACATATACCAAACTCCGAAAAGGCACAGAACAAAGGTATTTCACATGCAAGCCAAGCGAAAAGTAAGAACAAATTTGTGATGAGTCATTTAATGAAAAGAGCAAACCCGACAGTTACCGCCTTGGAACGGTCAGTCGGCAGTATGGACCGACTTGCGAAAATAAAGAAATATTGTACTTTACTGTATTGTATTTCCGGGTAAATTACGTTGACTCAGAAAGTTGATATACATTTTTAAAAATAGCGTTTCTATTAAAAACAACAGCAAAGAATGAAAATATGATTTGTCGATCAGTTAGTGATTAAGTGATTTTTGACACCTCGTGACAATGGTAATACGGGTGTTGAAACTGTTAACTCGATGATGTGGAAGACTATCCTAAGTAAAAGTGACCGGAATGTTTGGATTTACATGTAGCCCCAAGTGGACACATGTGTTGGAAATAGACACGCACTTTTTAAGCAATTCAGCAGACGACTGTCACTTGTGCTGACAACTGGCATTTAAACAACGTCAACACCCACATATACACATGCACACAACGCCTTTTCACTTGACTTGTTGCAAACGTGATTTTTATTAACAAACATTTATCGGTTGACGGACTTGGATGTTCGAAGAAGGGAACAGCTAAGATGTAGTTATCAAAGTGACGTAATGTGTTAAATCGAAGATTGTTTCTAAATACCACAATTGTAGCAGTTATATAAGCAGTTTAAAAGTTTATGAGTTTGTTCACATATAAGCCAGACGGTCGTCTGACCTACATTTAAGCAGCAATACATATTATAAACAGTACAGAGCATTTCCATATTTGCATTTTTTGTTTAAAATCCCGAAGCATGAATGGCGACTTTAAAGACAACGACAACAAAACTGTATATAACGCTTACATGTAGAACAAAATTACCAGATAATGAAACGCACTATATTTTATATTATCCCCATTCACTACGCAAAAGATATAACAACACCATTGGAAAAGAACAGAATGGAATAGAATGATTCGGATACCTTGGTGGCTGTCGGCTGAAGCTTCAGAGTCATGGTGCCCAGATCTATTTGGTCTTGGAATATAGTCAGAGCCTGCTGGGTGGTCGGCTCTATAGTTGTCTCCCCGTCCACTGTTCCTGCATAAAGGGATGTTTACAAACGGTGGGATAAATCGCGGCATTAACGGTATGCTTATATCAATTATATGTACATGTAATTTCATCTTACTCGAGTTTTGGGAAATATGGACATAGTTTTCGCATAAATTTAGTCTAATAAGAACACATTTGAACACTTTCTCAGTTGTTAGACAATGCAAATGGTGAAATAATTCGTTTCGTTTCGTTTGTAATGAGGAGTATAGAATTATGCTAGGGTGTTATGCTAAAATAGGTAACTGTGCAGTGTTATACTAAAATAGCTAACTGTGCAGTGTTATACTAAAATAGCTAACTGTGCAGTGTAATACTAAAATAGCTAACTGTGCAGAGTATCTCGGATAGGAAATACATATTAGTAATGAGGAGTTGAGTGTTATGCTTAACCCATCCCACAGATGTAAGACATCAATTAACAACATTTCACGGAATCTTTTAGGCAACAATAATTTTCCTTTGTTTGGAAAAAAAGAAAGTTGGTCTCAAATGTTGGATACCACATTGTAATTGCTTTGCATAATAATGGCAACAATTTCGTGATATACATCATTATTACGTCAGTACACAAATAACTGTGCATAAAAAGGATCAAAATCTGTACCTATGAATTAATAGTGTATATTGCATAACAGAGAAAAAAACAAGTGCCATAGCTCTAAAAATACAATAGCCATTTAACCATTTGCTTGGCCACGTATACTATATCACACGAGCTTATAAATTAACAACGGTTTCAACGTCACTTGGATACAGTACTAATTTGTGCCGCCATAGAACATCAGTCAATAAATATGCATTAATGTGTCACATACGTTTATTAATCGACATATGAAACACCTCAAAATATGACTTACCCTTCAAAAAATCTTTTTTAATATAAAACGTTTTATATAGCTTTTTAACGATGGTTTCTTTCACATGTCTTGGAGTAATACCTAAGTTGTATTCCGACACAAAACTCTGCCTTTTGTTGTCTAAAGTATAGGCCGCATTTAAAAAGTCTCGAGTACTAATTTAGTACTTGATTTACCAATTGCTACAGATATTGTGGGTAATGTTGATGTTCCTGGAGTGAGCTTAAACGTTCGATATGCAGGAACTTTTATACTTTTGTCAAATGACTCTTGAAAGACTTCTTAACCATATAATGACATAAACAAAACTCAAAATATAGGACTTAATTTAATATAGTCCTCAGACTCTTTGCTTTTGCATGACCATGAAACATAACTCCGGTAGAACCACAAATTTGAAACCTATACCTACTCGAATAATGTTGACAGGTGTCGCTGGTGTGTATAATGTTGCCGTCTGAGGTGTGTGTCTTGCTGAGCTGACATAGACCGGAAGTGGGGCAATAGTCGAAACTGTCACACCGGAATGACGTCATATTGCGACACACGCCGGCACATTCGTCTGCACTTGTTACCGAATACGTGGCATCGCTTGAATGTTCTGGGTGGTGGTCGGACACTTTTGTGAAATCCACTTAAATTTAAAGATACATTCATTTACCTAAAACACAATATTTTCTATCCTTGTTTCCTTCTTCATATGGAATTGTGGAATTTTGGTCGTCCGTGGATTGTTGACAAATATACTATAGTTAAGAGTTGAGATGGGAGAAATTTAATCACGAAGGCAGCAGGCCTTAGTGATAATTAGAAATAAAAGAAACAGCGTGTACAGATATCTGTAATATACAGTATGCGACGCTTTCTCATTTCATGAAACAGGCGAATTCAAACAGTATTTACATCACGTGACGTTCATTCATAAATACTGATTTATCGATTCAGAGATGCGGATGCATGATAAAGGGAACAGCTAAATTTAACCATTACCTCAACGTCACGCGTGTAATTTTAGATTGTTGCTATGTATAACACGATTGTGTTGTTATTTTTTCTCTATATTACTTACTGGAAAATTTCGAGACGTGTAAGAAAATAATTTAAACCTTGATTGTAATAATTATGTGTCATATGTGTTTGACAATATAATATATATTTTCAAATCAAATATCATACTTTGAAAGAAATTAATATGTACAATAAAAAAGTAGTTCCATGCTTTTTGTAGTTTTTGGTCATTTAAATGGTATATTGCGAAAAGACATTAATGGACTGCATTGCGGTGGTAACTTTTAAATAGGAAATTATCACGTTATCACAGTTATTAATATTGTAGAAACACTCATTTTAATTGAAACTATCGAGTAACCATTCGTACTTACAAATAGCAGGTGCCTGCTGGACCAGCGTTGCTAGGTACGCAATGACCTTGCCCCACGTGATCAGTTGAGGGTTCTGAAGGCGGAGTGGAGAGATGCCCGCCTTTTGGGATAACATCAACTGTGTCATCTGTCGGAATGCTACCAAGTTAGTGCTAATCGTCGGGTCTTCGGGAACTGTCGGATTATGGTTCATAACACAATATTTATATAATTTATAGAGGACATGATGAGGCTTATTTTGAAAAAAAAATAATTATGGACTGATTTTCTTCTTTCATAATTACGTTTACAAATTTAAACAAATGGATGTCGTTCAGATGCTCATTTAATCAGGTCAACGTAAAAATCACCATGTAACTCAAAACTTAAAAAAGAAAGATTACATATGCATAGCTTAAAGTGACTTGGTCACGTCTGGCAAAATTTGCATTCTTTGTTTGTTTGTTAAAAAGCATTACTTTGTTAAAAGTTGGTGAACAATAGAATAACATTAATTCTCATTACTAGATTTATATAAATATGCTCAGTGTGTTCTCATTATGTTAGGAGAAACAAAAGCGTTACGACGCTTTAAACCTTTTTTTTTTAGCTTTTATTGGCTCAACAACCAAGTATATTTCTGAACTACTCATGTGGTCGTATTCGTCCAGCGTATACGTCACACAGACTCCACGCAGATTGGTTCGATAGTGAAGTTATAGTTTAATTATACAAGAAGTGCAGATTGAGTGGTTCAACGTGTCATGTAGCTACAAAATACCGTGACCGATTCGTTTTAAGCATTTAATAATGCCTAATTTTAGGCAATGTTAAAACAGAAACATTTTTATTGGTTGCGCATGTATAATATATTGGCATTCATTATTCGTATAGAGATTTAAGGCTATGATTTTCGGATTAAATGATTTGCTTTCAATTAAGTGTACATTAATAAACAAGGATATATTTATAATTGATAAAATACTAATTTATTCAGCATGTTCCTGTTATATTTATTTCAAACTTATATTTTGAAAAAAAAAGTTATCTACAATCGTCACATAATTCGTGTAGCACAGGTTCAAATGTTTTGATATTAGCAAATAAAGAAGAATATTAATGTTTCGCTTACGTCTAAAGACAATACTAAAATGTGCTTGTTGGTTGGACTGTTGATAGCATGGCTGGATGTTGAAGTTTGTCAGATCCGGGTCTTCTTGGTTGAAGTCAGATATGTCGAAGATCTCAGTATCGCTAGCCTGTTCAAACATCAATGTTATTATATCCGAATTAAATAGATATATACATGTATAAGTAAATGCATAGTGCAATCCTGTTCGACCCTAGAACATCTTTTTATAATAAGTCATATATAAAAAAAACATGTCACAGGAAAAATACACGCAACTTCGGTTACAAACGTAAAACTTAAAAAAAGCCATTTTAAAGTAGATAGATTTTTTTTAATATTAGTGTGAATAATAATATGTTTCATGTTTATTCAACATCCAAGAAGGTCATTGACCCATGTGGAACATATTTACAATATATGTAAATTATAAGTAGAGTACAACATTGTATATAAACAATGTATATAGACACACAAATTATGCATCATAATCTTGCCTTTAATATGTGGTGATGTAACGGCATATCATGTTGAATTATTTTTATTTGTTTTTCTTTTTTTTTCGGAAACAAATGTAGGTTACAGTCTTGATTTCACAACCTAGCTGTATTGATAACATCAACATAACAAGAATAGCATTGATGCAAAGCATCAAAGGGCGTCCAGGTAATTTTTAAAAAAAGACATCACATTATCTGAAGAACAACATCAATTCCGATGAATAGACGGACACACTCACGGAAATACAGACATGCACAATGTGCCGGCAGACATGTCGGAAGACAGGCCTACAGACAAGTGTATTTAGTAAAATCCACAGCTCGAATTTGCAATATAAATAAACATTTTTATTTGAAAATAAATATCGCCAGTAATCAATAATAAAACCACATCTTCAAACGGTTTCATTTCCGGTTACATACAATGTGCCAATTAATAGTGAAGAAATCTCTCTATAGCATAGACAGCATATTATTGCATAACGGTCAGGATCACGGTAAAGCCGTAATACTGCTGGCAGGCATAGTGGTTTTAAGATGGTGATACAACGACGACAGAAGTAGAAATATAAGCACTTCAAAGCAGCCTGCCTGCTGGGTAAACTCTTATCGATGTGGTTAAGCGTCTTCCAACGCATATGGGAAAGGTGTTGCATAACATCACAATCGTCATTACAAACATGTATTTCCTATCCGAGCCACGTTGCAAGAAATTAACCAACAAACAGTTAATCGAATTTGCCGCTAAATCTTTGTGCATGCCAGTTATATATCGTTTTTATACATAGAGACATGTACACTTTTGACAATTTTTAACATAGCAATGCTATAATTTTGACTATTTCGACTGACGCTTAGCAGTTTGTTTGTACTGATGTCGGACCCATGGCGGGGCCAACAGACATTCTTTTGATCAATCTACTGAATGTATAATATACACTTCTTGCTTTGGAGTCTGAACCATTTTTACCGACTACATTGTTCCGCGAGTTAGCATGGCTTTAGGTTATTGAATATTCTAAATGCTACAATTACTTACATCAGCAGCTGTGACCACGAATCTGACCGGCTGGTCCTTCACATCCTGGTTCGAACTGACAGCTAGCTCGTGCCATGACGACTACAAAATGCAGTTCAAAGTATAAGGGCGTTTTGATTAATATTCCACGTCACGATCAGCTTCCAAGTTTCCAAATAAAAGTCATGTTTAAGTTATCTCCCTTTTTAATAGGAATTTTCGTGGACTTTATGTAAGAAATATCCTTAATTGTATTTAGTTTGCTTAATTTAATAATATGTTGCTTAATCACTTTTACCTATTATCATTTTTATTTAAAAAGATTTAATTTAAAACAAAAATGATTTTATGTACAGTAAATATATACAAAAAAGAAAACACTAAAAAGGGAGGTAACACAATTTAATGTGAAAAGTTGGAGTAACGTCCCTTGTTAAAAAAAACTGAATAGCCAATATCACATTCTAATAATTTGCTTACAATTTTAAGCCTATGGTTTTCAAATATAATTCAAAGGACTTTTCAATAAATAGCGAAGATCCCGCTGTGAGCTGTCTGGTCTAGATCTACAATATCTGCCTAAAAGTGAATATTCCTGATTTGCAGGCCGAGAAGTGAGGGCTTCTTTTATAATCATATGGCTTTTTATGATACACTGTGTTATATTATCACAGTCTAAAAGATCTGTTTTGTAAATTTAACCTACGAAAAGGAAACCTACACTATGACAAAAACATTCTGATATAATAATAAGTAAATTGCAGTCAAACGCTATAACAACAACACACAGACGAGGCTAATCGGCGACTACTAGAATTAAGTAATGTTCTTTCTATTGAATAAAATTATTACATTATTGTTATTTTCTTTATTTCGTATGTTAATTCTCTTTTTTATTTATATTTGATATTTTATTCTTTTCTTCAAAAGCAATCAGTTTTATATAATAAACAACATTTTGTCTCGGATCATTAAAATAAACTTGATTCATTGAATGCGCATGCGCTAAACTGTATGACTTTCGACGTATTATTTAAAATGTATTACTAGAGACTTGTCAAGAAAGTAAATTTTATATGAGAAGCAAAAGATTAATTAGTATTATTACATAAATTTTAAATGATCAAACCCACAGCCGCAAAATAGTACTGGAAAACAGCCTCCTTGTAAGTTCCACCAAATGAGAAGTTGGCCACATTTTCATAAATATTACACAGCCGGCCACGTATTGTCGCCTGAAAACAAAGACACGACACAGTGATAAAAAATAGTTATTGCTAGTGCATATGCATATATTTACAAAGGTTTAATTAATTAAGTATTAAATGCACTCTTTCTTGTATCAGTGTTATCTTCTTTATCGGAAAGAATCGCTTTAATGACACAATAATATAGTAGCAAGAAAAAATCATGGCTGTGTGCTACTCGATGTGCCGAGAAAAGCAAGTGAGCAAGAGCCTAATTAATGCATTACAACACATGTTACATAAACGAACATTCCAAAAACATCTTAACACATATTGTCTTTTATCCCACCATCTCTGTAAATATCGGTTGATATTACCCGTGTAATAATAAAGATGAGCTTTATTAACCGATATTCGCGCACCTGCTCTAAGCCGAACTACTTTTTTGGACGAAACGATCAGGAATGTTTACGTGAACGAAACTCATATATCACGTGATTATGCTTGTGATAACCCCAAAAATGTCCATAATATAAAGATTAGTTAAATAGAAAAAACGAGGCCATTAAAAACGTTTGCGCGAGGTTTCGATCTTTGTCCTGCAGGATTGAAAATTTAAGTAGCGGCGGCTTAAGCGACTGAGCTAACCGGACAGTTCATCGCTATCTTCCGAAGTTCTATTTAACAATGTTATAGACAATTTGTAAACAATATACCTATATATGAGCTTCATTAATCAATGTACACATTAACAATTCAAAAACTTGCAATAGTCTTAAATAAAATGTAATACAGGCACATGATTAAAACCGTTTAGGAATAGTAATAAAATCAATAAAAGTAAGAACAACTGTCAAAATGTCAGATTATGTTGTTTTGATGTTATTTGGTGTGAATTGAAAGAATGTAAAAACCCAAACAGTGTTGTAGAGATGAACTACGAGGATTTCGAGGCAAAAATTTGGCTTTAATCCTAACATTTTTGAGAAGGAAATTGATCTTGAATCTGTGACTGTCTCAGAAAGCAGCAATCAGCTGCCTAATCTGAGATGGACCTAATGATCAAATGTCGTTACATGATGAACATTTAAATGGTTTAGATAGAGCTCAATCTTTAGTTAAACCAAATACAGCTGACTGCACAGATCTGGACAAATGTGCTAATAAAACACAGATTCTAGACTTAAATTATGAACACCAGCACACCACCTCCAATTCCAACAATTCTCCAAATTTCGCAAGTCACCCTGTCAAAAACACAACTATCTTCGCAATTTTACGGCGCGATATTTAATGTTCAGAATTTCAATGTCATCAACATTTAAAATCCATGAGCAAACCACAAACACACACAAACTTCTAATGTAATTCGCATTTCTTAAGGCCATGTGCGTAGCAACTTTAATGTTACACGTCCTTGACATTACACACTATATGTATAACTTTACACGAAGGTAATCAATAAAATTACAACCTTATGTATAGCGCAAATAAAATAAAAGAAATAACATGTTATTTGTCTTATTTTTAATTGTAAAACAGAACTACTTCTTATAGCCGAATTACTCTATGCACGCGCATGAATTTCGTGTATTGCATTGGCAAGCAGATCATGTAGGGGAGGAGCGGTAGCGGTAAATTTAAATGTTTCCATTTTTTGTCCATTTAAAAAAACTCTTGCTTTCTGATTTTCTTAGCCTCGCATGTTAACATTTATCTATATCAACACTAACCTGGCAGTCTCTATGTATCCGACATATAATATAAAATATAGACCACCATGTGTTTCCTTTATTACAGTACATGTACCTATTTAATGTAAATAAAAAGATTCAGAATACGCACAACTATCCAAAAATGTCGATGGAATATTTCGACGTTCTTATTATCTTTTTAAATAAGTTTTTAATTGATTACTTAATGTGTCTACGTCATTGTTGTCTGCTACGTTAATAGATATGTAATCTCAGCTAACACAATCATTTTCTAATACAGAAATCAAAAAGACCTAGAAATACAGCCGTGAATTCCTGTTATTGCCGGCTACACTATTTTCTCTACTTACACACCTATTCTATCAGCCCTTTCGTGCAAAAGGCGGAAATAACCCATTGTTCCAAAGTTAATGTTGCTACACGCCACTAGCATTTTATTTCATATCTTATCGAATGAGACTATGTGCATTGTAATGAATAACTAGCACACATGTATATTGATCTAAATATAAACATTTTGCAGTTTTTATTGTAAATGACTTATAGGGAGAAAAAAAAGGTGTAAATATTTCACAACGCCATACTTTGCATAGATACATAAGTTTAGAACCGTACTTTGTTACGACAAACGTGACGTATATTACAACAGTTGCAATTCGGAGATATACTATGTTGTTGAAATAAAAAAAGGTCCAAAAAGGTTGAAATCTGTCGCGATGCATTTGACTCTCTCCACATAAAGACATTGCATTTTTTGACTGCATGTTCTCCAATGATTTGGTGAACAAAGGTAATTCCATTGTTCATTGTGATTCAACAATGGTTTGTTGAGAAGAAAGAAAGAAAGAACGAACGAACGAACGAAAGAAAAAAAGAAAGAGAGAAAAAAAGAGAGGAAGAAAGAAAGAAAATGAATAAATAAATAATAAGACAAATTTGGCAAACTGTTACCAAGTCGCTTTAAATTCATATTGAATGCATTAACCATGTTATGTTTTCGTATATCTTTAAAAAGGTATCAGATTTATTTACATTTGTATTAACTGCATATATGGTAGGCGTGTTTTAAAACAAATGTTTGTTTGATTTTTACCTGGCCGGTGTACATGTAATTATTTGATAGTGCAAGAAACTGGATCGGATTCTTCATCATTAAAACGTAACCATGGCCGGACTGTGAAGGTATGACGTCATATGACTTTGCACCAATAGGACCCACCAGACATTCGCCAGTGGCGCGATTTATTTCATACGCCAAACCTAAAAAATGTAGGACATAGAAAAGAAGTTGAAGTCATTTTATACTCTGAAAAACAACGAAAATACATTTTATACTTGAATTTATAATGATATATAAATGAATATATTTTGCTATTAGAAAACGGACAGCATTTAGCATAATTATTTTACTATTGAAATATTACTTTTGGTTGTTCATATTATTTATAAAATATGAAGTACGTGCCATTATTTATAAAACACTATTTGCATTTTAAATGGCATGTGTACTAGTGTATTTATATGAATTAAAAGGAAGGTAAAAAGATAGTAAACATTACACCGCGATAATTGCTGCGTGCATACAAACTTTACGACTTATGCACTTTTAAACTTCCGAAACATTGGTCTTAAAGTAGATTTCATGTTATTTTCATATGAAACTGAGTCAGTATATCGCCGTAAATCTAAGTTATTCGTTTAAGAAAAATGTGGGGTTTTTTTTCCAATTTAATGACGTTAAATGAACTTTATTTATGAACGGTCATTAGGTAGCGTTTATCTAGAGGATCCGGTGGCCCCGGTTCGAACCTTGCTTGATGTCTTCTTGATATATTTGCTCCTTTGAAGATTTTATTTGTTTTATTTCATCTACAGAACAAACAGATGTTGTTGTTTTTCATTTGGTAAATTTCGGGAACTGTCAAAAGTGTCGACAAACTGTCACACTGGACATTTAAATCGGTGAAATTTCCTTTTGAAAACATAATTTGAAATCTACATTATAAGTTGTACCTGTGTTATAATCGTGGATCGTTGATCTAGGGGTACCGTCTTTTCGTACATTGTCGAACCGTTCTACCTGGTATTGATAATCGTACCATACCTGCAGAACAACACGGAGTGTGAATCGACATGTTGCAGATACCGTGTATAAATCTTAAAAATATAGTTATCATATAGAGAGAAAAGATGTCAAATTTTGCGCATTTTTTATTTACATGAAAAGGCGAAATATCAGCGCAGTAATGTGAATCAAATGCAAAAGTTGACTTATACTATATAAATTATTAACAAAATAGCTCACATATAAATATCGGAGATCAAAAAGTGAACTTGACTTGAAACATTCATTATATGTAAGGAAATATCCACCGCTTCCCTAACAACCGTCTATTCTGTCTGGGGTCGGCCATCACGAACACGTGGAGCAATCCCGTTATCTGATTGGCTAAGAGGCTTGTCTGTCTTGAAACATTCATTATATGTAAGGAAATATCCACCGCTTCCCTAACAACCGTCTATTCTGTCTAGGGTCGGCCATCACGAACACGTGGAGCAATCCCGTTATCTGATTGGCTAAGAGGCTTGTCTGTCTTGAAACATTCATTATATGTAAGGATATATCCACCGCTTCCCTAACAACCGTCTATTCTGTCTAGGGTCGGCCATCACGAACACGTGGAGAAATTCCGTTATCTGATTGGCTAAGAGGCTTGTCTGTTAAATAGCTGAGGAAAGTCAATTGGCTTCCGCTCAAAATAAGTTTGAAATTTGTCAATTGATTGTTGTAGTAGTTGCTAAATAAATATCTATGAGTCGGAAATAATGCATTGGCATTGATACTATAACCATGTGACGATTCAAAATTGAAAATAAACTGTTTGTTAAAAGATAAGCACGTTAGACGTTCAAGTTGGCATCGGACGATCTGCCTATATCTAATACATGTAACAATATCTTACCCCGTTTTGGGGGAATTTGTGCATACTTGCTAGATTATTTATATTTAACTTAAGGCTGGTAATAACATTACCTCAATAGTTTCACACTACAAATAATGAAATATGTCGATATTAATGACCATTATTTCCATATCGATAAATTAGCAAGATCAGCTTTAAAAAAGGGGATATCGACGTCAAAGCTGATTACCCGGAAGGTCATGAAACGTGATATCAAAAGTGGTCATGTGGTTTTAAAAGTTTAAAAATACTTACAGTGCAGCGTGTATGGATAGAAAATATCTTTTTAAAAAGGCAAATGTGGTGTTTTGCTTTTTTTTCACATATATGGAGGGAACTAATAAACAGGATTTAGAGGGAGCCTTTCAGGTAACAAATATTTATTTTGTTGGATAAAAGGGAAAAAAATTGCCCAAACTATCAGATATCACCTTTAAAAATACACGTGGCAGTACATGAAGTTTCGTTTACATCGGATACATACGTGTGAGTTGACTGTTGTCTTTAACTTGGGAACTGTCTTTTCCATATGGTACGAAAACTGTGATTGGACTGTGGGAAAGGATGCTTTCTCCAAGATACCTAGGACACGACAGGGTATTCATAAGTCGACATATTACAGTTTGCTTTCTTCATTTTCAGTCCCACTACCACCAACACCACCAAATACAGGCGCTACATATTTTGTTCGGTTACATGATTGCTCTTATTTTCCATTTAATACACGCGTTACATATTTTGTTCTATTACATTATTGCCCTTATTTTTTAATTTAATACACGCGTTACATATTTTGTTCTATTACATGATTGCCTTGTTTTCCATTTAATACACGCTTTACATATTTTCTTCTTTTACATGATTGCCTTGTTTTCCATTTATTACACACATTATAGTTTTTGTTTTATCACATGATTGCCCTTATTTTCCATGCAATACACGCGTTACATATTTTGTCTAATTACATAATTCCCCTTGTTTTCCATTTAATACATATTACTCTAGTGCAAAAGGGCCTACAGCTTTTTTTATTGATGACGTCATCGACGCCATCCTTATGCAGATCGTCTCATACCACTATTTTACCACTTCATTTTTTTTAATTTCGTAAGATCGTGCATTGAAAATTTTAAGGATGTGGTCATTTAATAAAAGAATTTATAAAACTCGTCCGGGAAAATGATAGTAAGCTCTCCACAGGCTCGCTTACTATCACTTTTCCTGAACTCGTAATAAATATTTGCACTAAATGATAAGTCCTGTCAGACATTCTCTTTTTAGAAACTAAAGCTTTTTTCAGTTTTCTGATATAAGAATTTTTCATAAATTTTATTCATGAAACCATTTAAGTAAGAAATTTCTTAGGATTTTGTCAAAATTTAAGAAAGTTTTTTAGTTTAAGTCACAAAAAAGTAACTAAGATTATTTTTAAATACGACATCTACTCGACATTTAGCTTTTCATGTCCTAACTGCATGTATAAGGACAATAAATACCCTCGAGGGTTCGAGTCCCGGTCGAAACGAAGGACTTAATATGGGAAGGTCTTCCAGCTGACGTGCGCTGCGCCGGTGGGTTCTACCAAGACATTTGTCTGGGGTCTGCCGCCATTAAAACAGCTGGACGTCGCAATGATGATATTATTTACATGTAAATCGCTGAGAGAAAAGTGATAAACTTTGCTTCCGCTTTGATCTCTTTTCATGTGTTTTATAAGTTTAAAACTTCTTTATCAGCGTTTCGAAGAATAAAATGTTTACATACCAAATACCACTTTCACGTCCACTGCGGTAAATATAACCTGAAGAACAACATTAAACAAAAATAGATTTTTTGTAAAATTAAAAAAAAAATGTAGATTTGAAATAATCAGTCTTCAATGAAAAGCAGTCAGCACTTCTCTTTGTTAGTCGCAAAGACCATTTTCAGTCTCACTTTAGTTTACAATAGATAATAAAACGAAGATCTATGTAATAAAGTTTTTTTTGTTTTGTTTTTGTTGTTAGATGTTTTTGCTTCGCCGCGCAGGTTAGTTTGAAGACCTTCTTACATGACAGTTCTCGCCCACAAACCGAATCAGTGAGGAGCTGAAAAGTTGCAAGCAACAGCTACAGGACGGTAGGCTGACAAGCTACGTTTTAAATATACACTAACCGACTACACTTGTTAAAACACACTTAGTCATGTATTCACCAGCCATTCTTAAGAAAGAATCACTCAAGAAATAGACTTCGGTTTGTAATATCAACATCATCATCATCATCATCATCATTATCATTTTCAACAACAACAAAATCATCAACAGCATCATCATTAACAACAACAACATCACCATCATCATCATCGTCATTATCATCATTTTCAACAACAACAAAATCTTCAACATCATCATCAGCAGCAGCAACAACAACAACAACAACAAAATCATCATCATCATCATCATCATCAAAATCCAAGTGTGACTTTACTGAGGACCATTAGCGGACACCTATTAGAGACATTTCATTTCTAACATAGCCGTGACCAGCGTGTATCCAAGTATGGGGATCATGTGAATATTAAGTCTTGTCCCTCAGAACAGAAATGAAGTATATTCAGCTATTCCCCATTTTTTTTAATGAAAATAAATGTTTTCGTTATTTCCCTTGTTGGAAGGTATTTCCATATACTTAATATAAGAAATATAATAAATTTTATTTTTAATTTGATAGTTTGTCAGAAAAGCATAAACTTTTTAATAAATTATTATTTCAATTGATAAGATTCCGTCTTTAGTCTTAAGTGTGAAAAGATGAAAAAAGTTAAGTTTTCTGCAGTAACTGTAAACGAAATACCTACCCACACGGGAGGTTAGAATGTAGTTTTGTTAATAGAATAATGCCCCTTTATATACTAGAAGGGAGAATACTTTGAGTATATCCTCAATCGGAACTCCTCGGGTAATTCCGTCCTCGGGACAATGATTTGTGAATTATCCGAGGTGTTCCGATTGCTACATTCTTTAGGATGAAATTCTCACTTGAAATTCGAAAACAGCTTATGTAAGTTTTATGAAGTGGTGAGTTAAACTCAAGTAATGACTTAAGACGACATGATGAAGAATAAAACAAAAGTTCCTACGGGATCGGAGAGGTAGGGTAAATAGGTCTGGAGCTGAATGGAACCATTGTTGATGCTGGCGACCAAGTTGTTATAGGCCTGTGTCACGTTAATTTCGGGTGGTCCTTTAATGCTGCCTGAAAGGATAATATGTATATTTTATGTTTCCATAATGACGTTGATGACAACCAAAAAACAATGTACGTAGCTTGTAATTTAGTCACTTTGTTGATAACACATTATTTGTTGCTTTTATTATTGTTGTTATTGTTCTTTTAGATACATCGCATTTATGATCATTATACATGTAGCATGGCCCATCTTGTTTGGTAGGGTAAGACCCCAGACAAATGTCTGGGTAGAACCACCGGCGCACCGCAGGTCAGCTGGATGACCTTCCCATATAAAGTCCTTCACCCCGAAATAAGAAATACTTATACTGTCAAATCCGACTCCGCTCTGACGTTGATATCCATATTTAGCAGAAAGGATTCCCGTGTTTATTTATAAATGTAGAAAGAATAAACATTTAGAATGTTTTTTACCGATTTGTACAGTCTAATGATGCAGGTACAGCTAAAAAAAAGCAACACTAAAGTATGAGTTTATGCAGAAATGATTCCCCAAAGCGTTAGTTAGAGATATTGTTACATGTATTTGATACAGGTACACTGTTGAATACTACCTTTAACTTATCTGCAAGAACATAAATGTATACCTATGTCGAAGTACTTGTCTAAGAGTGTCACTTTCAGGTAGACGAACGCGTTGTCATAGTCCACCTCCACTTCCGGGAGACGCATTAAGGCGACGCCCATTGCCAGGCACAGCTGTTTCCGGCCCAACGTCCGCAGTTGCTCCAGGAGTCCAAACTTGTACTGCCCTGTTAGGAATATTAACAACCTAGGTGAGAACATAGTCATTTGAAAATAAACATAAATTTCGACATTTGTGTGCGTGGTTTGTGTGTGCTAACGTGAGCGAGCATGATTTGTTTGTTTGTCCTCGTGTTAGCGCCTTGAATAATAGGTTTATGTACGTGTGCGTGCGTTGGTGACAGGAAGAAAGCTTTTTAATTGACTCTTCTAGTTGCTGTTATTATTAGTTGTTTTTTTGGTACTATCTACTCCTACTTCCGCCACAATAACACATGATTTTATATGCTTTTTTATAAATTGACACTATACAGTATTTTGTATGTGTATTTTTGGCTTTACGGAACACCGACACTTGATAGGTCATACGGCGCCGAAACAATAAACTGTATTCATTCATTAGAAATACGTTATCTGTTTTTGATCAGTTGACAACATGCGTATTTCGAACACATGGGATTTCTTTTGGATTTCAATGAACTGTGTGGGATGGCTGGTTTTCGGGCTAATTTACAGGATTGTTTCAATCTAATTTTAAATGATAAAAAAGTTTGATGGAATAAAAGAATGTAAAATATTTATGACTTACAACATTGTAACATTAACATATATATGTAAAATTTAATAAAACGTCAATTGTCATTTTTCGTTCTTTTGTTTTATACTGCATTCCCCTTTTTGTGTGTAAAAAGGGTAATTTACAAGTTATTCCTTCTATGTTAACCTTATTATTGAATACCTTTTTACAGAAGATTTCTGAAAAGGTGCAGAGGAATACCACGTGATTGAAGCACAGACTTAACGATGCTAAACAAGAACAAGAAGATTTCAAGCCTGGTGATTTCCGTAATACATTGAACTGTGGGATGGCTGATTTTCGGGCTAATTTACGGGAATTTAAAAGATACGCGGCGTTGGTGATTCATTAACTTACAGATTTTTATCGTGTTAATGTTTTTATAGAAAATAAATTAGTAAGAAGGTATAGTAAATTGCAAGGTTGGAAACAAATTGCACCATGACCAAGTTATGATAGACCCCCAGAACCATGTATAGGTGAAACGAGCTATTTATTGTCTATCAGAAAGACCCAGAAATAAGCCAACTTTTGCAATTTGTAAGGTGGCTCTTCTTCATAGAATGCACATACCGCCAAATTTCAATGAAATATGTACTTCCTGTAAAAGTGGATCAGTCCATTATTGTGCATTTGGATTTAAGACTTTTTCTTTATTTTAATTCTACATGGTTTCAGCTTCATTTTGACATCAAAAGATTAAGATTACCTTCAAAACATAGCAACAGACTGTTAAATAAGAGAAAGAGACCATGTCACACATTCCATTTCCGGTCGGTATTTAGTGTAACATTACGACCTCTTGCATGTATATCACATGCAGGTAACAATATCTTACCATACATTTACTCATTTACTCATACTTTATGTTTAAAGTTGGTATCCGACAGTTTGCCTACAGCTAATATATGTACGATATCTGACCTCTGTTTGAGGTATATAATTTTTGCAGAAAAAAGAATCATACTTTAGTCTAAGTTTTGACGATTTTCAACAGTATCTCATGTTCACGGCAATAAAGCTCGTTAATCAACACTTAGAATGGGCCTTTTTAATCTGTAAAAAAGGACTATTGGAAATCCTGCTAAAAATAGACATCGACGTCACAGCTGATGAAATGGATGAGCTAACGGATAAGTGGTCACGTGGTTTTCTTAGTTTAAATATAGCTAACTGTGCAGCGTGCCTCAGATAGGAAATACATGTTTGAAAAGACAATCATGGCGTTATGGTTCACTTATCAGATAGGTGAAGCACATCAATAAACAGCATTTCACGAGAGCTGTTCAGGTAACAATGGTTTATTATGATGTTAAATGAATATATTTTTCTTCCAAACTGTCGGCTACTACCTTTAAAAGAACACTGTTTTGAACATTGCATCTATTATAAGACAACACACCTCGTAGAAAGCACAATGGGAATTTCTGCTAGAAATAGATATCGACGTCATAACTGATTACCCAGATGATGATAAAATGTGTCCTCAAAAGTATGTGGTCACGTGGTTTTCTTAGTTTGAACATAGCCAACTGTGCAGCGTGTCTCAGATAGGAAATACATGTTTGTGATGACGAGTGGGTGTATGTTTCACTCTTTACACAGATGTTGGGCATTAAAACAACATTTAGCGGGAACCTTTCAAGTTGCAATAATTAATTTTGTTGTTTGAGAAAGATGTTGGTTCAGTCTGTCGGATACCATCTTTATCTGGGTATATGGTAATTGAATACGCAGTAAATAATACGAAATATTGTTTAATACGTATTTAAAATATAAAAATGTCCTGAGAAATCTGAGATAGTTGAAACTGAACTTACAGCTGACGTAGGCACAACATAAAGGTTAAGATAAAGAAAGTGTAATAGAAAATATAAAGAATTTGAAAATTAGCACAGTTAAATGTTATATACTTTAATGTAGTCGTGTGCAAAATTTTAAGAAAAGTCTCCAATTTTTAATTTATGAATATTGTTCCTTCTAAAATTGATAATAAAGGTGTCTCTCTTTTTTAGAAATAAGAAAAAAACAAAACAAATGTTATGTTGTATCCTCTTTATGAGAATTTTTCTTTGCTACTGAGAATCTTAGAAACAAATTATCAGATGAGACAAACCAACCAAGCATGTTACTTGCCTGATTTGACTCAAATCATCTCAAATATGTTATTGATTGTTTACAAAACCAACACGTTTAAGACTGATTTTCCCATTTCTTTCTGCTTACTGTGCTTTATTGAAAAACCCACCGAGCTCTTGATAACCAAACGATAATTATTTTACACAAAGACGTTTTAAAATTATTATTTAAGCTGGCAAGTAACGAATAAAGCAGTGTAATAATTTAAGATAGTGAATTATTTTTATGTAACCTTGGAATGTAACAGACAACTGGAGCTGCGCAGCCTTGGAGTAGCAGGCGGTGACGTCAAACACTGACACATCCGGACGATCTTCACTGAACTTTAGGAAATCAATCTGCTTGTTAAACCCCAACTAGAATCAGAGAATAAAGAGAAGCGCAGTTTTAATTAATCAACACAATTACTTTTAAAGGGGGTATCCTACAGTTTGCTTATATCAAATACATGTAACAATATATTACCCCTGTTTGGTGAAATTTTGGCATGATATCTAAAATGTTCGAGGATTTCGGATTGTAGAACATTGCTATTTTTGAAACAGTGCGGTCTTTTTAATCATTTTTATATTTGGAATTAAAAACAACACCTGTGTACTAGGTATAACAGGTTAATTTAAAAAAAGACCTGTGTACTACCATACATGCATGAACATATACTATGTGAATTATGCATGGCAAATATGCTTGCTGTAATGGAAGATTTTCCAATTTTATCCAGTTTTCGAATTTCTATTTATTTTTATTAGATAACACCAATATGTAAACAAGCTCCCTTTACACTCTCCGCTCGTTGGTGATTAGCACCTTGCTGGTTAGTGTCAACAATCAACATTTGGATTACACACCTGATTACAAAGTGCGATTAAACGTGGTATCCGAGAGTTTGGGCTAAAAAAATTTTTCATTATACATCTTAATAAACTCGTGATACAAGAACAGATCTCGCTAAATGCTGTTTATTGATGTCCTACACCTGTCTGAAAAGTTAACCATAACGCCACAATCATCATTACAAACATGTATTTCCTATCTGAGCCACGCTGCACAGTTAGCTATTTTAAACTAAGAAAACCATGTGACCACTTATGTTTTTGCTCAGTCATGTCAGCCGCTTTGACGTCGATGTCTATTTTTAGCAAGAATCCCAATCGATCTTATTTACAGATTTGAAAAGAATGAACATTGTAGATGTTTTTTCACGAGTTTTACTTCCCTAAAATTGAGATCCTGTTGAAAATCGACAAAGTTTAGACTGAAGTACGATATGCATATATACCCCATACATAGGTCAGATACTGTTACATATATTAGATATAGGCAAACTGTCGGATACCACCTTTTAAAGCAGTGAAAACAAAAAATGTCATAGAAATTCAACTGGATTGCAGAATGTTTCGGATTGTCATATATTAGTTTACATTAGATAATGAAGAAAAGGCACGAAGGACAAAGGATTCCTGTATGTACAAGATCTGGTTTACAGAGTCTCTACTGTACGATGTGGTTGCACGTGTGTGAAATGCATTTCGTCTCTATAGCTACACGTGGTTTTGCAATGTAATAGAGGTGTGATATGAATGTTGACAATACCATATATTTACTTATTTTCCATTGCAACAAAATCATTAGTCATGAGAAAAAGAGAAATTGAACAATTTGTTTCAGAGTACTTAAAATCTTAAAAAGTCATGCAAGAAAATGGAAAGCTAAATGCTAAGGATATTAGTGAATTGGGAAAACACATCGCCATGGTAACTTACCGATGAATTTGAGATAGTGATACGGACCGGAACCACTTGAGATATCGAACCACTGTCGTCTGGCAGTAACTGTTCGCCTGGCTGGAAAAAATGGGAAATAATTGGTTTATAAGTAATAATAAAAATGTGTAGGACCATTATTTATAAAGAAGGTGACGTCAATATGCGTAAGCTGCCTCTATACTAAGACGCCAGCCTACTTTTAGAATTTTGCGTTTCCGCATTGTAAACAGTTCTGCCGCGTAAAAAAAAAATATTTAACTTTTCTTTTTACAAATAATTTAAAAACATCTGGTACTTACTTGGCGTATATTGTAAAAATATACTCCTTAATGCTAATATTCTTTAATTATCAACTAACGTTTTGTTTCCTCATATGCACCCATTAACTCGCGCGCCTATCTATAAACAACGTGTGTAGCAAAGTACCTTAATTAAGCTTCATTAAAAAAAAGCTAAAAATGTTAACGAAACTTCTCATTTTATTTTTATTGTGACCTTATTCATATTTATGACGGTATTTATAACGTTAGATACATACCACAAGAAAGTAGTGCTTGGTGATAAATTGTGTCCCGTTTATGGTTTGAAGTGACTCATATTCGTCGCACAATAATCCGCGAACCATTCTCTGAAAAAAAACACAACAAGAAACGCTTTAACAAAATTTAATGAATAGTCATACAAAGAAAACGCGCATCGTGCAATCCAAGGGCATACATGTACTCAGTGTAAGCGAGTTCCAGAATGTTGTTGGTGTAAAATAAGGTTTTTAAAGGTGTTAGCAGACATCCATTTTTTTTTCTCAAACAACGAAATCAATTATTGTTATCTGAAGAGTTCTGACTGTTTTTATTGATGGCCTACACTGCGAAGGATAACACCCGATTCGTCATTATAAATATGTATTTTTTAAATGCGCAACGCTGGTCTTTTAGTTATTTTTAAACTAAGAAAACCACGTGACCGCTTACTATCGAGATCACGTTAGATCATATTGCGGGCAATTCGTTATGAAGTTTATATCTATTTTTAGCAGAAAGCCCCGTTGTGCCTATATATAGATTTGGAAAGAATGAACATTTAGATCGATTTTTTATATCTTTTAGGCAGACTGTCGGCAACGACCTTGACATTCGGTATACTTAAATATATACATTTTTTTCATAGCCAAACCGTTCGAAAGCCAAACCAGAGTACATCCTATACCTGACCAGTATAAACGAGTCCATCGGACATCAACATAACGGTTTCCGGTAAGTCCATTTCTGGTGTAGAGGTTCCGTTGGTGCTGGCTGTGTTAAAATGGACGTCCAATGAAGCAGTGATTGGAGTAGCCATACAATTCCCTGTTATCGGAATCTTCGTATAACTTATACCTGAAACAGGCAAAAAGACTTTGCTCCGTAAATTTGTCAAGACATAAAACATCGATCGGATGTTTTCTTGACACTTGTCATTAAAGTTCTGATTTTTTTAATGGCCGCTTATTGTTAAGATTAAAATTTCAAAATCTACTTTTGGTGTTTTATGAACACAATAGGGTACAATCTTGAATCTAAAAAAATGTTACTAATGCATAGTTTCCCTATGAAATTTTGACGTCATTTGGCTTTTATAAACGTACTTGTTACGGTATTTTCGTGTCATTTTTGATACATGTAATCCAGTATACGTGTATTCGTTCAAAGAAATTTGTGTACGTCTTATTATAGAATTAATACTCTTACCCAAATACCATGTGGACAATTTTTGAATCGCTACTTTCTTTTAATGGTGTCATAACTAATCTCGATTAATACGTCATCACTTGGACAGTTGTGTTTCAGAGAGATATGTTTCTTTTCATTGCTTGCATTTGAGAAACCCCGCATGAAGTGCGAGATTAGAGCTCTTTAAAACCGGTTTAAGCACCACAGTCGGTCCATATTGCCGACTGACCGTTCTAAGGCGGTACCTGTTGGGTTTGCTCTTTTTGTTAAATAACTCGTCGCAGTTTTGTTCTAACTTTTACATTTTGCTTGCATCTTAATACCCTTGCCTTGTGCCTTTTCAGATGTTGGAACATTTGTATATGTTGTAATTCTTAAAGGAATTTGTCATATTTCCTTATTGTACAAATACAGAACTTAGACTTAAAACCATTTTTTTCTGAAAGTCATTTTTTGCCGCTTGAGTCGCTTTTATTAATAGTTTCCCCTTGCCTCTATTTGGTTGCCCTCAGGTGTATCTGGTACAATGATACTTAAACAATCGCCATTTTTGTTCGCCGGAAAAGATAAGGCTTGCACATAAAATATAGTTCTCACGGATATTTACGAAGTAATTCGAGGATGTACGGAAGTTGGGAAAACAAAAATAATGGCATCGTTCGACACATTCCGCATTCTCAGCATTCGGATCACCTTGGGACGGAAATTGCAGAAATAATGGAGTACTTTCGAATGATATACCAGAAAATAGTTCCACTCGGCAATATGGCCGAAATGGTCGACTACTTTCATGTACATTTATCCAAGAATTGATTCGTGAATTATCCGAGTGCTCCGAAAATCTCAAGTTATTTACCATAGGTGAAGTCCCGAACCATAACGACCGCAGTGTAGGCAGAAATTAATGGCGTGTCCGTGGTCGTCTGGTAGTCGTAGCGAGCCAGTTTTGATTCGTAATCGTACCAGAACTGTGTAACAAGACACACTTCATTTTCAGTGTTATTGACACATATACATAATAGTTGACAGACTTTAAAACAAGAAAATATATATACATGTACAGTCTAATTGTTGCATTTAAAGGTGCTTTCGAATCATTTGCCCATCTTTTAAACGTAACAAGTAAGCACTGTTTTGGGGAATTTGTGCATACTTGCTCCACAAACTGTTACTTTCAATTACTTAAAATATTGTTTATGGCAATGTGGAAAGTGAAGCACAACACACCAATCGCCAGCTCAAATATGTGTTTCTGATCATAGCCACACTGCACAGATATTTTTAAACTAAGAAAATCACGGGACCATTTACTTTTGAGATTGCATTATATAATTATCCGGGTAATCCGCTTTGACACCGGTATCTATTTTTAGCAGAAATCCTCATCGTTCTTACATAGATTTAGACAGAATGAACCTTTAGAGTGACTTATTTCGTAATGTGTACTGTCTAACAATATAGGTAGTGCGTAAAATCATCTTTACTTAGACTAAAGTATTAGTTTATGCAGAAATTATGTAAATTCTATGTCTAAAGCAGTGGACGAATATTGCAATCTGATTAAAATCATACCAGGATCTGACGACGAGACAATAAAACCTTCCCAACCAATCAGATTGTCCCCTACAAAATCGCGTAAGTAAATAATGATCCGAAGCGTTCCGAACGTATCATTTTAATGGATGCGCCCATTTACACAATCGTAAAACTTCGGGTATTTCCGTATGGTTCGTAAAATACACCTCGTACATAGCTCTAGAATACACCAAAGTGCGTCGCCTGAGTTATGAAACAGTGTCCGTTCGCGAGAAAGTAACAAATTATATATATATCATTTAGTTGAGTATATCTTGCAATAACAACGATTTTTTTTATCAATACAATCTATATGATTTACGGAAAATTGAAAAGTCAACATTAAATACCCAGTATTAAAACTAAGACACACAAAGTAGATCCAAGATGGCGCCTTATTATGTCAGAGGTCTCTTGCATAGCATAAAGGCCGAGGTGATCAGATTGCCATTTACAAAGAAATGCAGACATGGACACCGCGCAGGACTTATATCACTGAAGACAGGGGCGTTGTATGCGATGTTCCATTTGTTTCAACATCAATAACATATTCAGGTCGAAAGTTAACTAACTAGCAGTTGCAGAACAATTGAGTGACCGAAAGCGTTATGCATTAGGCTCTCTGATTGGCTGTTATAAAAATAGTAATCGGAGAAAACCAACTTGTTTATGGACGATATTTGCGGGCCGTCATCAGATCTTACGTTTTGTAAGATCTGACTTTAGTGAGATTGCAAATATTTTACCTTTACAGGTGGTATCCGACAGTTTGCCCTTATCAAATATGTAACAATACCGTACCACTGTTTTGGGGAAATAGGGCATGATTTCTGCTTATATCATACTTTAGTACAAGTAAAAACGGTTTTGAACACTACTTAAATTGTACAGTACAGTAGATATCGCGATAAAAACCCTCTAAAAGTTCAATCATTCTAAATTTATAAATAAGCACGAAAGTGATCTTTGCTAAAAATAGATATCGATGTAAGAGCGGATTACCGGGATGAAGATATAATATACGTAATCTCAAAAGTGAGTTGTCACGTGGTTTTCCAAGTTAAAAATCGCCATCTCTGCAGCGTGGCTCAGATAGGAAATACCCGTTTTCAATGAAGAATGGGGATTTATGTTTCACTGTTCACGCTGATCTAGGGCATCAATGAGCAGCAGTTTGCAAATATTTTCAGGTAACAATGACTTATTTTGTTATTTTAAAAACTTCTTTGGTCCAAACTGTTTGAAACCACCTTAAAGGCGACCTGATCGATTAGCCCCCCCCCCCACACACACACACACACACACACACACACCCGGATCCGCTAGTGCCCACATGTGTTCAATCAATCTCGTCAATGTCAAAATTTAAAAGAAAGGGATTTAATGAAAATGTTCCATTAAAATCCGGCAGTGCCACCTAAAAAAACAAACAGGAATAAATAGACTTACAGAACTGTATAGGATAGTTTGCTTCTTGCTATCGTACTCTTCCCTGGCGGCATAAAAATGTCTGGAAATGGTCGGTGCAACCTTGGTACTGGCTCTACCCAGACATACCACATCTGTAGGAGTCTAATAATAAAAGTGGGTAAAATACAGATCTAGCTAGTTAGTTCATATAAAAAGTAACACAGAAAGAAAGAAAGAAAGAAAGAAAGAAGAAAGAAAGAAAGAATGAAAGAAAGAAACAAAGAAAGAAAGAAAGAAAGAAAGAAAAAGAAAAGAAAAAAAAGCGAAAATTAAAAACCTTACAATTATGTTATTGTTACGCAAAGTTTATTTTAATTTAATAAAACATTTCGACTGATGCATCTTTTAACTCAAACATATGACTGCTTTTAGTTCTAAAATCGTTTTCAGGATGAAATGACTCTGCGTTCGTAAAGAAGTAAAATTAACTTCTTTAACATTTCTTTCAACAAAGTTGAAAGAGGCTTTTCGATAAAGTCGAGTTAAACAAACATTATTTATGGATGTCGCTGGTATAGTATCGGGATTGTCTACTGGGTACGTGCGTGCCTTGCTGGACATCCTGGTTCAAACACCTCATACAGCCATTTTATATACGCACTTTTATAGTAATAAATACCCAAAATATTTTGCTAAAAAGATTTGAGTACTTTTTCATATTATTGTGCGAAAAACAAAGAGCTTCTCTTTCTATGTTTTTTAATGTGGGAAAATAAAAAAATGACATTCTGATTAACCGGACCAGTTAATTAGAATGGAATATTTACACTTGTGAATTGTTTTACGGGATGGCCACATCTGATAGATGTGTGGTCAACAAAACGTCGAAGGCCGAATTTAAGCGACTTAGTGACAGTCAATAAATTGTGTTGTTGCTATTTTTTTATTTTTGTTGTTGTTTGTTTTGTTTTTGGTTGCTGTTGTTTTGTTTTTGTTTTGTTGTTTGTTTGTTTGTTTGTTTGTTTAAAATGTAAAACCTCTTTGAACTATGCTGATGAATGGGATAAATTAATAACTCTGTCAAATCAGTATATTACATGTTGTCCTTCAAAAGGTCGAGGCAATCAATAACGTAGCGACGCTATTGAACAATATTAAATAATTGCAGCTCAACGATCCAGTAAATCTCCAAATTGCGGAATGATACGTCCTTTTTTATACGTCAGAATAAACTAAACACTGATAAGTTCAATAGTGTGCAAGGAGGGTCCCGGGTTTAAACCTCGAAACTGACCACGTGATGTCTGTCCTTGAGCAACACAGCATATTGCTCCAGGAATTCAGTACCTGAGTACTGGCTCTACCCAGGAAGTGGGCAGTCGAAAAGGTTTAATATAAGTTGAAAGAACTTGTTTCCTAATCGACTTTAAATAATTACGTTTAAACAAAACTATACGTATGCAGGGGGATCGTGTGATTTTACATGCCATGAACTATTTTAACTAACAATAATTATGCAGAATTTAATTTAAGAAAACTGATATATTCAACTTGAGACATATGGTATTGACAAAATTTAAGTATTATAATTGTCAATCATAAAATTTTGTAAACGGTTATATACTTCTACTCATTATCGAAGTTACTATACCATAAATACTGTTTGATCGGCAATGTTCGGCCGGAAATCAATCACGTCGAAGCTGTGACGGAAATGTACGAGTCCGCCGGTGCTTAGCAACCGATCTCCGACGGCCAAAAGTCTAACAGGAACTTGTGTGACGGCCTCCGTATCGTCCCAATTATCCGCTTAAAAATACACAGTTAATTAACATGGATTTTTTTTTATTTATACAAATATATAAAAATGAATAACAATATACACATAAAAATCAGCACACTCCTTACAATAATGCGTTTCACTGTGCAACAAAAACCACCGCCCTTTTGAAAGGCATGTGATGATAGTAGAAACCATGCAGGTGTAAATCGATATCGTGTCAACGTAAAAATGTTCCATACTGATGTAATAAAATTAATCATTATATACTATATATTAATGTATTATATAATATTATATTTAAAAAACTATTTCAATATATTGGCATCTGGTTCAATTTTAATTCGTCTAATTCTTTGTCTTTTTGTCTTCATGGTGGGTGCCTTGATCTAAAAATCACGTGATCTCAGAAGTGGAGATTAAAGAAACACCGCTGCATTGCATAAACTATCTTAATGAAATACCTGTAAACCATTTGATATTCTAAAAATAATAAATTTGTCCATTGGATTTCATACAGGATAATGTGTGAAAATACTGTTTTCTCCGGAGTTTAACATTAATTTATACGTGACAACGTAAAGAATCTTGATATTTAATATTATTATAAAATAACTTTATGTTATTAGTCCTATAAAACACGACGGCCTGCTTTAAAAGTGATATTGATATAAAGCCCGCGTTTGAAGTAATCTGATTGGCTAATGAGGCTGGGCCAAAAAATAATGTAGATTTCAGCAAGAAGCTCTGGGAAATGGCAGCCATTTTGTTTTAACACTGTCTATGTGTAGACGCCGAAAGGTTGCCTTAATTTATTAAACAATATATTCTCAGTTTTCAAACATTCACGGTATGTATTGGCAGTATTTAACCGAATTGTTATTTTACAACGTGTTGATTTCACAAAAAACACAAACAAGCATTTCCTGACTTTTAATGCACAAACCAAGTAAGTATTAAATGTGAAATGTTATAAGTACATGTAGTTATTTAATAAATTTGTCAATAAATAAGTGATTTGATATTGTCCCTGTTATTTGTCCTCGTGTTAGTCGTATTGGACCTCGGCCTTCAGTCTTGGGCCAATACGACAGCACTTGGACAAATAACAGGGCCAATATCAAATCACTTACTTATTGACAAATAATATCACTCGAAAAGTATGAAATTATTGATGGATATTGCAATGTCGCTTATTGCATAAGATAAGCATTAACAAGTGGACACGATGAACGATTTTTGGAATTAGTTATTTTCCTTAACTTTTCCAAAATTTTAAGATGCGAAATGATCTTTGATGCGAAGGAGGTTTAAACGATATTTTTTAAATTTTGTAATACAAATTACAATAAATTAAATATCACATTTTCTTGACACAACGCGAACATGTATATTGAAAAAAAATTACATTGTGCTGATCTTTTTCTATAAGATATGTTTTAATAAGAAATTCGTTGAAATAGACAGAATATAAAATTAAAATAATTCGTAATAATTCGAAATAATTCGTAATTTTTGAAAACCCCATCACAATGATTGTGTTACAGAGTGGACGACGTTTGTCATTGCGTTCCTAAACTATGGTCGTTTGAGTATTTTCAAAACAAAAAATCTATCAAAGCCTTTATTGTTAGTGAAAAAAAGACGTCCAAAAAGGAAAATTTACGAGGGCATTAGCATTTATCACAAGAATGTGTCTACGAAAGTAATATGAAAAAAGTTTAGGTTAACTTTGGCTGTCTATTTGCGTAAAAATTGTAAAGACCATCTTCTCTTATACGTAGTTTTCTACATGTTTTGTTCAACTTGTTTGTAATTGTCGAAGTATTCTAGAAATGTAGATCCACACAGAGTCTCGTTCGGGGCGAAGGGTGGGAAGGCCTCCCAGCTGAACTGCAGTGCGCGCGCCGGTGGTTCTACCCTGACATTTCTACTGGGGTCATCTACGACCAACATTGCTGGACGTCACTATAATTGTGACGCTTTCTATTTTATTTTATTTTTTGCCTTTATCTTGAAAGATTAATTTCAATAAATTTTAATGTCCGTATAAAATCATAAATACAGTTCTACGTGTTCAGCTCACTTACTCGAAAAGTAGATATCTAACGTGTAATTATTCCCCCGTTTATCCATGTAGGGACAACTCTTCCAATGGTCCACAGTTATCCCCCTTATGTTTGTCTGATTCATATACATCTGGAAGTACAGTTTTGTGTATTACATAACTAATTATCTTTGCATGATCAAATGATTTTTGTAAGTTCTATATATTTAAAAAGCACGTTAATAGTGTTTTACTTCCTGTTCACAAAGATGTAAGGCATGAATAAATAACATTTACGGGCTCTTTTTCATGCAATAGTAAAAAATGAGTCAGGTAAAATTAATACATATGGTTATTTGAGAAAAAAAACACAGATCCAAACTAGTGAATGTCACCTTTAACTCACAAAGGTACCATATACTCTGTTCAGCACGGATTGGTCAGATTAAGAGAGGAAAGGGAAAACCTCGATCAGCTGGTAGCGGTCGGATATGATCACATTGCTGCCCTCAACTAACAACGAAAGGTGCGGCCTTACGGCTTCAAACAGTCCGATATGAAATTAGTACCGGGGTGGGGAGGGGTGGGATCCAGAATTTATTTTTTATAAAAAATAAGGAACGGGGAAAGGGTATGAATACACAGTTAGTTCTGTTATTTGGAGATGGCGTTTACTTGATGCCGATGTAGTACTGCCTTGACTGTGTATAGCATTCCGTGAACACCTGGCACGATACCACATCCAGTCACATCCTGAAACCGTGCCGTGGAACTACCATTATATTTACTTGAACGTTAGCAAGGCAGCTATACAACTACCACATTTAAACGACTTTCGCTTTTTTTGCGACCCGGGGTCGAACCTGGAGCCGACGCTGTACCGATTGCGCTACCAGGTCCGTCTCACCTTTGTAAGTGCGTCCCCGGCATTGAGGGGATCAAATACAAGACCCTCCATTGCGTAGTCCGGCAAAAGCATAGTGTAATTAGTGGCGGAAATGTTGTGGACATCACACACACCATCTGTAATGTTTAACAACAATCATGATTATGGTAAAAATCTTTAAATAGTATGAACATCATATATACGTTCGTTAATTCTAATCAGAACAAGCCTCTTTTATGCAGTATTACGCGAAATATTGAAAAAATCGAACCTTCATTATACGTATTTTTAAAAAGCTATAAACACAAAATATAGTTTTGTACTCTTAATTTTTATCAAATTAAAGATCACTATGTCTATCAATTGCCTAATTTAAAAAAAAAAACACCAAAGAACAACAACAACAACAAAACAAAAACAATAAAACAACAATAACAACAACAAAACAATAACACACGATTTTAACAAAAGGAAAACTTTAAACTTGTTTTCCATTACGTACCTCTTACGTTGAAGAGCTGGTTAGTGATGAAGTTGACGAGAATGATATGGGTGTGTCCACTCTCCATTATCTGGAGCGCCACCTGTTTCCCCAGGGTGTCCACGTACTGACGAACGGACAGGGTGCGGTTCCGCTCCGACAGCGTCACCTCTACCACTGACTGATACTGATCCGGGGGAGTGGGAAATTTAGGGTCTGTAATGAATGTACGCATGTGTTTCTATAACGCCCATCTTATGGAATAACTTTTTGGGGGTCATATCGCAGCAGGCAATAACAAAATGGGCATTCTTGTCAAATCTATAAATAAGAACAATTGGCATTCCTGCTTAAAATAGACTCTGGCGTCACAGTGCATGACTTGAATGAGCTAAAACATAAGTAATCACGTGTTTTTTTAGTTTAAAAAAAGCTAACTGTGCAGCGTGGCTCAAATAGGAAATACATGTTTGAAAAGACAATTGTAGCGTTCACTTTTCAGACTGGTGATGGACATCAATTAACACCATTTTGCCAGATCTGTTCGGGTAACGATGGTTTATTATGATGTTTAATGAAAATATTTTTGTTCCAAACGGTCGGATACCACCTTTAAGGTACAGTCAACACTCGCTATCTCCAATTCCATAAACTAAAAATGTAGAAAAAGGCCTCAAACAAATTAAACTTGTCAATGACTAACTCACTGGACACTCATTAATTTAACAACAGCAACAACGATATGATTCACCCATGATTTCTTACCATTTGGCGATAGTGTTGGGCTGTTCTGACCGCATGAAGATGTCTGGTGGCTCAAGTGTGTCATCAGGGAAACCATCAACAAACTTATCAATGTAACCATCTGGAAAGTACCGAAGAATTCTCGTATACATGCATGCTATTCGGAACTCTTCGAGTAATTTCGCCTTCGGTACGCTAGGATGTAATTGTTGCAATGATACGTACCGATTTTCGCCTTTTTGTTAGCCGGAAAAGATTACGCTTAAAATGTAGTTCTCATGAAAATACACGAAGTAAGTCGTAGTAAAACGATGTTGTGCAGAAATAAGGAAACGAATAACAATGGCTTCATTTCAAAGATTCCGTGTAGTATTATTTTTTTGATCTCTCACTTGAAACAATTCGGGACGAAGATTCCGAAATAGCCGAGTAGTAACAAACGATCTACTTGAAAAGCAGCCCCAAGAAAGCAGCTTTAGAAATAAGGCCGACGTAATCCGACTACATTGTATCTACATACATCCGAATGATGATTGGTGAATTATCAGACGTGTTTCTTATGCATTCATGAATGTATGTTCTCACTGATGAAAACAAGCATGTCTGAGAAACTTACACAGATAAATTGACTACGAGGCAATGTACAATGTGGAAACTAAGCAACTATCTTTAACTGAACATTTGTTTATTTACTCAATCATTGTAATAGAAATTTGCATTTAAAGTGTATTTTTTACGCTAAATCTTTTGTTTTAATTAATTAAAATAAAATTGCAAATGGTCAAATTTAAAAGGTAGGTTTCGAAACTTTCGACCCCATTACAAAACAAGTGGTACAAGAAAAGTGGTGCACTATGGATAAAAGAAATATCTGTTAAAAGATGTAGTGTTGGTGAGGCATTATAAAACACATTTATTTGTATGTTTTCCTTCAAAAAATGAGCTATAACGATTCGATACAGCAAAAGGTTCTATATTTTGATACTGGTCGCTTGCTCCGTTTAAGCCTCTAAAGTTGAAGCCGCTCACTTTAGAGATGCACACCTGATCAAGTGATGTTCTATTATTATAACACGGCAATGCTGTAGCGAATAAAAATGGATTATGACCTAAAACATGTTTTAAATATTACGCCCAGGGGAACGTTTATCAGGAACAATTCGGTACACGGTGTTACCTGGAATTTCTACCAGAGTCGCTCTGCTATTTATTTGGGTTGATATTGCGACAGCATAGGTAAAATAAGGTTAGACAGTCATGCCGCGAAAAAGTGCAATACAGTTCTGTTTTGTGGGTTGTTGTTTAATCACATGATAAAATAAATACGGGATGGTTAACAATGAACAATCAGCGATACATGATTTAAGAAACTTCTTTCCTGTATTTTTCATGTAATTTGTACACAAAACATATATTGAAATGGAAAAAAATGTAGCCAGACCTTTGGATGTGTCTCCTTATTCCAAGTATATAACGTATAAATACCGTAAAACAAGGATACTGCCTATTTTACCGTACGTCGTTGCACCGGAAACAAAATATCATCATTGCTTAACTCAACCATTATGGGACAGAAATATGACAACAATCAGGTCGTATCGCCAGATAAAATTTATCTTTAGTGTAGGACGGGTACGTGACATAGACTACATGTACATACATTGAGATAATATGAGTATTAGTAGGTTCAAGGTGATATTAGTTTGGACCATTCTTTCCCTCCAACACACAATTACTTATTTTTACATGTACCTGAAAAGATCCCGCGAAATACTGCTCTGTATCTACGGGAAAAATGACGACATTATCCCACTCGACATTACAAAACATACATTTCATCTCTTAGCCACGCTTTGACACGGTTGAAAACTTAGATGGAATGCAATTAAAGGTGTTATCCGGCAGTTTGGACCAAAGTGTATTCTCTCCATTAACAGAATATGTCATTGTTACCTGAAAAGGTCCGCCAAAATGCTGTTCATTGATGTCCTTGGTCAGTGTGAACAGTCAAGCATAAATCACTACTCGTCATTGCAAATAGGTATTTCATATCTGAGCAATGCTGCAGAGATAGCTATTTTTAAACTTAAACACGTAACCACTTACTTTTGATCACGTTATAGTCATTCTAGTAATCCATTCTGACGTCGATATCAAAATCGTATTTATTAGGGCTAAAGTATGGATTTATACAAAAAATTATGAACAAATTCCCCCCAATTCGATAATGTTATATGTATTTGATATAGACAAACTGTCGGGTATCACGTTTAATAATAGTTTTAAATATTATCCAAAGCATTTAACTCAAAGATGGGAGAATCAAAAACACTGTTAGCTGTTTAAGCCGATATTGGCAAAGCGGCCTAGTCCATCTTTGAACTGCGCATGCGTGAATATTCTTAAAAAAAATTTATCATACTGACTCTGTGTACAGCGACCATGACGTTTCAGGCCAAAGTTTAAAATGATTTTTGTATCCAGATTTGTTTAGTTAGCTGTTAAAGGTGGTATCGACAGTTTGCATATATCAAATACATATAATAATATCTAGCCCTGATTTGGGGGAAATTTGCCATTTCTGCATAAACTCATGCTTTATTATTAAACACCAACGCGATTTCAAACACTACCTTAATCGAAAGGTTGTACAAACCGCAAATAAAATCCGCTCAGCTCTAAATGATCGTTCTTTTCAAATCTATAAATAAACACGATGGGGATTTCCGCTAAAAATAGATGTCCACGTCAGAGACGATTAGCCGGTTAATGGTGCGTGATCTAAAAAGCGAGTGCTGACGTTTTATAAGGTTTTAAAGTAAATAACTGTGCAGCGTTGCTCAGATAGAAAACACGTTTTTAGAATGATGGGTAAGGTGTAATGCTTCACCTGTTTTATTGGACATCAATATAGAGTATTTCTCGGGACCTTTTTGGAGTAACAACAATTTACGAGTATTTGTTTGAGAAACAAAAGTTTGGTAAAAAAATGTCGGATACCACCTTTAAGTCTGTATTTTTAAAAACAAAACAAAAACAACAACAAACTATGTACAGAACACTCTTCTTTAATTTTTATTTGTAATACATTAATACAATAACATGCTAACACAGGTTGCCAATGTAACTGTGTATGAAAATTGTGACAAAAGTAACAACACATGAGTTATTATTATCAAACAAAAAAGACCTTTCTGGGTCATTTATTATTAAACAAAAAAAACACAACACTTCTTTTTCCAAATAAGAAAAATGTTTATGAACCTAATTTTTAAACATAGAATTTGTTTTATCAGAAATACAAATCATAACACTATTTAATATTTAACGATGAGATGTTTTCATCATAATCTTATAAAGGTTTGCCAGTGAAAATCAACTGATTAATGACAGCATGATTAAAGCTATTATACAAACTAAATCACTTTTTGTTCTGTCATACATTACAATGACTGAGTGGACCTTATTTTTTCCATCTATGTATTTTACTAGTTCATGTATATAAAGGGGTTTCCTGAAACAATTTATTTGCCAACGTTTGTTCTAAATATTTATATCTTTACTTTCGAGTTTTTTCCATTCAAAAATATTACATTTGTGTATTTAAACAATACTGACATTCAGTCATCCTCATATGACAAGAATTTGACAAAGGGAGATAACAATGTAATTACTCTTGACAGAGCTTATAGAGTTGTTTGCACATGCTAGCGTTATCATCTCTCTTCTTGAATCAGTTTTACAAATAAAACTGAATCCAAATTAAAATGAACTAATGAGATTCTTTGAGTCAGAGAATGAAAAATCCATCTAAAATCCATCAAAATTGCCAATATTTATTATTCAGTGAGTGAATGAAATATCCATAAAAAAAATCAATCAAAATTGCCAATATTTATTATTCTGTGAATGAGTGAATGAAATAGCCATCACAAATCCATCTAAATTGCCAATATTTTTATTCTGTAAGTGAGTGAATGAAATATCCATAAAAAAAATCAATCAAAATTGCCAATATTTATTATTCAGTAAGTGAGTGAATGAAATATCCATAAAAGAAATCAATCAAAATTGCCAATATTTATTATTCTGTGAGTGAGTGAATGAAATAGCCATCACAAATCCATCCAAATTGCCAATATTTATTATTCTGTAAGTGAGTGAATGAAATAACAATAAAAAAATCCATCAAAATTGCCAGTATTTATTATTCAGTGAGTGAGTGAATGAAATATTCATCAAAAATCCATCAAAATTGCCAATATTTATTATTCAGTGAGTGAGTGAATGAAATATCCATAAAAAAATCAATCAAAATTGCCAATTTTTATTATTCTGCAAGTGAGTGAATGAAATAGCCATCAAAAATCCATCCAAATTGCTAATATTTATTATTCTGTGAGTAAATGAATGAAATATCCATCAAAATTGCCAATATTTATTATTCTGTAAGTGAGTGAATGAAATATCCATAAAAAAAATCAATCAAAATTGCCAATATTTATTATTCTGCAAGTGAGTGAATGAAATAGCCATCAAAAATCCATCCAATTTGCTAATATTTATTATTCTGTGAGTAAATAAATGTAATATCCATCAAAATTGCCAATATTTATTTAAAGTAAGCAGCAAAAACAATTCAAAGAAGAGACAATATTTAAAGTTGTGTCGCAAATTCTTGAAACAGCATTTTATTAGCTTAATAAAATATGTAAGAGAACAAACTGAACTGCAATATATTTACTTGACTGGACATATTTAATTCTTTGAGTGACTTTAATAAGCATTTTATTCTGATAAAAATGAGGATATGCCACATATGATTTTTAGAAAAATGGCCTGTTAAATTGTCTTCTTAATATTTTTTCATTAAGAGGTAATTAAATTACTCAAATTATGAATTTTTCAATTTTAAATTCTAATTACTTAATGTGTAACGACAAAGCTGGAGGCAAAATCCAATGTCAAATTCACAAATGATTTTGCAAAACATATTTTCTATGCAACAGATAATTATTTGATATTTGAAATAAAATGAAGCCATATTTCAAATTATCCCTCATATAAATTGTTCCAACTGCTGTGTTAAAATACGTATGTTAATCTGTCTGAATAATTGGGCTCTTATTGTTCAAAATTATCTGTAAAACCTTAACTTATGTTTAAGCCAACTTACTCAAATAATTGACTTCTACATGTAACAAAATAACAGGAGGAATGGATATATCTGTGAATATAAAACAGTTAAAAGATCAATTGTTAATTAAATCAACATAAAATTTTGTTCATTCGAGAAATAAAACATTATGAAAGATGTGTGCTTTTCTGAACTGTCATACTTTTGTCACGATTCATCAAGGTTAAGTTCAGCTTTTATTGTTTAAAAAGGTTGACAAGGTCCTGCATGTATTTTGGTCCATATGTAAAAAGAACTTGTACCATCACTGAAATTGGTACATTCAGTTTAGTAAAACTTTATGCAATTTGCAACATTATTTTTTTTTCTTAAATTAAATTAATTGTTTTTTAAATTCCAAAAATGAAAAACTGATTTTTTTTTAAAAAAAAACCTAACTAGCCGGTGATCATAACCATAAAGTCTGTATTTGTTGTTTTGTCCTAAGATTCAAGTTACAAGTATTAAAATTTGACTTGCAAAGAGTATCTCACTAAAAAAAACAATGACATACCAATTAGTGGAACTCATTGATATGTTGATTAATATTGCGTACTTTGTGAACACACAGAAAATACAAAAAAAAAAAAAAAAATGAATGTAATTAAATCTAAGATAATTGACAGGGACGTGGGTCTATTGTAAATTGATAGTGGACTTAATATTTAAAGTGGGGTTAAATTGATGGCCAATTGTTAAAATTCCAAGCACAAGGACAAAATATGAATGTATGAACCAATGAACACATGGTATGCTCAATGATTGGCATCGATTAGCTGCACACATACAAACCCAGGTGCTGGTCGCTTGCAGTAGGATATATTGCGTAATTAAATGATCGGCTGGTAGCTACTGTCTGGGGCAGCCTTTAGGAGGAATGAGATTAAGTCTGTCGGGAACATCAAAGCGGGAGAATTGATGTGCTCAGCGTGAGGCGTGAGACAGACCCCTGATATCGGGAGTCTCCCGGCAAAATCGGGAAACATCACAGGTCTGTATGACATCCCGTGCTGTGAAAAGTCCGTGTTTTTGCATTATAGTTAATGGTTACTGTGATACAAACCTAAGACAATAAAAATCCTACATTCAATGCACATCTGAACACATGGTTTCTTCAAAACCTGAAGACATATATACATGTATGTATAAAACAGGCCAACATGTTTGCTGCATTTAAGGGGATAGGGATTTTCCGGCATTTTGGCCGTTACTTTGCAGCGACATTTCTATCATTGTAGCACAGAGGCACTTATGAGGTGCCCAGAGACTGAACCCCTACGTTGTAGAATCCAACTTTTTAGCTTAAACTGCATATATGTACAGTTTAAACAACATGTCAATGGGTCTCTTGATGTTCATTCTTATTATAATTATTGTCCAAAAATAGCTTTGTTAGTGCCTGCTAATGCCTTTTCTATGATGAATCAGCTACATTGATATTTCCTTAATTGCAAGCTGTATTGTTACCCTCAGCACTCAGTTCGTTTCAATGGAGTTCCACTTGTCAAACAGTGGCAAATGTCTCTTTAAGCTGATTAAATTTTTTCTCCAATCACAGATTAAGTGGCGCTGTTCTTCAGAATGGCATCATTAAGTCTCAACTCATGTTATGGTTCAACAGACTTGTAACAAAACAATTTCCAACAACCAAATATTGAAGGTTAATGTGGGCCAATAAAAAAGACTCACCAAATAATTTTAAAAATTCAGCTTCTATTGTAAGTAAATATTTATCCTTTGTTGAAACAAATAAGCCAGGCACATAGTTCACATACAGAAAGTAAATTTTAGGCCCTTCAACGTTTATTTTATTTCTATTACATAAATTTGTAATTTATAATTTATAACTGAAACTTTCATACATGTGGACCTTTTCTGGGACTAAAGAGGTAGGTTTTCACTTGCAAAGTGGGAGATTTGCTATTTTCATATAAAAAAAGAAGGAAGTTATCTGTTTTCAAGTAGGGTTATTTCTAAAAATGTGTATAACACTCTTCATTTTAAAATAATTTTGAATCTTAAAAGAGGGTGTCTCCCTCTGAAAGCAGGAGAGTTCACATGTATGAACATCTGTAATTTAAGCTTCCATCTGACTTCATCATGACCACAAAGCTGTAGCGAGGAAACCTAATGACATGTGTATTTTTTCTTTTCTTATGTACTCTAGTCAAACACACAAAGTTAAACCAAATTTAATAAATTTATTACAAAGTGTTAAACAAAATCACTTCAAACAATTATAAGAATTGGTATTTATTGAACATGTTAGAAAAAAATCATTTTTTATTGATTTAATTTAATTCAATTTTGATTATCTTTTGTTAACAGAATACAATACAGATTGGAAAATTATTTATTAAATTAGTTTTGAAAATGTGAAACAATCAAGACAAATACGTTAAGAAACAATTTTATATCTTGAATGAAATATGAAGCCTGTTGTAAAAAAACATAATTAACTTCATAAAATTGATACAAAATTTAGAAAACTTACTGCATGCAGATAAATAATCTTGTATGACTCATATCAGTATGGAGCAACAAACGATGCTTATTTTAATTATATACATGACATAACATAACAAATGCACACAAGAAACACATGAGACATGTCAATAATGTTGCAACTATTCACAAACCATTCTACTTCGACGACACACAATTTTTTTAATGACAAGGTGTTACTGAAAGGTAATTGCATTTTAATTGAGTTAGAGAGAGTATTGAAATATATTTGCATGCATTTTAACTGGATTAAAAAGACTATTACAAGAAACTGGATTTTAATTGAGCTAAATACATAATTGAAAGGTAATTGAATTTTAATTGATCTAGAGATTTTTGAAAGGTAATTGTAATTTATTTGATCTTGAAATTAATAAAAGGTCCTTACATTTTAATTGAACACAAGAGATTATTAAAAGATAATTGCAATTTTAATAATTTGTGAGAGACTACTGAAGAGTAACTGAATTTTTAACAAAACAGACAGATAACTGAAAAGAAATTACATTTTTATTAAACAAGCATCCAAAAACTTCTAAAGACATTAAGAAGGCCTTAAAGTAAGCATTAATGTTTAATTGTTTTTATTAAATAGGTTTCTATTTATTGGGTTTATTGTCCAACTTACAGAATTTCAGTTATCCAAAGGCGGGGTTATAAATAGGCACCAAAAGAACTAGAGTTAGACTGATGATTATTTTGAAAAATAATTGACAGGAGTCAGAATAAGTGGTCATCAACTATAATTTCAAGAACTCAATTTATTTATTATCAAATAAATAAAAACAACTTGCCATTGAAAAGTCACCATCATAACACACAATGATTCAGAGGTTTGTCATCAGCATGTCAAAAATATTATTCTGCAAATAATAAGTTGCTATTACCGAAGATGTTAACAAAATATCAAAACACTAAATCATTATGATATTTGATTATCTGATCGATCATAAATTTGTAATAATTATCCTATAATTAGTTGTAATAAATTATGGTTATAAAATTAACTGCCCAACAGTACAAGAACTAATGTATCACAAAGGAGTAATATTTTTTTTGGATATAAATTGTAATAACACAGTTGCTAATCATTATATAAGAGCATCAAGAAATGTCTGAACAGAAACCATGATAAAGCTGTAAATAAGCATCAATTAAAAGAAGAGTATTGTCAATTATTTTGATTGAACTGTCAATCACAAATCATCTCAGAGGTAAAAGCGTAAAAAATTTTGACAAGTTTCTAATCCTTTTGTGCATAACAGCTTCAAAATTCATTTTTACAAGGGATATTTGCCTGAAAAATTCATTTTTAAAAGGAATATTTTCCTGCAAATACATTTTTGAAAGGGAATTTTCCTGTTAATTATCAAGTTTAAAGCATTTTTCAAACAAATTATTTCTAAATCTCAACTTTTAATGTGACTCAAAGTGTAGGGAACTCTCAAAACATTTCCTGCTTATTCATAAAGTTTACATCACATGATGTATGAGATTGAAAATCCAAGTGTTCGTTTTTCATTAAGTGTGAGAATAGGAAAATTTAGAAAGGAATTTCAAGCTTTCATGAAGAAATATCATTAATATGAGTCTACTAACAACACATTTTTCACAAAAATCACAATTTTCCTAACAAGTTTTAGCCACCACACACACCCCGACATATACACCAGACTAATCCTCCTCGTTCACTATAGATGTAAGGAACTTTTTCACGTCTTCCATTTCCTGAAATTGAACAAAATAGACATAAAGCATATTACAGATTGCAGTGTTATCAGACAATGGCTACAGCATATAACAGATTGCAGGGTTATCAGACAATGGCTACTGTTTGTTTGTAAACATCTTTATTTCTCAGAGATGGCATTCATTTGATGCAAATGAAGTGCTGACTGCACTATAATACATAGAGCAAGCCCTTAAGACCAAGCACAAAACTGCACTCATTTATATAAAAATATGCGTAAGCAGAAATTTGGCATTCTCTTTTTTTTTTTTTTTGCTTACAAAGGGACATTACTCTACCTATTAAAATTAAACTTGATCACTTCCATTTTAGGTAAGTTTTTGGAATATAGTTACTGTAGAAAAGAGTCCACTTTTGAAACTTTTAAGAACACTTGGGACTGCAATATGCACAAAATTTGTATCTTATTAAATGAGATATATTAATTTTAAGTGCTTAATCTAAAAAATAAGCCAATTAAAAATAAAAGTAAAATCAAGAATATTTCTTAGATGTCTATATAAAGTATTTAAAATACATCCACAAGGGAGGTAACAAATTGATTTCTTGTATTTAAAAAAATTGGTTGTATTACGTCACAGCGAATCTAAAAGTAATCTCAGAGGTTTTGTTTCTTTGGCTAATGCTTAAGCAAATGGAAAAGTACCAATAATCTTAGGATAGAAAATGTTGCCTCTTTGCTTTATTTACCTAAACTCACATCTTAAGTTTTTGATCATTTTTCTTGAGTTCTAAAAATTTCATTGGGAATCTAGAGGATACTAAATACTCGTGTCCAATGTCATTTTTCTTTGTAACATTTTATCCTCAGCATACACAACAAACTAGCTTGAAACTGTCTTCACTCAATCTTCAAAAAATATAAACCTTGTGTAATCTATAAACTGCAGTTTGGGACTATGTAAAGGCATAACAAGTTCCTTGGATAAAATACAGCAATTTCAATGTGTATTTTTACCCCCATTTAGTATTAAAATATCACAGGAGCATTTACACATTTACCATTGTTATAGTATAGTAATTATTCAAACACTATCAATATTTTACCTCTGTAAACAAAGAAGCATTCTGCCGTGATAAAATAAACGATATATCACGGCATAAATCAAGACTATTTTACTGCAATAGAATAGCTGTTCCTTTTACTTTCCCTACCCATTTTCGTATTGCTGACCAAGCTGACATATTGTAAAAAGTTGTTCTTTTCATTTACATGGAATTCGCCTGAAACTTTACCCTATCTTGGAAAGTAACTGTTTTGTTTTACTAATTACATAGCTATTAAATTATGATAAAAATAAATATTAAAATATGCAATTTTGTTGGTTGTTGATATTCTTAAAAAAACAAACAAAAAAAACCCCAGGAAGTATGAGGTGGTGGAATCGCATTTGAACTCGAAATCATGATATATTGGGCGCTAGAACTTAAAATCTGTTTCCTTAATAAGCAACAGAAAATCTTATTTGCTGACAACTATGTGCAAGCTAACAGGACATATTGATAGAGACTCAGTAGAGAATAGTCCAGATCTTGGTTATTCAGCTCCTGGGTGGGGTGGTGGGTGGTGGGGTGGTGGGCGGAAGGAGCTGGATTAAGTGGACCTTTGCTATTTACCTAAGCTTGATCAATTGTTCTTCAACAAAAAAAACATCATACCTCATCACAAGAACAGTGCTGCATAGGATATGTTTTAAACTCATGTTTCGACGTCATTGTTTTAACAAGTTTAGCCGTCATTTCACCCCACATCATGGGAACTAGAGGGTCCAAAGTACCATGGCCTTGAAAGATTGGAATGTTCCCATTATTCTTGAGGGCCTGCAAATATACATCAAGTTTTAATTGTATTGTCAGATTACATCTTTTACCAAGTTTATAAAAAAGGAAGCCACAAGGTTGTTTAATTGTTACTTTTCAGAAACCAACTATAGTCTATTTTCAACATTTACTTTTTAATATTTTAATGTGCTATTTGTCTAATTATGTGCATCTTTTTGAGTAATGTAGTTTTCACATTTACATGCTTGGCAAGTGCATATCACAAAACACAAATCACTTAATAGGAAAATTATCAATATGCTTGACAAACAAGATTTTAACGAGATTATAATAGTTTCATATAGTTTTTAGAAATAAGTATACATACCATTAAAGTTTAATCCAAATGATCAAGTTCGAGGAATGTTTAAATTTAACAAGTAATTTATTTGATGTTGGTATATCTTAATTGTATGATTTTTTTTATATTGACAGAGTAATCACTGCACACCAGCATGATCTCCACTACGGTCACATGCTTTTCAAGATGGAAATTACTGTTGTACAGTGAAACATAACCAATGTGAGAATTTTTGAAAAATACAAATCAACTCTACTGCACCTACCTCGGGAAAGTCCTTGTGTAGAGGGAGCCATGTACTGAGGCCTACCACCCCACCGAGGGGTCTGTCCAGGGTCAGGGCTGTATACATGGCTACGGCCCCACCCTGGGAGAAACCACCCACAAACACATTCTCAGATGACACACCATTCTTTTCTTCCTCAGAGATCAACTCTTGTACTAAAAAGAAAGAAAGAATAATTACATATGAAAATGTTTTTAACTTTGAGATAAACTTTTGCAATGATTAAATAGAATTTTTTTATATATATCACAAAGATATAAAAGAAGAAGTAAAATATTATACAAACCAAGACTTGTGTTGCGGTCAGTATATTGTTTGAAGGACCTGGGTAATGCGATATTGACCAAGGACATCCAAGGTCACTATCCCATAAGCAAGGTCCACGAATCTTTATATAGACCAAAACATAAGTCTTTACTTTTCAAGTCACATACCCTATGAAATAACACAGTCATTGTTTCTTCAATGAACAATGAGGTTCCCATTTCAATGTAAAGTTTGTGAACCCAAATTCATCAGCATTTATTTCCTTTAAGTCAGTTTTCCCTTTTTTTCTTGAACAAATAATCATTAAAAGTATTCACTGCTTTTAAGGTTATTGTTCTTTTTCGAGGTTATATTTTCCCTAAATTTTACCAAATCCTCGTCAGGCACATTGGAAAACAATCAATTTCCTTTACCTGATGCCATGTTATTGTAGCAGCAGTGCTTGTTAAAGGAATATGACCGTCAGTATTATTTTCTTGGTGCTGACGTGAAAACATTCTTGAGTCAATATCTCTTTATTCTGACTCAAACATGACCTCAACCAATCAAAACACACTTTTATTAAAAGGGTATGTGATATAAGCTAATAATAATAAAATAATAAATTCTGAATAAACAGCAGAATTATAAACTGTAAATATTAAAAAAACCGACATCAAATACATTTACTAGCACTTTATGCTATAATGCACAATTCACAAAAGTGACCAACAGAAATTTGGATTTGATCCTTGAAAGTTTTGACTGAGAGGTCAATGACCCTTGAAGTTCAGTCTACTAAAAGACCTGATTAAATGTAAATGTTTTTAACATCGTTCTATTTTTAATCAATGCAGTGACACTATCATGGTCATTAAAGTACTGTCCAGCATATTGGGATTGGGATTGGGATTTGCCAGCATTTTTGCCGATATTGTGCAGCGACATTTCTATCATTATAGCACAGGGGCACTTATGAGGTGCCCAGGGACTAAACCAGGGTGGTCCAGTATACTGACACCAATGAGTCAGACGTAATGCTGTACCCTTGGCCCTGAGCGTTAGGAGGGAAGCCACTTTTACCAACTTTAAAGTCTTTGGTTTGACCCGGCCGGGGTTTGAACCTGTGACCTCCTGATCGGCAAACCACGCTCTACCACTTGAGCTATTGCGGCCGGTACCAGCTTATTACTAATGGAGAAGATCACTGATAAATGTCTGGATAACACCACTAGCACACCACAGGTCATGTTACAAAGCAATAACAAAATAGTTACCTTCACAGTTCGGCTCCAATTTTTATAATGACTTTTTTTATTGTAACTAGCTTTTTTTTTTAGAAAAAATACTTCATAAAGAAATGACTTATCCACAGTATAATATAAGAACAAAACTAAATTTCTTTACAAATTTATGAAAATAAGATGGAACTGTATGTAGACAAATACATACACAGGTTTGAGGCAGCTAGTATCCCCTCTCTGTCTTCAACGCCATCTGGACTTAGAGACATGATATCAAACCTGCAACACCCCAATTATTAAACATAAAATCAACATCTGTTGCTATTTATTTGCAATATTGGGTTTGTAAATTGCACCATCAGCTGAAGTCATAAGGTCAGCCACACCCTTAGCACTCGTCCTGGTTCAAACTGTTATAGCCTCTAATCAAACTAAGATGTCAAGACAGTGACATTTTACGTAAAACAATACAATCTCGGTCATTGCTAAATGTGGTATCAGACAGATTGCCTATGGCTCTGTAGGGCTCCAGATAAGAATATTTTAGTAAACTGAGTAAAAACTACCTAAGATAATAAAAATTGAGTGAAGGAATTTATGTTGTTTTATTTTACGTCCAGAAAAAAAAATAATTGAGTAAAAAAAGATTTTGTCTTTATTTTTGAAACTGTTTGAATAGGGTCTTCAACATGCACATAGTAAAAAGAAAGTGTTGTTGGGATTGTACTCTGGTTAAATATAGCAATGAATCAAGGGCATCAATTCTTTGTACTACACATTCAGCCATTTAAGGTAACCTTCACCTGTCATTTTTTTGTAAGAAAATAGATGATTAAATATGGTAGGTTATGCACAACTATCAGTTTTTCTGGACTTATATATTATGTCCAGAAGAGAAATATTTATGTATTTTGATTTTAAATGAGTAAAATATGCAGATATGCACTTATATTGAGCCCGGAATGTCTACTACAAGTAACAAATTTAACCTGTTCTGGGGAGATGGTCTTAACTGCTGCATAATCTTACACTTAAGTATAAAATTACATCAATTGTTGGACAGTACAAATTGTGAAACTTATCGCTTCAAATGTCAAGCTTTTCCAATCTATAAATAACCATGATGAGGATTGCAGCTAAAAAAAGGTATCAACATCAGGGTTGATTACCCGGACAATCACGTAATGTGATCTCAAAGTATGTAGTCACATGTTTTCTTAGTTTAAAAATAGCTAACTATGCAGCATTGCTCGAATAGGAAATATATTTCTGTAATAATATGTGCAATTGTTATGTTTTTCTTTTAATATTAATACAGGGCACCAGTATACAGCATTTCATGAGGTCTTTTTGGGAAACAGTAACATTTGGTTGCATGAGTGAAATAAAATGATCCAAAGTTTGGGATACCACCTTTAAAAGAATAAGGATTGGGATTGGGATTGGGATTAGCCGGCATTTTTTGCCTATACTGCGCAGCGACATTTCTTTCATTACAGCACAGGGGCACTTATGAGGTGCCCAGGGACTGAACCCAGCCGGTCCATTATACTGACACCGACGAGTCAGGCGTAATGCTGTCCCCGTAGCCCCGAGCGTTAGGAGGGAAGCCACTACCACCAACTTTAAAGTCTTTGGTATGACCCGGCCGGGGTTCGAACCCACGACCTCCCGATCCGCAAGCCGACGCTCTACCATCTGAGCTATTGCGGCCGGTAGAGAATAAGGAATATCAATGTACACTGTCAAAAAATATTATCAATTTAGAGCATAAAAATCAACACTAGATACTAGGAACCTTGTATTTCTCAGACAAAAATCAGCATTTAGTCAGTTAAGTTACTAATAATTTGATAGACCCAGGCCACTGTTTTTTTAGAATATATAGTTTGTTTTTGCAATTAATGTACTGTTTTTCTTTGATAATATAAAGATACTTTTTTATATGATGTTTACATACCATGAAGGCATTTTGAAACCCGCATTCAACGTCACAGACTGGATGGGTCTGAAAGACAAGTAAGTTATACATAATTATTTGAACAAACATATTATATTATTTAAACAAAATCAACTTAAAAAAAACATATTATAAACTTTACATCAAATATTGCCTTAACCTGTACTGGATGTCACAATATATTTTCAACAGCCCAACACGGTTCCTTAATTGATAAACATCAAAAATCAATCATTAATTCCTCATATTTACGTTACATTTAGTTTCTATTAAAATCAATGCATTTAAAATAGATAATTACAGCCTCTTTAATTTTACCTTTTTAAGACAAACCCTGCGACTTCTTATTGAAGTTAGATCCAACAAATAGCTTACTCTACGAGTTCTTTGTATTTAAGTCACGCCCAAAAGGTCAAGAAGCAAAATAACAAAAAAGCAGTTCCTAATTTTTGTTCTTTAAATGTCACTATTACAGATTTTTACGAAGATTAAGTGTTTGAAACCACAATTATATGTAATGTGTTTGCAAACAAATAAAAACATTAAACATTTAACATATCTTCTGAATGACCTAATTTTGATGTTATGTTTATGTTCATTCATGAAAATAGTCTGCAGTAAAATAAGCTTTGCCTAACAAGCCAATCAGCAACCAGGAATGCAAGCTTGATTGTTTTGTTTTTGATACACATCGCAGCAACTAATTATGATCATTATGATGGAGGAAAACTACAAACAAATGTCTGTGTAGAACTACCGGTGCACTACACGTAATAGGTCAAATAGAAAACCTTCCCATATTTAGTTCTTTGCCCCAAACGGGACTCTAACCCACTCGGTGAGAGGCTAAGCTGTCAGAGGAGTTACAAATCAGAGACTATCACTATGCAATGGGCACCCCTAAAAACGGATTCATTTATGCTAAGCCTGTTTAGAATTAAGATTAATTTAATGTACAGTCTTTGTTTAAGCAAGTATTAATCAAATACTTATTTCATTTTTTTAAAAGTTACTTTTAAGTGCAAAAATGAAAAAAGTCTAACCAGACTAACTGTGTCCTGTGTCCATGCCTATCTAATGCTAATAATATTAATGAGATAGATTTAATACCATAAGAGAAGCACAAAATAATTAAGTTATTTTTTATGTCCAACAAGAAACATCCATAACAATAAAAATGTCACAAAAAATTAATATAATTTATAGCAGCTATAAAATGCATTATTACCCTGCAATGACATATAAACTGCCACTAAATTATGCCCTAGATTAATTTATTTACTTTTTTGGTATTCCAAGTCTTAAAGTTGTGGAAGATAATTTCAAATTATATTTGGCTAATTAGATTTTAATTGACTATCTCTCCTACTGAATCAATGTGTTTTTGCAGTAGAGTGTTGTTTTTTTTGTCACAACAAACATTGGGATGCTATATGTATTTCTGGGCAAGTGTGTATCCTAAATGATTTTTCTTTTTTTTAAATTTTAATTAGAGAAAAAGACAGAAAAACCTTATAATTAATTTTACAATGCAAGCAATAATTATAATAATATAAATAAACTTGGAACTTTTTTATCTAGTGGTTTTGCCTTAAAAAAGAAAGTACAAAACATGTGAAAGCATATAATTAAAATATAATAATCAACAAGATAATATTGAAAAAAAAAGAAAAAGGCAAATAATTTATTACCAAAAAAGGAAACATATCAATTTTCCACTTATGAACAGAAACATCATTTTAATTTTCCATAACAACAGCTTTGTATTTTTGCCAGCTAATGTCATGCTATTTATATTTATGAAATATTTTATGTATAAAAACACTGTCTATTGTCAGTGATGGCTTCTAATCACGGCTCAGACTTCGCTTTTCTTTCAACTGTAGTCTTTCTCCTAAACACGCAATATTTTGAACCTTGAATCGAAGCTAGGAATGACTATGCTATGAAAGCACACCATAAAAACAAAGGCTGTTTTAAATCCATTTTTTTGTGACATCACACCAACACAATTATGGTCAAACTGGTGATGTCCAGCTTATTATTGGCCAAGGAAGACCTTGGTCTCACGTTTGGGTAGAACCACCAGTACACCATAAGTTAGCTTGAAAACCTCCCCACATGAAAGTTCTCGCCCCGACTGGGACTTGAACCCATGCAGTAAGGGGATGAGGAGAAACAAGCCAGTGACTTAATAATCCATACAAGGGTGGAAAAATGTTAGCATGTGAAGGACGCTCAAGACGAAAAAATAAAGAAGCAAAAGTAAACAAAAGATGTCTTTAGAAACCATGCACCACTTTTCTCCGACTCGGAAGGTATAATTTTAGGTGTTGCTTACTTTAAAGATGGTATCCAACAGTTTGCCTATATCTTGTTGTTTGTTTATTGGGTTTATCGTCCCACCAACAGTATTTCAGTTATCTGGAGACGGTGTCCACTTGAAGCAGATATAGTGCTGCCTTCACTGTGTATAGCATGCCATGAACACCTGGCATGATACCACACCCAGTCACATTATCCTGACACCGGGCCAACCAGTCATGGAACTACCTTTACATTTGCTTGAGCGTTAGCAAGGGAGCTATACCACTACCATTTCTAACGACTCTGGTATGTCGCGGCCCGGGATCGAACCCGGGGCCTCCCGTACCTGGAGCCGACGCTCTATCGATTGCGCTACCAGGTCCGGTCCCTATATCTTATATATGTAACTATATTTTATACATGTTACAATATATGTAAATAACAATGATTGGGATTCCTGCTACAAATAGACATTGACGTCACAGCTGATGACGTGGATGAGCTACACATAAATGGCAACATGGTTTTATTGGTTTAAAAATAGCTAACTGTGCAGCGTGGCTCAGGTAGGGAAAACATGTTTGTATGACAATTGTGGCATTCACTTTTCAGACAGGCTTAGGACACCATTAAACAGCATCTTGCCAGATCTGTTCAGGTAATAATGGTTTACTAAGATGTTTAATGAAATTATTTTTGGTCCAAACTGTCCGATACCGCCTATAATGAAAAATACAGAAATTTGATTGAAAAAAAGGGACATAACTCAGCTAAATAATGTTTTGCTTTACCACAAGGGTGATGCTTTTTATAGTTAATAGCTATTTCAAGTTTAAAATTAATTTTAATTATATTTGAGAAATCTTGAGACCTTAACAAAAATCTAATGAAAACAGAAACTTCTCAGTTGAACAAACTCTGAAATATTTAACTTAAGCATTATCACTTTTGAAATGGGTTCCAATTTAGAAAATTAAAAAAAATCACCTCCCACTCCCTGCTGATTGTTCCATGATGGACTAGTCACCAAGTTAATTTTGAATGGGACATGATGAAGGTCTCTGCTGGGATTGGTTCCTATAAACCCGACAATCAATACACGCCCCATTTACTAAACAAGACCATACATCAATGTGTGCTAAAAGTAGTAAAATGAATTTCAGGGCAGTGCCTGAGTAGAAAATTAAGCCAGAACAAATGATGCCAAAGTTAAAACTCAGCCAGGACAAAATAGTGCCATTTGTATACAAATTAGATCAAGATCTTAGCAGATAATCTTACTTCTAAAGGTTATCACTACTACACTGGAGACCTTAATTATAACAAATACAGACACATTAGTGAAAATGCTGGCTTATTTTTTTTTACATTTTAAATCTGTACTTAAAAAAATCCCACTTTTTTCAGGCACAAAAATACAAATATGTCTTTACTTCGATACTTAGCGTAATCTCAGAAAAGAGGCCTCCAAGGAACAGAATAAAACAGATGCTTAAATAAATTAAGTCCTTAAGTTATAACATATTTGACATCAATTTTACAGGCAATGACAATTTGTATACCAAGAGAGCAAGGAATAGCCTATTTGCTCACCTGAGTGCCACAGACATTATTTAAACAGACCTAAACAATTGTAATACATTAATAAGGAAGTTAACAAGAATCATTTGAAGAATCAATTAAAATTTGATTGAAAGTATTGTCTGATAAGAAGTTTAAACGACTTTACTTAATAGCCATTTTGAAGAGTGGTCATCCACTGGGTGTTTTTTCTCCATCTATACATTTTTTAAGGAATATGTATAAAAATATCATGGCTCTTGCCCTTGTAAATTCTGACAAAAGGATTTTTAAAGTTATAGAGTAAATCCATACTTGGAAAATGGACACACCCAGCAAACATATGTTTTGCTGGATCCAAACAGTTTGAACAAGTATGTCACCTGAGTGAACATAAATACCAAAAATTAAAGTTCTTGGGTGTTGAAGTTTTTGACAAAAAGTTTCACTGTACTGTCATATTATTAGATAAATGGCAAATGGCCAGGGCATGGTGGCCATATTTTCAGATGGATCAAAGTCCTTTGAATAAAATTTCCTTCCCCCTGGATACTAAAGCTTCTGACGAGCTTTAATTGAATTTAGGCCAGTATCAGGGAAGATGATTTTAAATGAGTGTGGCAAGATTGAGAATGATGTCAATACCTCACCCTGAGGATATGCTTAGGTGAACTAAAAAGGCAACATGAACTTTGTAACATGGAAGTTATCCATTATTGTTTCATACAGTACAATATCTTGTATGATAATGAAAAATGGGAATATACATGCAACCAGCATCATGTAAAATTATTTTGAACTGTTGTTGTTGTTTTTTGCTGTTGTTTTTTACATCCAGGCATTGGTAAATTTGTGTAACTAACCTAAAATATGCATTGCATTTAAAGCTTATTTTAAATTAAAGAGTATCATTAGTGCATCATAAGACAACAGCTTGTATTAGGTTTAAATCCCAAAGTGGTCATTTAAAAGTGGCTCTGCTGCCAATAAACCTAAAGTTATGCTAAAAGCTGGTGTTTTTTTTATGGAGCGACAACTGTTGAACTTGCTATTCTTCCGACTCCATGGCCCCTTACTGTGATGGTTTGTATACCAGTGGTTCTACAGACATTTGCCTGGGTGTTTCCTGCACCAATTACAAGTGAATGTTACAATAATGACCATTAATTTGTTGTTGTTTGACTGATCAGCATTGACATCTGGTCATCACTAAGAATGACTAAGAAATGTCATGTTAATACACAGTTTGTATCTGTATATGTACACATGTCTATATGACATTCAGTCAGGTTTAAGTTGGATTTACTGAATCTTCTGAACAATAAGCCTGTTTGTTTCTTTACATGTATGTATTTATTGAATATTTCACAATTTATTTATGTGATGGTATGTTTTCTTTACAGGCATATAATTAGCATCCATAGTTTTTTCTTATAACTTTCCACCTGTTAATTTACTTAATGAAGATCTAATAAACAGTTTAATTTTGAAGTCTTAATAACAAAGCAATCAATATACAATTCTTTAATCTGGTGTCATTTAGTTGCCATCACTCCAGTAATTAAGATATGTGATGCCAGGTGGTAATAAGTTTCATGAACATGTGAAATACACAACTACCGTAAACAAAAGGCACGGCAATCAGTGATCGATGTGGACTGTTTGAGCGAAAAGGTGTAAAAATATCAATTAATTCTAGTTACCCAGCAAACCAGTGTTCTAGCAATCAAAATAGATCTAATATACAGAAATTATGACAAAACCAAGGGACCAGCGGATAAGTTCTACACAACCGATGAGTCCTAGTGATCCCATGTTTGAGCAAACGATGTTTGAGTGTATCTGTCTAGTTGGGAGTCATGCTATCACAATAAGAACAACTTTCAAAAATTCTGTTGAGATTATTGGTCTCAAATGCACAGCATCTATCTTTTACTGTTTTTAGAAAAGTCCTATAGATGCTGTAATATAACTTTATAAACAAGAAGTGTGGCGCATTCATGCATTGAACTTTATTATATTCAATATCCCCATTAAATTAGATTGTAGTTAAAATGGCACAAACCATTACCTGTGACTTGAAATTGCTTATGTTCCATATGTGCATGTATGTTGTGTTTAATTTAAAATGTGTTTATTACAACAATGAATTGTGTACAAGTCAAATGTTATGCTCTATTATGTTGTTTGTGTTCGGACCTTTTCCCCTGCATTTAAAGACAATAGGTAATAGCATATAATTTTAAGAAACAAAAATTTGATGGCATTGCAATCTTTTTGGTAACAACAAGGTTTTGCAGTTTCTTGGTCAGTTTTTTGTTTGGAAAAGCTGTTCCATTGTTGAACAGGACCTTTGATGCTTTGCATAAATGTATTGTAATTTTCACAAATCTTACAATGCTAACCTCACATCACAGACAGCATCCATTTCAACTGGCAGGTAACGATTGGTTATGCAATACTGTGCTGCTGCATGGATGACTAACTGCTATTTATCTTTGAACATACATAAAGCTATAATGGTCAAAGAACTTAGAATTTTATTGGGAAAACATAGCAGAATACGGACTTAGACTGTTGTCTTCCCATGTATGCATAGTTATGAAGCATTGCAATGATAAATAACTGTTTACACTTCCCACTCAGACTGCAACTTTGTGCAAGGTAAGTTTTTAAAGATACTGTTCCAACGAATGATTTTTTACTGTAACATTGTAACACTTTTAAATTTCCATAAGAAATTTTCATTATAAGATAATTACTGACCTCATAATTATTTACCTCAAAATCCAGTTAAAATCCAATTATTTTTTTGAAGGGCCACAATTTTGTTTTTGACACAGCAAAAAAAAACCCCACCTTTATGAAAATGTGGTTTTGCAAAGTGCTCTTTTCAGATTTTATTTTTATTATAAATCGGAAATGAAATAAATCTGCATTTACTATGATGCAAAACTTTTTTTTGGTTCTTTTTTATTTCATTAACAAAAACACTTACATTAAAAACTATGCCTTAGTACAGCACTATTTTGCCAAGGGAGAGTACTGCACCATTAAAACTTAAAGGAGTTATTGATCATGTCATGACATCATTAACTGTTGTCATTTCTATCATTATAGCACAGGTGCACTTATGAGGTGCCCAGGGACTGAACCCGGCTCCATTATACTGACACTGAGGAGTCAGGCGTAATGCTGTCCCCTTAGCCCCGAGCGTTAGGAGGGAAGCCACTAATACCAACTTTAAAGTCGTGGTTTGGACCTACGACCTCCAGATCCGCAAGCCGACGCTCTACCACCTAAGCTATAGTGGCCCGTGCAATGGTTAAGAAGAAAACGTTTGGCATTTGAATATTTTATTCACTAAAACAGGATATGCATAAAACTGTTATCCGATTGACTGGAATCAACTGTATATTGTTTTAAATAAACAAAAAACAACACTTTTACACTAACAATATATGGAAAATCTGTTTTTAATTTTATTAACCATGTCTTTTTTTCTGGCTAAAAGACATTTATTTAGTTATATAATTAAACTATTTAATGGGTAAATAATCACAAAATGATGTTTAATGTTCATCAAGAAATTTACTCTGAACTGTTCCACCTAAACTAGGTGCTTAAAATGAAATATGTGAGGGTCATTTGAGTCATGCATATAACTTCTTTGTGCTGTATGTCTCAGCTGCTGATATACGATTTATGAATATATCCAATGACCATGCGTGTAAAGCTATGAAGACTGAAGACGCATTGGTGTAGAAATAGATTTAAAACCAGACTTTTACCAATTTTTATGCAACACATACATCTTTATTTTACACAATGATCAATGATATATAAAACTAATAAGGATAAAAGATGTGGCAAAATAATTTAAACAAATAAATATAAATATAATTATATTTACGCTGTTGGACAGACACATTTGATGTTTTTCAACTTGAGTTGCTTCAAGGCAGCTGACCAGCCTTGTCTGAAACATAAAAACAGAAACATTGTACAGAATATTTGGCATTCTAAGTAACTAACTAGTTTATTTAGAAAATTGCTGACATAATTATGGTCACTTTGGTTAAGTTTAACTAGAATTTATGGAAGAATAATCATGTCTTTCATGATGCAAGTATCTCCTTTAAACCCCTTTCTTTAATAACCTAACATGTGTATCCCAGCATGACATGTGTACCCCAGTGTTACATGTGTACCCAAACATAGCATGTGTACCCCAGCATGACATGTGTACCCCAGTGTTACATGTGTACCCAAACATAGCATGTGTACCCCAGCATGACATGTGTACCCCAGTGTTACATGTGTACCCAAACATAGCATGCGTACCCCAGGATGACATGTATACCCCAAGTGTTACATGTGTACCCCAGCATGGCATGTGTACCCCCAGCATAACATGTATACACCAGCATAACATGTCTACCCCAGCATAACATGTATATACCAGCGTAACATGTGTGCCCCAGCATAACATGTGTACCCCAGCATGGCATTCGTATCCACAGGATAACATGTGTACACCAGCATAACATGTGTACCCCAGCATGGCATGTGTACCCCAGCATAACATGTGTGCCCCAGCATAACATGTGTACCCAAGCATAGCATGTTGGGATTTTGGCGCGATGTCATATGAAGTCGCTGCGAACATTTACGTTTTTATTACGTCATGTTTATATCATTGTTACTGTTGTAACATCAGTTTTGAGAAAAGAAAAGGTACGAACCAACACAACGCATTTGAGTCATTAATTACAATCATACATTTTTGTGCCATGACCAAACATTAAATGGAAAAATGAATCTACAAAAACCATTATTGGCAAGAGGGGGACACCGGGCTACAATTGAAGAACGACTCATGGAACTTGAAGTGGCAAAAGAAGATAACCAACACGATGATTTTGTGCTGTCCTTTCAGACCATCAATGAAGTTATGGCATTGTTGAAGTCTATCGATGAAAAAATTCCAAATAACACCGATAGCATTGCAAGAGAGCTAAATGAAACAGCTTTATACAGTTTTCATCTAAAATGTAAATTGCACAGATACAAGAAGAATTTTGAGAGAGCTTTGAGCGGCTCTAATACACAATGCGTTTGTGTCATTTATTACGATTATACATAACATGTTTACCCCCAGTATAGCATGTGTACCCAAGCATTACATGTGTACCCCAGCCTTACATGTGTACCTAAGCATAGTATGTGCACCCAAGCATAGCATGTGTACCCAAGCATAACATATGTACTGCAGCCTTAAATGTGTACCCTAGCATAGCATGTGTAACAAGAGAACATGTGTACCCCAGTAACAAGTGTATCCCAGCATAACATGTGTACCCCAGCATAACATGTGTACTCAAGCATAACATGTGTACTCCAGTGTTACATGTGTACCCAAACATACCCTGTGTACCCAAGCATAGTATGTGTACCCAAAGATAACATAGGTACCAAAGCATAACATGTGTACCCAAGCATAGCATATGTACCCCAGCGTTACATGTGTACCCAAGCATACCCTATGTACCCAAGCATAGTACAGTACAACGGAGTCCACGCCTTTACTAAATATATCGTAATAATAATATGCTAATCAAAAAATTGTCTTTATTGATATATGCGGTATTGACGATATAGTGGAGTTTCGCTGTATAAACTTGCAAATTTTGCAGTCATTTTTGGGCTGCGGCCATTACATTGAATTAGGATTTTTACTTCAAATTTTGCGGTCATTTTGGGGGTGCGGCCATTTCATGGGTGCCACCATTACACAAGTTAATACAGTATGTGTACCCCAGCATAACATGTAAAATGTGTACCCCAGCTTAACACGTACATGTGTAACCCAGCATAACATGAAATGTGTACCCCAGCATAACATGTATAATGTGTACCCAGGCTTAACACGTACATGTGTAACCCAGCATAACATGTATAATGTGTACCCCAGCTTAACACGTACATGTGTAACCCAGCATAACATGATATGTGTACCCCAGCATAACATGTATATGTGTACCCCAGCATAACATGATATGTGTACCCCAGCATTACATGTATATGTGTACCCCAGGATAACATGATATGTGTACCCCAGGATAACATGATATGTGTACCCCAGCATAACATGTATATGTGTTCCCCAGCATAACATGTGTGCCCCAGCATGACATGTGTACCCCAGACCATATTTCAACTTTGCTGAGCAGGCTTAAAATAATAGATCTAGACCAGACCTGGTAGCGCAATCGGTAGATTATTGACTCTAGGAAGGCCCTGGGTTCAATCGCTGGTGCAGCATACCAAAAGTAATTAAAAAATGGTAATGATATAGCTCCCTTGCTAACGCTCAAGCAAATATAATTACGGGAAGTTCCACAACTGGTTGGCCAGGTGTCAGGATAATATGACTGGGTGTGCAATGATGCCAGGTGCTCACTGCATGTTATACACAGTGAAGACAGCACTATATCTGCTTCTAGTGGAGACTGTCTCCAGATAACTTAAATACTGTTGGTGAAAATCTAGACTAGAAATCACTGGTGTAGTTTACCCTACTATTGACTTCCTTCAATGGGTTGACAAACTAGTCACACACAACAAAACATTTATGGATTAAAGTCAGTTTCATGTTGTAAAGACTAGTGTAGACCAGTTACATAATTTAGCCCATAGCTTGCAACATTTTGTTAAAGACCCATGCTAAATTCTCAAGATTTTTTTGCTGTAATATTACATCTGTTACATGTACAGTAGATATAGATATAAACAGAGACTGAGCAGCAAATAATGTAGATCCTTATTAGACAGCTGGTAGTTGACTTATCTGGATCTACATTATTTGCCTAAGCCTAATAAATATGCAAATAGCAGGTTAAGTGTTAGTGTCAAGTTTGCCCAATATTTTGAATGACAACATGTTTACAACTCATGTGATCAAAGGTAAAATTCTAATCCATTATATATTGAGGTTCAAGAAAGTTTTGCTTCTTTAAGCAAAAATTAAAAGAAACGATTAACTGTGAATAATTTATTAATAATAAAATATAATTATTAATAAAAATCTTTATATTTACCCAGTGTCTCCAAGGCCATGAAGAAAGATCAACTGAAACAGCGAAAAAACAAGAATTATAAACTTTTAAAAACTAGAAAATATAGCTTTTTAAGTTTCTAATTGATTCTGTTTCAACCAACTTAATATTTACTCTAAAACCTTTTATGTTTCATTTGAGCAATTAATAAGGGATCACTTTTCACACATTTTTTATTCTGTTTGTGGGCGTGCAATTGTTTATGGTAGTCTTTACTATAAAACATTTTTTTTAAAACAGATTTTAAAGCAGTGCAATACTTTCTCATACTGGTAATAACTAAAATGGTACTAAATGTAACTAAAACTAAAATACTGGTAATTAACTAAAAAACTGTCATCCAGAGAGGGCCAGGTGCCTGTGGGGTAGTGGTAGTTTTCCTCTGACTGCCTAGCCTCCCACTGTGTGAGTTTGAGTTCTGGTCAGGGCTGAGGACTTAACAAAGGATGGTCTTCCAGATGATGTGCGGTGCGCTGATGGTTCTACCCAGACATTGGTATAGGGTATTTTTCCACCAAAACTGCTGAATGGTGCTATAATAACCATAATTGTGCTGCTGTGATTTATTTAAAAAAACAAAAAAAACAATAAACAACACACAAAATATATATATAATATATAATGTAACTTGTCCTAATCTTATATTTTAGTCTTTTGTCTAAAGACTACAAAAAGCTCAGCAACTGGGAACATGACATATGGCTCATACATCTTGTGACAATTGCTCTTTACTTCATAAACAAGTGATACAAAATTAAAAAACACAGAAAATAAACCGTAAGCATGTATTTCATCTAAAAGATTTACTGTCATAAATCCTGCTCAACTTATTAAATACAACTCCATGATAACGTTTGCCTATTCAATCTTAAATTACATTTATTGGCACAGACATTATTAATACTGCCGTGGATTATTTTATATGACAGAAATGAACACATAAAATGCTGAAAAATCAAATGAAAGCATTAAAATTTCTATTAATTAAAATATAAAAGCAATCTCCATTCAAATTCCCCACCACCACCCCAATTCCCAATGACACAACTTACATTTACTTAACCCTTTGTTTGCTACATTTGTTACTTAACCCAGGGAATCTTATATGGACATGCAAATAGGCCTAGACATGTTGATTGAGATTTAGCAGCAAATAGTGCAGACCCTGATCAGACAGCTCCAAGCAGTGACCTAATCTGAATTTACACTATTTACCAAAGTTTTATAAAAACAGGCTTAGCAAGCTATGGGTTAAAATTATTCACGGGCCATCTCTGGTTATGAAACACATATGTTTTACAAGGCATACACTAACACATGCCTACAATTTGCATAGCAAAAAGTAGGTACATGTTTATACTGCACAGCTTCAGGGCAGGTTGTGAAGATGTTTAAAATATTTAAGTATTTTGAGCTGTGTTCTGAATCAGATGTTACTCGAGTATTTATCTAATATTACTTAAGTACTTATCACATAATACTTAAGTACTTATCAGATAATACTTGAGTACGTATCAGATATTACTCGAATATGTATCAGATATTACTTGACTACTTATCAGATATTACTTGAGTACTTATCAGATAATACTCGAGTACGTATCAGATATTACTCGAGTACTAAGACCTTAAACACATCATAAACACAAAAAGAATTTCATGCTGAGAAGCAGCAGCATGGACTCTTGCACTACACTACATCATGTTGTTCATTATTATCAAGCTTAACTCAAAAATAAGTAGGGGGCACCATTGGCGTAGTGGTCGAGTTGCAGATTGGTAACTCCTCTGGCCGCTTAGCCCCCTTACCACGTGGGTTCAAGTCTCGTTCGAAGCAAAGGACTAAGGCCCGTATTCACCAATCGTTCTTTAGTAAGAATTGCTCAAGTGATAGATTTTAGTCCATAATATCTTCATTACGTATTGTCTTGCACAATAAGTGTTTAAACAATAGATCAATATGAAACAAGATGAGACCAGAATGGTAGAGGTAGTGACGTACATCATCAACAATGCATAAAAATAAGCAAGGTCAAAATCAATAATCAACTGTACAATAACCTCTAAGCGAGAAACAGTATTATATGTGGAATTTTACAGACGTGTGATGAATCTATACCATAAAAGAACAATGTAGTTTATATAGGAATGTTTTATTTGTTTTGTTTTTTAAATGACTGAAAAGGAGTTTTAAAACTGTCCAGAAATTGGGTACTTGTAATCTTATTGGAAACACATAAAATATGTCATTCAAAATAGAAAAATGCCATCCAAAATAGAAATATGTCATCTTTAAAAGAAATATGTCACCTAATCTAGAAAAAATGTTATCTAAAAAAGAGATATGTCATCCAAGAAAGAAATATATCATCCCCCAAAAAGTCATCCAAAGAAGAAATGTGTCATCCAAAAAAGAAATATATCATCTAAAACAGAAATATGTTGTAAAAGAGGTACATCATCCAAACAAGTGGGCAATGATGGCCCTTAATCACTCACCTGAGGACACAAGTTTTTAGTAGGCTCATATCTGGCATCAAGTAATTAAGAGTTGTTTACTTTAGAAATCTTTGTTGAAGACTGGACCATTAGTGTGGCCACTGGTTTTATAGCATTTTCTATAATTTTACCTAGTAACCTACTGAATCCACATGACCCACTTCAAATCATACATAAGATTTCAAACATTCTGGCCAAGTTTGGTGAAGATTAGGCCATCAATGTGGCCTCTAAGTGTTTTCACAAGGTTTTCCTAGAATGTTACCTACTTTTTGATTCCTATGACCCAATAATATAATCACCCAAGATTTCATGCAGGCAAACAATCTGATCAAGGTTAATGAAGATTAGGCAAATGAATGTGGCCTCTAGTGTGTTTCCAAGCCTTTTTTAAGTGTTGACCTAGTGACCTCTTTTTTGACCCCACGTGACCCAGTAACAAACATGTCTAAGATTTTATGCAGACAAACATTTTGTCCAAGCTTGAAGATTGGCCTGTAAATGTGGCCTCTAGTGTGTTCACATGCTTTTTCTACGATTGACCTAGTGACCTACTTTTTGACCCCACGTGACCCAGTTATGAACTCATCCAAGATTTCATACAGGCAAACATTCTGATCAAGTTTGGTGAAAATTGAGCCAAAAATGGGGCCTCTGGTGTGTTCACAAGCTTTTTCTAAAATTTGACCTAGTGACCAACTTTCTGACCTCATGTGACCCAATAACAAAGTCATTCAAGATTTCATGCAGACAAACATTCTGACCAAGTTTGATGAAGATTGGCCTATAAATGTGGCCTCTAGTGTGTTCACAAGCTTTTTCCAAGATTTGACCAAGTGGCCTACTTCTTGACCCCTCGTGACCAAGTTACGAACTCATCCAAGATTTCATGCAGAAAAACATTCTGACCAAGTTTGGTGAAGTTTGGGCTATGTATATGGTCTCTAGTGTGTTAATAGTTTTTTCCTAAAATATGACCTAATGACCTACTTTTTGACCCCAGTTGACCCAATAAAGAACTCATCCAACATTTCATGCAGACAAACATTCTGACCAAGTTTGATGAACTGGATAAAAACTGTGGCCTCTAGCATGTTTACAAGCTACAATGTTGACGCCGCACGACTGACAAAGAGGTATCACAAAAGCTCACCTTGCGTACTCAGGTGAGCTAAAAAGGAAATATGTCATCCAAAAAAGCAGTTTTAAGGGTAAGACCATCAATATTAAGGCATGTCTTTACCATGATGATGAGAGTACTGTCGTTTTTGAATTTCATTTCTTTACATTACTTATGGTCAAACGTAAAATGTCTGATTTTTGTCCCAAATTTGGATCTCCGATCAGTAATTATATAGATTTGAAAAATGGAAGCTTATTTTGAGGTAAGAAATCAGACTTCAACACCTGATATCTAGCATTGTCGAGTATTCTGCCATAGAAACCAGTCGAGCATTAAATTTCCTGTGTACCTCAGGTGCTGCATGTAAGTGCACTACTTGTACATATAATCTACGGATCTGACAATAAAAGAGGGAATACTTCATTAAACATCAACAATTCACAATGAAATGTATACTCACCATGCTGTGTTCATTATCAACATGAGAGAACCTAACTCATGTTAAACTCCCAGTAACTCATAAAATGCAGAAACAGTAAACAATTTCAAAGATTGCGTTCAATTAAAATCTTTAAGGCAATACCTAGAGGTAGGCAGCTTAGCAAACCTTGAGGTGGCAGTAATACATTGTCAAATGATTCTACATTACATAATGTGGGTTCATGATTTTTTTTTCTTACTTTTTTATTTCTACTTTATGTAAAATCTTGTCTCAGTGTTTTGAAACTATTAAACTTAGTTCATTGGCATGTGAATACCATTGTTCTATGCTAAAACTTGTCAGATGTTAATGTTTTTATATATGTTGCAATACTCTTAGTGCCATGTCATATTTTTCAGATTTTCATTTCTGACTACAAATTATTGTTTCATTTAGTAATTACTGATGTTGGCATGGATGAAATTGAGCTTGCTAGGTGATTCACAAACTTGATGTACATATTAATATCATGTGTGATTAATATCATCAAACACAGACATTACAAGAAAAAACGAACATTTTGGCTGGTTGGCCCTGGTGTCAGAATAAGACTGGGTGAGATATCAAGCCTGGGTGTTAAATGATTCTGGCTGGTTGGCCTGGTGTCAGAATAAGACTGGGTAAGGTATCAAGCCGGGTATTCAAGAAATTGATATGCACAGTGAAGGCAGCTATTTATCTTCTTCAAGTGGACACCATCTCCACATAACTTAAATATACAAAAACAAGGAAACATTTAGAAAATTATAATAACATAGCAAAAAGTATGTTTAAATGAACCATGACCTTATGACTGAAAATGAACCATGACCTTATGACTGAAAAAACAATAGCTTAACACTTGTCATACCACATTCATTAATAACCAACACTAAATCCTTTATTCCTTAATAAATATATTTACTACTTAAAAAATAAGTTGAAACATTTATTGATAAAGACTAAACAGAAAATAAGTGCAGATCCTGAGCAGACATCTCCCATTGGGTTTGTAAACAGTAGCTACCTAACTGCATGAAGCATACCCCTAAAACTGTTATTGGCCATGCGCTGAAGCGCGACACCTATACATGGAATGCTCACTGAAATTTGCGCATGGAGAAAAGTTTGATAATATACAGGTCCGAATTCGGTAAACGGCATCTATTTTAGTTATCTATTTTTATATTTATTTATTTTTGTGTGTCTGTAACTTTAAAAGTAACCTTGAAAATAAACAATAAGATAGTGAGGAACAAACAACATACTACTTATATATGTAATATTTTACCCCTGTTCTGGAGATTTTAAACAGGATTGCTGCATAAACTTACGCCTTAGTTGAAGTAAAGCTTGTTTAAAAAATTACCTTAAAATAGAGTTAAAATCGTGTTTTCTCTGGCTAAATAATGAAGTTTTTCCCCCAAATTACCCAAAACAGGGTTAAGATATTGTCAGTGCTCCAGATAGGCATGGTTTTATCGTTTTACTAATTGATTTTGATTTAAAATGGATTGAAATTAAAATCTTACCATACTAAAACAATTTGGGGAAGTGGAAATGATTGACAATTGATTTCCGCATCATTTTGTTTACAGTACAAATTATCAAGGCAGAAATGTATATACACACTGGTTGGGGCAAAACTTACAGGGTAAAAGATACGGGTGCACTGTTTCATCGATTACACATGAATTTAGCAGTCAAATTAAAGGTATGCCACATGATGTGCTAGGGCAAAAATCAGCCTGTACGAATAGTGCAATGGCTGCTTCTAGGAAACTGGTCGGAAATTTTAAAAACTGTTGTCAAATAAAGTCTTGCAGTGAAAACTAATTGACCAAAAAAATGATCTGGGATTAGGACTGGGATTAGCCGGCATTTTTGCCGATACTGCGCAGCGACATTTCTATCATTATAGCACAGGGGCACTTATGAGGTGCCCAGGGACTGAACCCTGCCGGTCCATTATACTGACACCGACGAGTCAGGCGTAATGCTGTCCCTTTAGCCCGGAGCATTAGAAGGGAAGCCACTACTACCAACTTTAAAGTCTTTGGTTTGACCAGGCCGGGGTTCGAACCCACGACCTCCCGATCCGCAAGCTGACTCTCTACCACCTGAGCTATTGCGGCCGGTCAAAATTATCTGGAGCACTGTATTGTTACATATATTTGCTGTCTGCAAACTATCAGACACTACCTTTAGTGAATAGAGTGGATGCAGCCATTGTACAATACAATCCTGAATTATGCTACATCTTGTTATAAGACATGGCGGCGCAATAAGCAGAGAAGCCTCCAGGTATTGGAGGCCCAGGGTTCGATCTGCGGCCATGACATGTCAAAGTCATTAACAAAAAGGTAGTGGCATAGCTCCCTTGTTAACACTCAATCAAGTATAAGGGTAGTTCCACAGCTGGTTGGCCCGCGGTGTCAGGATAATGACTGGGAGTGATTTCATGCCAAGTGTTAACTTGAAGTTTCCTCAGGCTTATTCCATCATATATTTCATACTGCTGATACAGCAGAGAATATTGCCACTTGATGAACAAATATGGAAAGAAATTTATAACTAAACACAATTGGATTATAGATTTTACACTGTCATTTATTATTTAGGAATTTTCTGTTTGATTTTGCAGCACACTTGGCAAGAAGAACATTTGTTCTAACATGTAATAAAATTTTGCTTGAAGTTGGCACAGTGCTCGATGTTTGATTTTTCTCCTCGATTGCAGCATGATATTAAAAATTACTATCGTGTAAATTTTATTTTCTTATAATTTCCTCATTTGAGGTCCAAAAATCAAAAGCTATACACCATTGGAAAGCTCTTCATTTTTCAAAAAATGCAATATTTTCAGAATTGATGAATGCACAAAGAATTAATATACAGAAATAAATCAAATTATTATTATCCTTAAACAAAATTTACAGTGTATCTTTATTGGTTGTATTTTTGATATCTTTTAAACTATTAAAATATAGTTTTGATATTTAAAATATTTCATCAAAGCTGCTATAAATTTGTCATAAAATGCTGTTAAAATAGACTGAAAAATAAAAACACAGTGGTGAGTTTAATACAGCACATATTTCCAGATTTCCACCTGCACTAGCTTCTTCCTTCAAAGAAGGCTGCCTTAAACCGTCCTATCAGTGCCTATGACATCACATGGAAACTATCTATTGAATTCAATTTTTAGTCATTTTGGAGGTTGAGCAGAGTACCCTGCTGGATTGTTATTAAATATGATATTGTTGAATAGAATCTTATGAATATTTTTTTTTATTGTTGTTATTTATGCCATTTAATCCTATCCATTATAAAACTGTTTAATAATAAATCAAAAAGATAAATGTTTTTTTATTTGAATTCATGCCACATGATACCTTTGTTTTTATTAAAAAAGACCAGTTAAACATTTATTTGTGATATAATAAAAGATAGTTTTCTTCAGTTTGCCCATACCTTATACATGAAACAATATCATACCTCTGTTCTAGAGCATTTAAGCATGATTGCTGCATAAACATAACTTAAAACTTAGCTGCAATATAGGCTGTTTATAACATTAACTTAATTGTTAACACAATTAAAACCATGAAATATATGCTTAAAATGCATATTATATGAAAATATATAAATAAGTTCACTCAAACACCGAAGGGACCTAAGCTTGAGTTTGAGGAAGGGATGGGATTAGCCGGCATTTCTGCCGATACTGCGCAGACTGAACCCGGCCAGTCCATTATGCTGACACTGACGATTCAGGCGTAATGCTGTCCCCTTAGCCCCGAGCGTTAGGAGGGAAGCCACTACTACCAACTTTAAAGTCTTTGGTATGACCCGGCTGGGGTTCAAACCCACGACCTCCCGTTCCGCAAGCCGAGGCTCTACCACCTGAACTATTGGACAGCTGGTCATCACTAAGAATGACTAAGAAATGTCATGTTAATACACAGTTTGTATATTTACATTTGTCTATATGATGTTCAATCAGATTAAAGTTGGATTTACTAAATCTTATGAACAATAAACCTGTTTGTTTCTTAACATGTATTTATTTGTTGAATAAATTTGACAATTTATTTATTTGATTGTTTGTTTTCTTTACGAGCATACACAGTAAAGCAAGCGAACACAGTTTTAATCAACATTTAAAAAAGTGCTTTATTTTAAAATTAACATGCTCATGGTAAGAAAATACAGGTAAATGGGTTGTAGGGGCAATCAATTAGTTCTAGTTACCCAGCGAACCAGTGTTTAAGCGATCAAGATAGAACTAATATACAGAAATAAGAACAAAATAAGGACAAAACCATGGGACAAGCAGATAAGTTCTACCCAACCCATGAGTTCTAGTGATCCCATGTTTAAGTGACCGAGGTCTGACTGTATAATTGAAATGTCAGTTAAAAGCAGATATCGACATCAGAGATGATTACACAGATGTTCATGTAAAGTAATGATACAATACTGTTACACTTGCAGAAGTTACAACTACAAGACAGTTACAACTGCAGGAGAGTCACAACTACAAGACAGTTACAACTGCAGGAGAGTCACAACTACAAGACAGTTACAACTGCAGGAGAGTCACAACTACAAGACAGTTACAACTGCAGGAGAGTCACAACTACAAGACAGTTACAACTGCAAGGGAACTACAACTACAATACTGTTACACTTGCAGGAGAGTCACAACTACAAGACAGTTACAACTACAGAAGGGTTACAAATGCAGGGCAGAATGCACCCACCCCCATTACTATCCTGACAGAATTTTATTTTGAAAAGACAAAGCCATTGCTATTAACTCATCACCTTAAGTCCCTATCAAATTATATAGGTGGTATCTGGCAGTTTTCTAATATATGAAACAATATCTGACCTCTGTTTGGGGTAATTGTGTTGTTTTTTTTATCCTGAGGAAAAACACCATTCTTTAGTTTAAGCTTTGATGATTTTCAGCATTATCTCTATTTTGAGGCAGTAAAACTTGTTTATCAACACTTAAAATGTTCATCCTTTTTCAAATCTATAAATAACATGGATTGGAATTTCTGCTAAAAATAGACATGAGCTTAAACATAAGTGGCCATGTGGTTGTCTTAGTTTAAAAATAGCTAACTGTGCAGCATGGCTCTGATTGGAAATACATATACACCACCATTAATATGTGGCATCTTATTTTTTAACCATCAGCCTTATTATACTTCAAAGTTTATGAAGAGATTAACATTCAAACTTTAAAATATAAAATGTTTTCTCAATATACTTTGAACAACAAAACATTGTTTACATTTTTCTATTTTGTTCCCAATATTTATTTCCGATTGATTTACTTATTTCCCTACTGTTCTTTGTATATTGTATGTATGTATTGCTCTTCCCACTTTGAAGGAACTAAAGATATATACATGAAAATGGGCGGTTCAACATCATAACTGATTTATCTACCTGAACAGTTGGAAGCCAAAACCATATTTATGCCCTAGTGATAAGTTAACACTAGCTCCTGTAGTTCAACATCAGCCTAGCTCTATCAGAGACCTTTGAATGTCAGCAAATAAATTCAATACTGTATAGTTTATTTACAAGTGCAGCTTGATATAATTGAATGCCAGATTGATATCATAATACACAATTTATATATTGAGAGTGGAAATTTTTTGTTTTTGTTTAGCTGTTTAGGTGGATGAAGACCCCAAGTGTCTGGGTAGACCCAGTGGTGCAGCACAGGCGGAAGACTTTTCCATATTAGGTCCTTCATCCCAAATGTGACTCAAACCACAGCAATGAGAGGCTAAGCATTTAGAGGAGTTACAGATCAGCAACTCTACCACTATGCCTCAGGCGCCAAATGGAAAAAAAATTTAAATATGAAAATAACTGTATTTTATCCGATGAACACATTGTGCTGTACATAGCCCCTCACTGCTATGAGTGGAATACCCACACTCCAGCTATCTTTTTGCAGATTGAGATAAGAAGGTTTTTAGCTAGCCTGTAGTGTACGCTGATAAAGAACCATGTAATAAACATTGATTATTCTACCTTTACTTCATTCTTCAAATTTACAGAGCTGAACCCAAGAAAGTGCTCAGGCTAATGTTGTAACATGAGCTTGGGTAAAAAGAAAAATAGAACACTTAATGTCCAAGGCTTACTAATGCCGTTGTTGTCTGTAAACTCAAGAAAGAAAAGTCCCTGAATTCATTTCATTTTCACTGTGACACTAAAAGGTAGTGTGATAATGAGGTTCTCCTAATAGTAGTGGCAAAGCTACCTTGCTAATGCTCAAGCAAATATAAAGGTAGTTCCACAGCTGATTGGCTCAGTGTCAGCTTAATGTGATTCAGTGTGGTATCATGCCAGGTGTTCACGGCATGCTATACACAGTGAAGGCAGCACTATACATGCTTCTAGTGGCCCCTGTCTTACAAAATCTGTTGGCGGGACAATAAACCCAGCAAACTGACCAACTTATTAATAGACAAAGCAGCATAAAGGATAAATAAAGATCAGACAACTCCTACAACAGGGATGTATCCAGTGAGGGATTGGGGGATGCACCCCCATCCCAACAATCAGGTAAAAGAGTTGAGTTGTGAAAGCACATATATGTAAGCTTAAAAAATACTTAACTTTTAAAGTAAATTTTGACTGTTGACTTCTTATATAGGTCAAAGTTTGGGTTACTTACTGTGTATATAAATATATCTAGTTTTTACTGCTATAAAGTTTAATGGATCTTGATTCAAACCTCTCTACTAAAATTTTCTAGATCCGCCCCTGTCCTATGGAACTGATCTGGATGTCAGTATTTGTCTATACCTTACAAGAAAAGCAAAGCATCAAAGGCAGCACAAAAAGTGGTAGAGGTAAAGATTAAAGCAATATGAGAGCAAGTAACAAAGACATTTGAACTGTTATGGTTTTTATTTGTAAGTTTTCAGTATACTATAAATCTCAGGGAAAAGTTTGTATAACTTATACCATACAATGGTTTAAAACAGAATAAAAAGCAACACCTGACACCATTTAATAGGTTTTAAGATGTCGCATATGTAGATGTTACATGTGTAGAAAAAAAAAGTTGCAAAATTATTATAATTAACTAGAAAAACTAAAGTGTACAAGCAGAAATTGCACATGTACAGCAGCCTCACATTACACACACACCTACTGTTCGAATAGTATTTTTCACGAACGTAGAATTTTTTTTTCTTTCTCAGTATCTTGTTTATTTCAAAGTTATTTTGAAAGTTACAGACACACAAAAATAAATATAAAAATAAATACATAAAAATAGAATGCTGTTTACAGAATAAGGAATAAGAATATTTTACCAGGTTTAGAAAGTCTGTAAAACAAACTTTCCCCACGTGCATATTTTAGTGAGCATTCCATATATAGGCGTCATGCTCCAGCGCGTCGCCAATAAATATGCCATAAGCAATATAAGAGGAGGATACCCTTATAAGCTTGGCAGTTGCTTGTAGTCCACTTGCAAGTTATGCAACTTTGGTCAGTGCTGTCATTGATACGCCAAAAAGCGTATCGATGATATCGATATATCGAAAGAAAAATATCGTCGATATATCGATATATCGACATATCGAAGGCAATTTGGAGAAATTGTAATTCTTATATAATTACTGCCTAGTATGCACATTCTGGGTATACTTATGCATAGTTTCCTTCTTTAATATATTTTCCACTAACATTCTTGTACTTAAAGCTTGATATTAAATAGTTTTTTTCAAATAAAATGTTGAAAAATAGTTTTGAATTTATTTATAACTTATCCAAAGATGAAAACGAAATGCTTATGTTTTTACCATTTAATTTAATAAACCGAAAGTGTTCCTCACTTTACTAATATACTTTATTACTTTATAGTGATTACAGTCAGATTAACAAATGTACTGACATAAACAAACTACAGACAGTAATAAAAAACATTTTCATAAACTTCAGTTCATAAACTTCAGAAGTGAAAAGTCCCCAGTCAGGTACATCAAGTCATAAATTTAAATGATATTGTTACAATATAAAGACATTCACATTGTCATGTGTATGTGAAGCATAGTATAATACTGTTTAGTAACATTTCCCCATGATTTACAACAACACCCCTTAAGCACAAGTCATAAACAATCCTCACCACTCAATTGGATACAAAATCTTCAATTTAAACAGAATAATAGAGTATTTTGTAGATTTCTTTCACAAATTGACAAATTCATGATCTTGCAACTGTCTCCTAATTTTAATACAACATCTTCAAATTGTTAATAATTTGTTAAGCACTTAGATGATTTTTTTCACGAATTGTCGAATTTCTGAGCGTTGTCAATGGTATTACGTTTACAACAGTTCCCTCCCTTTTATACAACATTCTGTAGACTTTCGGATGATGAAATTTTTTGATTTTAACGAATTTTTTAACGTTTTTCTTTCTTATTTTTTCCCACCGATATATCGATATTTTGAAATGTGTATCGATATATCGATATTTTAAAATGTGTATCGATATATCAATATCGGCCGTATCGATGACGGCTCTAACTTTGGTATTCACCCAGGAGTAAATCCTGGGGACCTTTGGTATCATGAACTAGGGGGTGCCTGTGGCTGAGTGGTTAGAGCTATCTATTTGCAACTCCTCTATCCCTCAGTGCACGGGTACAAGTCTCAGAATGGCAAGAACTTTAATTTGAGGAGTTTTTTTTTTTTAGCTGATCTGCAGTGTGCTGGTGATTCTACCCAGAATCTGGGGTCTTCCTCCACCAATACTTAGCTGAATGTCACCAACATGACAATAATTGTGGCATTGCGATGTAACGAAAAAAACATAAACAGATAGTTAATCTATTGTCATAGTAAGATGTATTAGAGGTAACAGTTTATTACCATGCAGTAAACTGTGGTTGGATGAATCAGTCCAGCGCATAACTTAAGACAACTTTACATTTTTATAAGTGTAGTTCAAGTTGCAGGTGTGGAAAATATCAATAGATCAGGGATCAACATAGATGTATGTGATAATTACATTGATTAGAATTAAATCAGAACAATTCCAGTCCAAGGCTCTTATGACATTGAGCTGAAGAAGTAAGGGTTAAATTGCAGTCAAGTGCTGAGGGATGAATTATTCTAAAAAAAACTGAGAGTTCCATTATCATTAAGATCCGAGGGCTGAATTATCCTCAAGAACAGAGGGTGCCATTATCCTAAAGAGCTGAGGGTTCTACTACCCTCAAGAGGGTTCCAATGTAGTCATAGAAATTAGGATTGAAATTTACAAGCAAGTCGGGCTAATAACTAAGCAATTTTCACCAGCCGGAAAGAAAATTCATTAGTCTGAATTGAATTCTGTTTTAATTTTACAAGCCAAAAAAAAAAACTATAAATATGGAAAAACGTACCATTTAAGTATCAATCGCCTGGTAACTTCATGTTTTTTTCCCAGGTTTTGCACCAGAAACATGTTTCAGTTTAATTTTCTCTGCCATTTAAAATTTGTTCTGTGGCCCAGCTGATTTTAATTTGGTATAGAACATAATTGTACCATACTGGCACCAGAATTCTGTGTGGTTTCTGCACAGTAAACATATTATCAGTTAAGAGCGCATAACATGTTTTTGATACAAGTGACAGCTTGCCGAATTAAATAAGCAGCTCAAAAGTTTACAAATTAAAAATGAAAGTACAATGATTTTTTAACACTCAGGATACTAGAAGCCCATCGGAGTAGTAAAATGGGATTTTTACTAGCCCGAGAGAAAAGCTACAACTTTTTTTGCTGTCGGACTAGCGCTAATTTCGACCACTGAATGTAATCAAGAAATGAGTGTACAATGCTTCTTAACAAACCAACAATAGTTACATAGAAAAACAGCAACATATCAGTACTAATGACATTGTGATGTGTTCAGATTCTCTAATTATTGTTTCCCTGTATTGGTCTGTAATGACTATGGATAGTCCATTTGGTTTGCCGATTAGCCCTGATCAGTCTATTAGAATGGAGATGGTGGCAACTGTTGTACTGATGTTGGTGTGAGATAGAGCAATGCTGTTAGCAGCTCAATGTTTAGACAAAAGCTGCACATCAATACTATCAATACTGTACTGAGTACTACTGACTAGAGAGAGGTGAGGTATAGACCCTCAGCTTCAAGACAACATCAGTCAGTATTGATTCATGGTTTGCCAGAGAAAAGCATTGCAACTGTCTAGCTGGTGTGAGGATTATACAGGGACTCTTGAGGACTGAACTGGGAGTGACTGGGAAGACTGCAAAGGAAACTACTAGTACACAATGAACACAGAACTTTACCATTATCAGGCTACATTTGTTAATCAAAGTGCTGAAAAGCACTGTTTGCACAGTATAAGTATTACCCTATAACGATAAAAGGTGTGCAAATAATGACCAATATATTTCCATGGTAAATCAAATGTACAACAAATTGTAAAGCTGGTGAATCTTCTTCTGCAAAAACACATCTCTTCTAAAAATATAGATTATACATTGGGACAAGCTGTACTGCCCAAAAACGAATAAGTTGAACATCACATATTAAATTGTTCCTAAAGATGTCTTTCATAGATAATAAAGATACACTGATAAAGACTTCTCAGCAAATAAGTACAGATGCTGATCAGACAGCTCCCAACTGAAGCTGCCAGATGTGGGTGCACACAATTTGTCCAATCCTGGTAAAGATTTGTTAAAAAATGGCAGGCTCAGGGTTTAGCTGTAGTTCGAAAATAAAACTACATTGCTTTAATTCATATGCTCACATATTTTGCACATAGTATACTGTGAGGCATTTAAAAATGTAACTATGCAACATAATTTTCACCAAACATTAAGCAACAAAACCTCTTGTACTTATTTCCAAGTAGTTAACATTTTTTTAAAAAGATAGCATATGTCTTATTTAAGTTATATATTTAAAATCTTAGTTTTAAACAAATGTTTTGTGGTACCCAAATTGGGTAAACCAGTATTGATAGTTGACAGTATTGACCAGTTTTGACCACCAACCTGGTCAATACTCAAACAACCAGTCAATAAGCTAACCCTGTACCAATTGTTTTAATTTTATTTGTCATAAAATCAATCTTCATACACCACTGTAGAGCAATGCAAAGGGGCACAATTTAATATTAAGTAAAAAAATTAGCACTGAAAACAGCTTCCTCCAGCTGCTGAAATTTCCATTGTTAAAAGGTGAAATTAAAATAAATATTATATATAATTATATAAATATAAAAATTAATGATAAATAAGCTAAGAAGTTTTCTGGGGAATGCCTCGACTTTCTGAAGGTGAACAACTGCTAAAGGTTCTCATATGGCATCAAGTTTAGTTATTAAGAATTATTTACTTTAGGTATCGTTGGTGCTGACTTACTTTCTGACCCTACAAACTCAGTTACACACTCAGTAAGGATTTCATGCAGACAAACATTGGGGGCAAAGTTAAGGGAAGATTGGGGCCATAAATGTGGCCTCCAGTATGTTCACAGGGATTTTCTAAGAAGAGACCTAGTGACCTAGTTTTTTACCCCATGTGACCCAGTTACAAAGTCATCCAAGATTTCCTGCAGACACACATTCTAACTAGGTTTAATGAATATTGGATACAAACTTAGCCTTTAGTGTTATCACAAGCAAATTATTTACAATGCACGACAGATGAAGGGGTATCAGCAAAGCTCACATTGAGGACATTGTCCTTAGAAGTTAAAATAAATTTTCTGTGTTAATTGGAATTCACAATTTGTTTGTTGTCATGACTTTCTTTTCATAACTTCTATGGTTTCACAATGTGAAAATTCATAATTATGCTGGAATCCAACCCATTCACAAAAGGATAAAAAAATGCTGCGTTACTCTTTCCTAATTGACATCTTATCACTTCCTCATTTCTTTATTTCTGTTTTTTTTCTTCTGCTTCAAAAATTTAAACATAAAACATTTTGATCAATAGTACTAGTCATCATTTGCATCCTAGTGTCATTAATGTCATCTGTGTAATTTCTCGAAAAAAAATGTTGGTCACTACTTGTATTTTGTATAAATTTAGGAGAAAAAATATGTATCTGAGGTTCATATTATGTGACAGATAAAAAATGATAATATTGTGAACAAGTTACCCTAACACCAGGAATAATAAAGAAGGATGTAAGAAAAACTGGACACAATACTGACATTTTTAAGTTGGTATCCAATATTTAAGATTATTTTTTTCTCTTATGCAACAAAATAAGTTTAAGTTTATTAGGATTATTGTCCCCCAAAAAGTATTTCTGTTATCTGGAGGCGTTGTACACTTGAAGTAGATATAGAGTTGCCTTCACTTTGAATAGCATGCCATGAATACCTGACATGAAACCACACCCTGTCACATTTCCCTGTCACCGGGCCAACCAGTTGTGGAACTACTGTTATACATGGGTGAGCGTTAGCAAGGGAGCTATACCATTACAATTTTTAACGACAATATTATTTTGCAGCCTTAGATTAAACCCAGGGTCTCCTGTACCTAGAGGTGACATTCTACCAATTGCACTACCAAGTCTGGTCTGTCAGTTTATAAATCTTTGGTATGTCACAGCCCAGGATCGAACCCGGGACCTCTCGCACCTGTAGCCGATGCTCTACTGTTTGCACTACCAGGCCCGGTCAAAAAAATAAAATTATTGTTACATGAAAATGTTGCAAAATGCTACATCAATGCGAAAAGTGAAGTATAACATCCCATTTGTCGTTATAAAAAGGGATTTCCTATTTTCCTTACTTTTGAAATCATGTTTTATGATCAACCAGGTATTCAGCTCTGACGTAACGTTAGTAACCAGGGCTTTTTCAGCTTGTCTCACAGGGCCGATATTCGGCCCCGTTCCCAATGCCAATTAGTGACCATTTTTCCCAATTTCAAGAAAAAAAATCCCAATCTCATAAATTAATTCCCAATTGAACCGAAATGCCTTTTACCTTTAAAAAATAAATAACCAAGAAACCATGAAATCAAGAGACTTTTCCAATTAAGCAAATCGTTTGTTTACTTTTGATCGGTGATCTGTGAAAACTCCTTTCCGTGAATTTATTTATGAATGTAACCGGAGAAAACATAGGCTCTTACCCAGCCGTATACCGTAACGCAAGTTGAAGATGCGTCAGGGAGCCATTTCAGATAACATTGTAATCAATATATGGTTTGAAAATTAACAGGAATTATTTTTTATTCCATAAACTAAAGTATTTTCGCCATAACTGTTTGACTGCGTATCAAACTGAAAGGAGTTATGAAGCAAAAACGTTACATGCAGTACCGGCTTTTATACTGACCCGCGAAATATAGTGACGAAAAATGTCGTACAATAGTAAGTACTTCGCGATCTAGAATCTACCAACTTCTGTAGATGATGCCCATAAAACCATCCAGCACAGAAGCTGTGGAGAGAGGATTCAGCACCATGAACCTACTATGCACTTCTTTGAGATTTAGCTCCTTTGGCCAGGAAAAACTCTCCAATTTAATGAGAATCTACATTGAAGGCCCTGCAGAGCTTTCTGAACAAACTCTGGAAGAGATCTGTAATACTTTCAGGGACACAAAAGCAAGGCAGATTTAGCTTTAATGCAAAAAATAAATGTTGAAATTTCCCAATTGGTTTAATTTGTCGATACTTTTTTTCCCAAATTGACTATTTACCGCGTCAAAAATTCCCAATTTAGGCTGGGGCCTTTTTCCCAAAACCCCCTGAAAAAGCCCTGGTAACATCAATATCTTTTTTTAGCTGAAATCCCCATAGTGCTTATATGTAGGTCTGGAAATTATGGACATTAAACGTAATCTATTTCATGATTTGTACTGTGTAACGATTGAGGTAATGTTATAAACAGCATTTATTTAACAAAGGTATACGTTTAAGCAATTATGCATGAATGGGAAGAAAGTAGTGTTGGGAAATTGGTTGCAAATCATAATTGATCATCGGTTGGAATCAGTTGCCACTTCCGATGCGATTTCACCGATAATAATCAGTTTATTAATCTACACAGTGCCACGTTCACAAGTGGTATTTGATCAGTAGCTTACATAATAACTCGATAATATAGTGTACTTGCTGCCACTTTTACAAAACATTAGGTGTTTCAAGGACAAAATACAAAGTTTTCACATTCTTTCTATTTTTATATGCTTGTAAATCTCACGGGCCATCATTTTAATTTTCAGAGTAATTTCCCTTCACGGTTTGATAAGTGTAAAAGCCGGAACCCTTACCTTTATTTGGAGTGCGTTTGCACTCTTCTGTTAATCGATTATGAGAGAATGACATTGATTATCGACATCGAGAAGCTTTAACACGCCACTAATCGATATCTTCCGATCATCAGCGCATCACTAGGACTAATCTCTTGATAAATTAATAACATATGAGCAAACTGCGGGATACCACCTTTCAAACACATGTTATTAACATGATTTTGTCTGCTTGCAAATAAATGTATGCAAATTGGTAAATATCATATTTATGTTTCAAATATGTTTAGTTCGCTAAAGTGCACTAATGATTCATTCCTACATAACTATGTTTGTTTGTTTTGTTACATCACACAGACACAGTTATGGACAAACTGGCAATATCCAGTTAATTATCAGCGGAGGAAGACCCCTGAGTTATATCTGGGTAGAACCACCGACACACCGCAGGTAAACGAAAAACTTCCTCATGTGAAAGTACATGTTTATGTGATTAAAGTACATATACACTACACCTGATGCTAGTATTACCCAAATTATGGAAGCTTGTAGTTTTTGAGATCAGTTATAGGTTTGAAAATAACAATATTGCTGGAAATGAACTTTTTTATGGGGAGTGGGGTGGGGTTACCGTTTCAACACAACGCAATTTTGTGAACTATCACTACATAAGAGTTGATGAGATACCTTACTTATTCTCAATGAGGTGCCAACTCTTTTGTAGTGCCCCCTTAATTTAAGAAAAAAGAAAGCTTTTGCATTTAAATTGATTGTTAGGTTAGAAATACAACAAAAATCTTAAAAACTGAAGATATTAAATGAACTTCAAATAATCATAGTCTTGTCATTGTAAATAGAGAGTAACAAAGACAGAAGTAGCTTTGATTTTAACACTGGTAGTGTAGAGCACGGATAAGTGGGGGTTTACTGTAGCAATTAAATTATTTATTTATTTTTATATATGATCTATTTATGGCAATTTTAATTACCCTATATTTGAAGATTGCAAGGAATTAACATCTCTGTGAAATTTTTCATATAAAGTGATGTACCGCTCTTGATAAGTGTTACATCTGAGCAAGCTTTTTGCCACTAATTAGGGGCTCCTTCACAGCTGTGCCAGAAATTTGGCGATAAGCGAAAAAACATCAATATGTCACAGCAGTAAGTGCATTAAAGGATTATGTAGTAAAAAATGAATGATAGACATGGTACGCTCTGGTTAGCAAGGTCTCTTTGAAGTGGCTGATTAGAAGAGCAGCATTGTCTAAAGCTAGTTGTTAAACTCAATATCTGAGTCAGATTGACACATGTATCTTTTTAACACTCTCTACTCTAACATAGACAACACATTGCAAGCTCCGAATTTTGGGGGAGATGGTGAGAAAGTTGGTCAAGATCAAAGGATTAAACTTCTAGCGGCCAAACATGTGTCGTAAAGGCTTGCTGAATGGTGAAGATTGGAGGAATATAACTGTATGAAAAAATGATGTCTTGCAGCTTGCACTGTTTAGTTAGTGGTTACTACTTATGTAATAATAATAATGTAATAAAAGATTGATGTAGGTGTATTGAGAAAAGAGAAGTTTCCTGTCATGTTTTGTATGGTACTAGATGCTTCTTTTTAATCTGGATCTTCTTTCTATTATATTCTATTATATAATATATATATATATATATATATATATATATATATATATATATATCTTTCTATCAAGAATGTTTCAACGCATGTGGTTTAAAAATAAAAGATAAGAGAGCCTTCTGGTTTCATAATCTCCCACACGCACACAAATAAGGGTGGACATAGGCATGTCATCAGCATTTTCTAAAAGAAACCCTATCAGCTAGTTATGGTGTTTTTAGTTGACTTTTCTGTATAGTTTTTTTCAGGAAACAAATCTTAATTAGTTATTTTACAGAACTAGTGGTTTGCCAGTTTTTTTCATATCCTGTTTTATATTTTCTTAGTTTTTATAAGTGATGTTCAATAAAATTGTTTGTTGCTGTAATAATGAACTTGTCTATAATAAACCCGCTGATGTATTTTTTAAGCTATTTACTTTTAACTGTACTTTTTATGATTTCATCATCCAAGTTATATAGCAGAATAATTGCTCTCTGCTGAGCTGTCTGCCAAGGAAGTACAGTTGGTAAAGCATGTGACTCAATGGAGATGGAGGTTTGAAGTTCAATCACCCCTACCCACCCCACTCTCAGCAACCTCAGGGTTTTTCTTACAACTTTGGGATCATGGCGTGACCCATTCAACTCCTTTTATATTTAACTCATTTACAAAAAATATCTCTCATGTGACTGAAGTAGTCAATAATGTCAATTATTTGATAAGGGTTGAGAATTACATTTTTTCTTTGTTCTTTGCATTGCGAATTTTCTCCTGGATATGGGGGAAAACTCCCACTTTTTTCAGAATGTGAACACTATCATATATTGGTCATCAAAATGAACCATGAAAAAAACATGCCCCTCTTGACAGGATAATTCCAGATGGGTGCTGGTCTTAATGTACCATTACCGTAATGTACCAGGACTTAATGTACCATTTTTGGATCGAATGTACCATCTATAGTTTATATAGGGATTATGGTAGGCTTATTGTTCAGTGTGAAGGACCCCATTCAGGGGTGATAATTAGGTGTGAAAATCTCCCTGGGGCATTCTGTTGTGTATTTGTCAATTGATAAACCTGTTTGTTAATATGAGAGGCTAGTTTTTAACCATTTATAAATCTGTTTGAAGAATAAACAACAAGACTTGTATGGGTTTTTAACAATTGTTCCATGTGATTAAGAAATTATAAGATTGTTTTACTTAAGTAAAGAACTTGTCAATAAACTTTAATAATAAAAATAATTAAAAACAATACAACACATCATCATTTAAATATATATATCCTGATATCAGTCAATGTCACACAGTCAATGTCACTGGTCACTCGCCGTCCAGGCGGTCATCGGCGAGGGGCAGAGGACCAGTTCCAGTGAGGTAGCTGGCCTCACGGAGAAGCCTTGAAGTGGAGAAGCCTTTGATCCATTTCATATGACCATATTAATTACCACTATAAATAGTCTTCAAAAGCATATTTTCACATATTTAATACTTAAATCATGACCATTTGAAACTTTAAATACCCTTATTTACACAATTTAACTAAAACATTCACAGTTTAAATTAATGTGTGAATAACTAAAAAAAAAACAATCACAATGATTGTTTAAACACATCACTTGGCACATCACTTGGAGATGTGTGGGACAATAATCTAATACATTAAATTGTTATCCATTCCAATCTTAATTTAATTAAATACAAAACACATTTGTGACTGGATTAAATTACGAAAATATAGGTTTATAACCACTTACTTAACAGAACAAACACAGGTATTTATGCATTTTATTTAAATAAAACTCATTAAAATTTCAATACATACACATTTAAATATTATATACACAAATTTACAACATGTTTTAACTTTATTTGAACTAAAAACAATATATATAAACGTTAACAATAATTCCCTATATATTCTATATATGGTACATTCGATCCAAAAATGGTACATTAAGTCCTGGCACATTACGGTAATGGTACATTACGTCCGACAACCATTCCAGATCAGGTCACTTAAGAACCAAACCATTAAAAAGTACTGAAAAAAGTAAAAAGCCTAATTGCACATGGCAATATCCAAATATATCATGAGAAGCAGAATGTATAAAATCAATATAAAAATGAAAATATACTTTAAAAATGTAAATATACTGATTAAAAAGACCTGAAGACGTTGAAACCAATGACAACATTGAAAACAATGGCTTACTGTAGCTTTCGGTCGGGCCTTCGCTGCAACGACAATTGGAGCCGACAAGGACATTTCGTCTTTAGATGAGCCGCCACCCATGCAAATTAACAACAAAACGTAAACAACAAAAACACTTGAAGCTCTGACACTACGTTTCACTGTATTTTTCCGGCAAATATTCCTAAGACTAATTAATGCCTCACACGGATTTAACGGAAGCTGCTTCTGCATCGGAAGCTGTATTGAACGTCACATGTGCACATACTTCAATGACGTAAGAACAAAGGAGCACACTACACTAAAAGATTAAGTGTTGGATAATGTTGTATTCGCACCGTAAACATTTTACGATGCAATTATTGCTCGGAGACCCGAAGATGAAAAAAATACAGAAAAACATATTTAAACAATTAACAAGTTATTGACATTGGCTTAGTAATCATAACAAAATTTAAAAAAGAAAAGCAATATTAAAAACATTCGTATCAAGGGTAGGACATTCCTTTCAAACTAATATTTGGAATACTATATTGTATCTAGATATGCTGGTTTGCACCTGTGGTGCTAAATGCAATCCAAGCGTAGCTTAATTTTAGCTTGGAAGGGAATTAAATGCGTCTAAATTCACAAAAATTTCAAGACTACTTATTTCCCTTAGTTTAGTTCTGAACGTAAACTGCCGAGGTGTTACGACTGAATACATTATGCGCTCTTCAAAAAGAAGGAAGTTAATAAGAAATGGAAAACATCAACAGACTTTGACCTAAACATAAATACATAATTTATAATACATAATTTATAAGACAATGTTGATATACAGAACACTTAAATTGGAAAATGAAATCAAAATTATTGTTAAACTATTCTAGTGTTTCGAAAATTAATTGGTCATATGAGTAGGAAATCGATTGTTTATATTTCATTTTTATGATGTTAAAATACTTTCCATACCTGCTGTTTTGTCATATATGTGGTAAGACCGATATACATTTCTTTTAAATCAAATTTATTTGACATTCAATATTAAACATAGTTCAACAGCACATGTGTCGATAGTATAATTTCATGTGTAAACCGTTTAGGTGTAAATAGAAACAAAAACACAATATGATTTCAAGATATGTATATATTTACATTAAAGTAAATGTGAGAGGAGAAAATAATCCTGTCGCTAATGGGGATTCAAACCCGGGACCTTCAGATTAGTAGGCTGACACTCAACCATGTTGCTAAGGGAAGTGCCTATATGCACTACACTCCTCCCCCTTTTCTTTTTCTGGGTCCAAGCCCATCTCAGGACAGCTACACCAGGCTTCCATTAACTTCTGACACCATTAAAGTCAATCTGAGAGGAGAAAATAATCCTGTCCCTAATGGGGATTCGAACCCGGGACCTTCAGATCAGTAGGCTGACAACCACGTCGCTAAAGGGTTAACCCAACAGCAAGGCTGTTGGTAGTGCCTATATGCACTACAACATCATAATAAATGTGCATTTTTGTAAGTATTTAACAACAAAATAATATTTGTTTAATATTATTTTAGTTAAAAAAGGTCAGGGTTATAGAAAAAATCCAGAACCTGGTGAAATAACAGGTGCTAAACAAATGGGAAGCAAAACAGCTGTTGACCTATATTTCAAATGTCTGTATTTCTAGTTCTACACTTTACTTCCTACAGTCAGTTTCTTATTGTGATTGTTTTTTAAATACATTGCGGCGACCAATAATGATCATTATAGAGTTTTAGAGTATTTAACTAGTCTTAGATTTTTAAACAGTTATAGAATTAAACTCCTTCTCCACAACCAAGTACATCTGTGAAAAACTTCTGTGCTAATATTTTAACCCTCTTAAGTACTAGAGCTCGCCACATACCACAAGGTGAAAGGCGAGAGTAAACAAAACCAAATTACTCATTGATCTTAAGGTACATGTTAAAACATGTAATGTATTGCTTGAATAAAAAACAGTTTGTGAAAAAAAATGATTGGTTCTTATTCTCTCATATACATATTCTTTTACTGTAGCGTTATGTCAAGACAACAACTGGTGGTGAATAATAAATCAAGGATCTACAGTCTCTATTAAATAATCTTTTGTACAGTCAGAAAAATACCTGGCAGTGTAAACAAAAGAGCGGTCCATAGTCTGAAGTTATTGAGTTTTTCTCTCCCTGAAATTATTGAACCATCTTCAGACTAGCTTTAATACCTGTACAGTGAAGTTGCAAGAAACAAGTGCTGTAAGCAAATAAGGTCACATTTTTGCATTGACTAGGATGAACACAAGGATGATCTCCACTATAGTTGAATGCTTTTCCAGAGGACAGTAACAACTGTAGCATAGGAAAACATAATCGTTGCGAGAAGAGTGATTGCATTGATAAAGATTGCCTGCAGTCATAGAAATAAGGATTGAAATTTACAAGCAAGTCGGGCTAGTAACTAAGCAATTTTTACTTGCCCGAAAGAAAATTCACTAGCCTAGATTAAATTCTGTTTTAATTTACAAGTAAGTCTTAAAAACTAAAATAAATACAGAAAAAAACACCATTTAACATTCAACATTTATTTCATTCTCTAGAAAATACGAAAATCAAATTTCAGTCGTAAAACATGGCGTTTGACTCCCTAAAAAATTGCAACAAGGGCCTGTTATTTGTCCAGGAAAGAAAATCTCTGTCACAAGCATCTTCATATTTACATTTGGTGGCCACATGCGCGGCAACTTCAGGTTTTTTTTCCCTGGGTTTTGCACCAGAAACATTTTTTATTTTAATTTTCTCTGCCATTTTGTTCTGTGGCACAGTTGATTTTAATTTGGTATAGAACATTATATACCATGCGGGAAGTTGAAAAACCACATGGTTCCTGCGCACTAAACATATTATCAGTTTAGTGTGCAAAACACATTTATGATACAAGCAACAGCTTGCCAAATGAAATAAGCAACTCAAAAGTTGTTTACTTATTGAAAATGAAATTATAATAATTTTTCAATGATCTGGATCTTACAAGCCAGTCGGGCTAGTATATAGGAAATTTTTACTAGCCCGATAGAAAATCTACTAGTTTTTTGTTGTGGGGCTAGCGCTAATTTCGACCACTGTTGCCTGGGTAACATTTTTAAGACAGTAAACAATTATGCAATAAAACCAAGCGTCACTCTAGGGAAATAGACATTAGGAAGTATTTCCACCCTGAACCCCCACTATCAACAGGGACATGATTGATTTAAATATGATATGCTGGTTCTTATTCATGACTGCCTGGACCAACAGCTCTGCTGAAAGAAAATTGGAGCTAGGATATGTTAAATGCATTTTTGTACATTTTTAATAATCAATCATAATCAATCATACCTGATCATAATGTATTGGTTCATAAATGAATAAAGCCAATATATATTGTCTAATCAGAAATCAGTTATAAAAAAAACAACATCATTTTATTGAAAACAAAATATTATGTCTTGATTTTATTATGACCGTGATGGTTTATTCAGGGAAATTCTAAATAACAACAATTCTATGTAACTTTTGTTTTATGTCTCTTTAATAAATATATGTGTTGTGTTTTCATTTCAGATGCTGTAATCTTCAAAGATGTTCATTGGACTACTGCAATCACCCTGTCTGAGTATGTTGGATACAGATCAATGTCAATGCTCTCCTATGACATCCCAGAGCAGACAGAATCTGTACAGTTCAGCTTTACAGTCAAAACATCAGGGAATGCTTGCCAGTTTAGAGAGGTTCAAGTGTAAGCTTATCTTCATTTACTTTGAAATAAAATAAGGCCTTAAATTGAATAAATATATGCACTGAGTAAATTGTTTTGGCAATGATACCTAAACAGTTGACCTTACAGGTTTGAAACACATTTTAACTTCAATTAAATTTTTTACCTATTACAGTTAATTAATTATAACAAAACCTTCCATTTATTTCTTATTCAAAGTTAAAATTTAATTTTATACCTCACCATTAAAGGTATTTTCAACATGGAAGTTTTCCCCTTGTAACACCCCACAATGAAACATTTCCGGAGAACTTTTACCTCAACCGTACTGATGCCTACCACGTATCACTGACTAAGGAAGAGGACATTGTCACCTTTGTTCTCTCGGCGCCTCTTCCAGGCACCTGGTACTTCGCTTCATTCTTGCCAAAACCAACATCTGATAAGATTAAACAGAAGGTAACTCATATAGTCTTCCAAACATAAAAAGTAATGGTCTCTGGCATTTGACAAAAAATATAAAGAATTAATAAAATGTATAATACCTATTTTGTTTTAGCAAAATGGAAATTTTCACATTTTGTAAATTCTTTTTTATTACTTGACCTTTTATTTATATTTTGACCACTTGTATTAAGAAAAGCTATTTATATGGTCTTTTGAACAACTTGTTTTTCTTGCTTCCATTCAAACTTACCAAGATCACTGTTTTCATCATCTTTTATTAAAAAATATTATGAGGTCCTTACTTAAATTATAATAATTAAATAAAAAAAGTACACTAACATTAATTTTGTTAATAGGGACTATAAAAAAACAGTCTTCATTCATTACTATTAACTTTTTTTGTAATATTAATTCAGGGCTTTAGTGAGAAGTGTACGTATGGCATGTTTGTGGTTGTCGAGGCTCAAGGCATAGACAACATCCCTGAAGTCAGCATAGAAAAAAGTCATTCTCTGCATTTGTATCAGGATCCTCTACACTACCAGGTCATGTATAGGTATGTAATTCTGCTCCCTAGGGCTAAATGTGGTAATCATATTCCTGTTGTAATAGGTGGATGGGGGTAGAAAAGGGGTAGGGGTCCTATTGTAGGTCATGTAAATTGTTTTACTCAGATTTGTCTTCCTCCACCAATCGTTATTATGGCATTGAGCGAAGCCTGAGGGCATATGGGGATAATGTTGTGTTTTCTTTCAGTATTGAACAATGCAGCATCAAGAAGTAGTTCGTAGGCGAATTAGTTGCTCTATGACAGCTGTAAAAATAATTGTTGTTTCCTAACTTTTTTCAGTATAAATGATAGTTGTTGCTGTTAATTCAAAGTAAAATGATGTACAAATGAAATTTATAATGTCATACATGTCAATGTAAAAATATTGATGCATTTCACAAAAACGGAAGCAGAGTCTTACTACAGCTTCACTGATCAAACACTTATTCAGCCAAACAATCAGGTGAGGCGAGCATTTTGAATCTGTGGCATATGTTTAAAGAATTGCAATATCCTTCTTGCATGTTTCATACCACTCCATGAAAGTGTAAATATGCATTTAAAATAATAATGATAAGTCATCAACAGAAACTTTCCTGCACCAAAATGTGGCCATTTAATGTAATAGAATTTACAATGTATTTTCAAGTTCTTAGTTTTAATCTTTCATTTATAATTTAATTGTTATTGTGAATGCCTATTGATTAGTGTAATGGAATGTGGATGAATATGAAAGCAGAAACCAGAATCTTAAATTCTGTTTTTAATGTCAAAAACAGTTAGACAGTAAATATAATATGATAATGCTAGAAGACACATTGATCTAGGATTGAACTAAGATAATTACATTTATTCAATGTGCAAGATTTTGAAAACATTTTCTTATTATTGAAATAATAGTAAGTATGATTTTATCTAGGACTTGGGTGAACATAAGGAAATATAATTATTATAATTACTTCCCTGCTGTCTGTCCTTTCTTAATAAACCTGTCTACATTATCAATTGCAAAAAAACCCAACATCCTTAGAGTTTAGATTGCAGACACAGAAGTACAGTTTTGTTTATTAACTTAGGTCTGCTTTATTAGTCATCATATCATCATGTTTAGTTTTCGACACCTGTTTAAGTAGAACTTTTTCAAGATGCCACCATGGCTTTTTCAGCCTTTGATATATATTTAGCTAGAAATTGTCAACAGGACCATACTTTTAATTTTACAACTACCATTATTCATTATTAAAGTAAAACAAACATTTTTACTCTTTTATTATTATTTAGATAGATATGATAAGGGTGTTAGACCTGGTCCCTGTTTCAAACCCCCAGACCTGGCGGTCCTTGGCAATTGTGTTTTCCATATATTGCTCCTAGTTGATCCTACCTGAGTACTGGTTCTACCCAGGAGGTAGGCGGCCTAGAAGAATTTAGAAAACTTGCTTCCAGATGAACAGTAAAGTTAAAATCAAATGCAATAATAAGATAACAAAGTCATTTACATCAATTAAAATTTAATCATGTTATTTATCTATCTAGGTATCGGCTGCCATATGACACAGTCCAGTATGATGTGGTTATAGAAGACTGTGAGACAATCTTTCTCCCCCAGAAATCTTACCCACCTGATGACCCACCCAACAATCAACCTGATTTTGAATCTAATGGGACACCCACCTACAACATCTCTGACCCTGATTCCCATGTCAGTATGGAGACCCTCGACAACAGCACCGTATCTCAACTCAGGGATGTTAGATCTTCATCTAGCATGTTTAAACCACAGGAAAATTCCCCAACATCGCCATCAACATCTTCAACACAGTCTCCACCTTTATCTGCCAATGCGGAAATGTTACCAGCACTGGCTGCTGCTACAGTAGTGGTATCATCAACAAATGGTACAGCTGCTGCTGAATCAGTGTCACCTTCAGCAGCAACAACACTGCCACTGACAACACCCAAACCTGCGATGACATCCAACAAATGTCCAGTGTCAGTTTTTATCTCCTCGGAGAAACTTCCCTCCATTTTGGGGAAAAACAACTTTAATTGTTCTAACAGCACCAGCTGTTCACACTCTGTCCTCTCCCCAACCCTGGAAAAATGGACTTATCTTAGCATCATCTTAGACCCCTCACAAAATGTGTCAGATATAAAGTTTAAGCTTCAACTTAAAATGCACAGTGAGTATTATAATCCATGTATACTTCCTTTTTACTTTTTTCAGCCTAGTTAAGTATCAGAGATGTACATGCTTCTATGGAAATTAGGTTGTTTAGAATTATGCCTCCTTGCATAAAAGTATAAAGTCAAGATTTTAAGATTGAAAGAAAAATAGGAATTAAATCTTAAATCTTAAAGTAGTAGAGGTATAGCTCCCTTGCTAACGCTCAAGCAAATATAAGGGTAGTTCCACGACTGGTTCGCCCGATGTCAGAATAATGTGACTAAGTGTCATGGCATGCTACACACAATGAAGGCAGCACTACATCTGCTTCAAGTGGACACCGTCTCCAGATAACTGAAATACTGTTGGTGGGACAATAAAGCCAATAAACAAACATTAACAAACTGTTAAATTACATGTTTATTGAGTTTCTTTGATAGCACATCCAAAATTCAAGTCTCAATAGGGATGAGTACTTTTACATGTGGAGGTTTTCCAGCTGACCAGCTGGACACCAATGGTTCTACACACATGTTTGATTGGTGTCTTCCACCCCCATTAATATCTGGGTGTCAAAATGACCATAATTATATTTGAGTCGCAAAAACAAAATCATTCTGAAAATTCAATAAAAAACAAAACGTATGTACTTCAGGCTGCATCAAAATGACCATAATTTTGTTTCTGTGATGTATCATGTAAACAAACTAATAAATAAATGCTTGAAATTCAATATATACAGCCCTGTACTTCCGGCTACCTCTAAAGGACCTTAATTATAATTGTGTGATGTAACATAAAAACAACCTAGTAAGAAAATGCTTAAAATTCAATAAATAAAACCCTCTTTGTACTTCAGGCATGTACAGTTGACAAAAACACAAGGATTTGTTGAACTAAACAATAACTATAAACTAGATAATTTTTTCATTATTTTCCTTTTTTTCCTTTCCAGCTTGTGAATCTTTTAAGTTCATCTTACCGAGGACCATCTTTGAGGCACAACAGCTTCAGCCAAAGTCAGACAGGAAGCAATTATCGGACCTGCCCCAGGCGTCTTGTCTGCTGCTTGATTCATTAGGACGACTGAAGAAGAGCGAGGATGTGTTCAACGTCTCCTTTTTGCTGGTAGGGTCTGGGCCCCTCCCTGTACCTCAGACGATATATGACATAGGCATTCCATCCGACGTTGTCTTCGTGACTAGCTTCCAGATTCAAGAACATGTCGACATTGGTGGAACATTTAGGTTACATTCCATTTTCAATGGGAACCCAAAGCTTATGCAAGTAGGTATTGCAGCTAGGGCTGTCATCAGTTGTAACGACGTTAATGTATTGTCTTTTTTTTTTCAGATTGGTTATCAATACACACTATCAAATATCAATTCTTTTGTCAGGAAAACACAAGAATAAAAGAAAGAATATAATTTTCAAATGTGGCAACATTCTTGCTGCTGGAAATGACAGCACTATGTCAAATTTTGTTCCATATAAAACCTACCAAAATAGGGTATTAAAGTGTGCTCGGTTGTAGCTAGTTGTAGGCCACCTATAGAAAATTTCTTACATGAATTAAATAGTTCTGATGATTGTAAATGTTTTAGAAACTGAAATTATGAATTGGGTTAAGTGTGACTACTGTACATGTTAGCGGATGACTGATGATGGCAATAAGTTTATTCATTACTGTATATCCTAAACCATAATGGCAGAATATCCACACAGAATCATTGTCAAACCATCTAAAAGTGGAAAAAATGTTTTTTAACTAATTAAACACACATCATCAGTTCTAGGCTTTTTGAAAATAGTTACTGATTTTCTGATGACAAATAAATTTTAATCATTTTTACTCTTTATTTCATTTAATGTTAACAGAACAACACCATCTCATATATTTGCCTGGCATCAGATATCATCGATATCAATATGCAAAAAGAAGAATCAATTACAGTCTTAATATCAACTATCATACAATATTTATATAATTTCTTTAAAAGAAAATAAAGATACATTTGATGACTAAAGAATATAATATGTTGCTTTATTAAGAGACTGTTTCTCATCTACAATGGATTGTCTTTCATATGTGTGCAAAAATGTCTCAGGGAAATATGGCATTTTTCGGGTTTAGACCGTTGCTGATAGGTTCGTCATGGATAAGCAATGACAGTTATTAGGGCAGATTGATCACTTGAGGTAATGGTTTAGACACTGCAGAACAAACACAACAACTAAATGTGCAGACATTTCAATTCAGCATGACAGAAAGTGTAACAAAAAGATACATGGAAGTGTCAAACTTTGCGGTTTGGAAAAAGATATAAGATTTTAGACACAAGCTGGGAGCTGAAGATAATTATCTTATTTCATAGGCAATGTTCTACTGATTTGACTACTGAGCTATGTGATGCTTGTAGCAGATTTGTTAATATGAAATCTGTATGATACACTGTTTATTAAAAGCCTTATTTAACCTGTAACTAAAGCGTCGGCTTGCGGCATGAGGTCGCGGGTTCAAATCCCGGCTGGGTCAAACCAAAGACTTTAAAGTTGGAAGAAGTGGCTTCCCTCCTAACGCTCAGGTCTAAGGGGACAGCATAACGTCTGACTCATCAATGTCAGTATAATGGACCGGCCGGGTTCATAAGTGTCCCTGTGCTATAATGATAGAAATGTTGCTGCACAGTATCAGCAAAAATGCCAGCAAATCACCATCCCTAACCTGTTAACCAAAACATATAAATTGTATCACTGAATGCTGATTGGCTCACCTTTGACATTTGAATATTCTGTAAGTACAAGGTAAACATTTATTCACAATAACTATGCATTGAATTAACACACTTGTGCAAACCAGTTTAGAAACTGTCTATAACTTGAAGATAACATCTGAACCATTTTTGATTGACTTTGTGAAGGAAGTTTACAGTTGCTTGAGACCATTGTATGTTTCAATTATCTTGTGGGGGCTGAGCGATTAGTGTGGTAGGACTTCAAACCACACTCTGTGGGTCAAGTACAAGCCCCAGTCATAGGGAACATACACTTTCCACTTGAGACTTATTGACGAATATGATATGTTACCAGTAGGGCCATTCCCTGGTTTTTGGTACTAAAGTTATTCAGACCAACCATGCCCCGACCTGTAACACCTTAACCTCTCACTGCTTGGGTTTGAGTCCTGGTCAAGGTGAGAACTTTTATGTGTGGAGGTTTTCCAGCTAACCTGTGGTGTGCCAGTGGTTCTACCCAGACATAAGTATGGGGTCTTCCTCCACTAATAATTAGCTGGATGTTGCCAATATGACTACAATCGTGTAAGTGTAATGTAACAAAAATCTAAACTAAACGACTCTTATTTATGAACTTTACAAATTAAATTGAATTACTTTAGATAATCTTATTTCATTTATTTTGCAGAACGTCCATCAATACTTGGTGGTGTACATGTGTCTGATGAAGAATGCCTTACCAGGTGGTGCCACTGTCAAGTCATGTGACAATGGACTTGGATTGCTTCTGAACTCATCGCTGTCCCCTTCAACTGAGGTGTACATCCCATATCCTGAGGCAGGATCTTGGTATCTTGGAATAACTGGATACTGCATCAGCACTAAAACTGGGTACATTTGTAGTTTTGTGTCTCCAATTTTGTTCACTTTAACCCTTTCTTGCATGCATACGCCATTTTACGCCTTTACAAAACATTCACAATTATTAGCAGAATTTGCATGACTAAGGCTTTATGTGTAGACGGGTTCAGCCTTAAATCTATTATTACATGTTGAATATACGTTTATTAAAATTCTTTGATCTCCAAAAGAAAAACAAAAAAAATCTAGTGAATTTTCAAAAATTTAGTTGAAGTATGAATGAAAGGTTGTAAAGATGTGGTAATAGTAGCAATATTATCATCGGCAGAAGTTACACTATTTATTTGATAAAGTCATCGTAAGCTGCAATCAATGCCAAGTGGAAAGCATTTATTAGAAGTTGTCAACATGAATGCATTATCATGTTTTTTTATCGATAAATGCAATTATTTATAAAACTTTATAAACTTTAATATGAAAATTGCCAAAGCATAATAAATTTACATTATGGTGTCATAAGTAGCATATGTTCAGAAAACCTAATTTTGCAAGACATGTTTATTAGAAATGTGATGACAGCTTCATCAAAACTGACTATAATCTTGTGCTGCAATAAATGCACAAATATGTAATTAAATTTATGAAAAATTGGTAATAAGATGTGTACTTATATAAAAAACAATCTTTGCTGATATTGTCCCTACATCATAATGGCCATTGAATTGAAAATGCTGGAGCTTACATATATTACATGATATTACACAAATTAAGGAAGTAGGAGGATTATTACTCAAAGTTTACATGAAAGTTGCTGTATTGAAAGTTTGTTTCTGTTATTCATGCCAAAGTCATTAGACCTGGTAATTTGCTCTGCCGTTGGTTTCTATTTTAAGCAGAGAGCACAGTCATGCTTATTTATAGATCTGGAATGATTGAACTCTACAATGATTTTATTGCGATTTGTACCATCTAACAATGTAGGCAGTGTCCAAAACCATCTTTACTTATGCTACAGTATGAGTTTATGCAGAAATTATGCCGTAATTCCCCAAAGCAGTGGTAAGGTATTGTCACATGAATTTGATACTGTTGGATAGCACCTTTAATGCTGTGTTAGCGCTATAATAAGTGCCAGTTGTAATCTCTTGTGTGACATCATTTCTTTTAACTTTTAGCTAGAAGTGGTAATGGTGATAGCAGCAATTTTTCTTCATCATCATTATAATCAGCAGCAGCTGTATTGATTTCTTTGTTACGAGTGTGGTTGTGTTGAACATGACAAGTTCGCCTTAAAGTTTATTGTATTCAGCGCCGTATGACCAGTTGAGTGTCGGCGTGATGGAAAATGCCAAAAAACAAATACAAACATGACAAGCTGCAAGCAGTGGTTATTGCTAGTCATTCTGACAAGCAAGTAAGCTGTATGCATAAAAACAGATTCAGAAGTTTATACCTACAAATATAATTTTTCATAAAACTTCAAAAAATGATTGAATATACCAACTTGCTTATGCTTCGTATCTATTTTGGGATAAAGGGATACATCATTATGTATTTAAACCAGGAAATATTGTTTTCTTGTGGCATTAATTTTGTAGATTTTTTAATAATGGTAGGAGCAATGTAATCATTATCAGCAGCAACAGCAGCAGCAGCAATGGCTGAATTCATTTCAAATATGGTTGCTTAAAATGTCATAAACATAGCTTATTGATCTAAGTTCTGAGAGCTTAGCTGTGTACATGCAGGCAGATGAGATGTTGAAATTTTTATTTAATGAAGATACATTAAAACTTACTAATAACAATAATTTATTGAATACACTAGATGCTAATACATATTGAGTTTTTTCTTAAATTCTTGAACAAATATTGATTGAACTGAAAATTATCATTTAAATTCGTCAATAGTGTATGCTAAAACCAACAACCTTCTTTCTTTTGACTACAAGTGGATTGTGCTGTAGAACCATTAATCAATCTGGATATAGGTTTGGCAGGTTGATTTTAAACCAATCAACAGTCAAATGTTATTTCTAACCACCTTTGCTCTCTTCACATTACCAGTGGACTGTGCTGTAGAACCACTAATAAATCTCTATATAGGTTTGGCAGGTTGTTTTCAAACCTATCAACCAACAGTCATATGCTTTTTGTGTTGCCTGACTAGGCGACATATGGGGATTACTTTGTCGGCGGCGGCATCGGCGGCATCCGGATTTTCTTGTCTGGAGCCTAACTTTGTCACCGTAGGTCCAAATGACTCCAAACTTGGTATGCATGTTTCTGGCAATGACTTAAAGTGCAGCGCACAAGAACCGTAACTCTACCTCGTTCTGTTTTTTAATTATTCACCTTTGATTGATTTTTATAGAGCATTTCTTGTCCGGAGTGTAACTTTGTTACCGTAGGTCCAAATGACTCCAAACTTGGTATGCATGTTACTGGCAATGACTCAAAGTGCAGTGCACAAGAACTGTAACTCTACCTTCTTCTGTTTTTTAGTTATTCCCCTTTGATTGATTTTATAGAGCATTTCTTGTCCGGAGCCTAACTTTTGTCACCGTTGGTCCAAATGACTCCAAACTTGGTATGCGTGTTTCTGGCAATGACTCGAAGTGTAGCGCACAAGAACCGTAACTCTACTTTGTTCTTTTTTTTTAATTATTCCCCTTTGATTTTTTTAGAGCATTTCTTGTCTGGAGTGTAACTTTGTCAACGTAGGTCCAAATGATTCCAAACTTGGTATGCATGTTTCTGGCAATGACTCAAAGGGCAGTGCACAAGAACGGTGACTCTTCCTTCTTCCGTTTTTTTAGTTATTCCCCTTTGAGTGATTTTTATAGAGCATTTCTTGTCATTCTTTTTAATTATTCACCTTTGATTGATTTTTAGTGCATTTTTTGTGAAGGGCATAACTATTTGTGCATATTTTTTGCAATGAGACAATAAAAAAGGTTATTTTATATGTGAATTTTGTGCAAATACATTGCTAATATCTGTACAACAAAAAACTTATTAACATTTTTTTATGTTGACTAACAAAATTTTCGTCAGACGCCACATCCGACTCGCGGAGTTCTAGTTCTAACTACCTTTGCCCCCTTCAGATTGCCAGTGGACTGTGCTGTAGAACCACTAACAAATCTCTATATAGGTTTGGCAGGTTGTTTTTAAAAAAAAAGAGTAGAATCATGAGGGATATATATTTCATCAGTGGGTAGAATTTCCATAAATTTCTTCCTGGTTTTGGTGAATTAAGGACATTCTATGAAAAAATGAATTTTATCCTCTACAGTGTTTCATTTGAAAGGAAATACTCTATCCTTCAAATCCAGGTGAAGATGTCTGCACTTTTCGATCATATAGTCTAAATTTAGCAGTATGAGTATTTGACTGTTATTTTGTACGGTTTAACTGTGTTGCTTTTAAGAGCCTATTTGTTTCTTTGACCCATAATTGCCCATTCATCATTTGCAAACTCTGTGTCCAATGTGTTGGACACATCCTTTCCACGTGACATGATAATTGGTGAGTATAGGAGGAACATCACCAAAAACAACAACAACAACAACAGCCCGCCTATGATGTATTAGGGGAGCTATGCGCTTTAGTAAAAACAGCTTGCCTATCATTTTATGGTGAGCTTCAAAACACTCACCTGGCATTTTTAAAACACAGTCACTGCTCTCTTCAGATTACCAATGGATTGTGCTGTAGAGCCAGTAATTAATCAGTGTGTAGGTTTAAACCAATAAAAAACAGGCATATGCTTTGCTATTTCTAACCCCTCTTCTCCCCTTCAGATTGCCAGTGGACTGTGTTGTAGAGCCACTCATTAACCTAGATCTAGGGGTGGCAGGTTGTGTAGAAGGCCAGTGTGGACAATATGGAGTCTGCGGCAACTTTATCAGTGGTGTGCATGTGTTCAGTTCCTGTCGGTGTTTTGCAGGTACTTTTGTCATTTTTACACTTTCGAATTTGTCAATTCCTTACCTACTCCCTTATCTTTTAATAACTTTTTTTTTGTAAAAACATATACCATAAAGCTAATTTAAACAAGACATTTTGCAACCTTTTAATGTTTTGTAATTTTTTTTTTATTAAGTTGATGTAACATAGCCATTGGTAAATATATGGAACTATATGTTTCTAGAATTGTTTTGATTATTGTCCTGTCAAAAAATAATTTTTATCCAGAGATGGTGTCCACAGGAAACATATAATGCTGTCTTCACTGTATATAGCATGCCTCGAACACAACATTTTACCAAATGCATTCACATTACCCTGACACTCCACCATTCATGAAACTACCCTTCAGTTAGCTTGAGTGTTAGCTAGGAAGTAATACCACTACCATTTTTGATCACTTAGTTATGTCAAGGCCAGGTTTGAACCTGGTGCATCCTGTACTTATATCTGTGGCTGTACTGATTGCACTACAAGTTTCAGTCTAGTATTGATATCGTCTCTTATAGTGAATTTTTGTGTATTTTATCAACCCATTCTTCCTTTGCTTTGAGAGAGGTGAAGTAATCACTGGTCCACTAAGGGAAACAGATTTGAAAAGCCTTTGTCCATCTAAGTTTGTATTTTGTCAGAATGTTTTCTATCTAGCTGGTAGAGCTAACATGGTTCTACCTTGGAAATGCTTGGAATCTTCAGTATACAGCAGCTAACTGAGTTAGTAAAGAATCTAAGCTCGTATGAAATGAATACAAAATTAAAAGAAAACATTTAATTTTGACTACAATCCAGGCTGGCGAGGCTATGGATGTACAGATGGTACGGACGGACGGACAAAGTCAGAAGAGCTGGAGGCTGTATTGTTGCTCACGCTTAGCAACTTGTTCTTCCTGCCCGCCATCCTCCTGGCTACATATCGCAGGTTCTACGTCGAGGCTCTAGTCTACATGTTCACCATGTTCTTCTCTACTGTGAGTACCATGTGATCTTAAATCAACAAGAGAAATCTTTAATGGATCAAAGATTAGGATTTCTTTACCCATTTTGAATTTGTACAGTGGCTTTTTTTGCTTAGGTCAAATATCCAGATTATATCACTCCGTGAATTTAAATAGATTGTATTTTAAACACCCCATTGAACCCAATCGGAACACCTCAGATAACTCACGAATCATCTCTCGGATATATATGAAGGTAGTCGGATCACCTCGGCCATTTCCCTAAATGGGACTACTTTTGTGACAGACATCAAAACAAAGATGGCAGCTCAGATGGCTCACTACATTATGATGCCTGTAAAACTTCATCTTGTGGTGGCTTCAAATTTAAATAATCCAATTTTAATTTACCCAGCGCAGCAGACACACAACTGTCAAATGATGCCATTGTTTATGTTTTGTGCGATCTACATTTTAGGCATATTCTTCTTCCAACTTTCGGCGAACAAAAAGATCATGATTTCAGAAAGTATCATTGCACCAGATACATCCGAGGGATGATTGTCCCAAGGATGGAATTACCTGAGGTGTTCCGATTTCATTTTACCCAGTAACCTTCTTTTTGAGAGGCATTTTTTTAAGAAGATATTAACGTAATGGCTAGAATTTAGAATTACATATAGATTTTAATAGTTTATTAAATTGTTCTTTTTACACATCAGAATTAGTTTTTTTTATAGTATAAGATTTAATTCTGGTCTCGGTCTAACAATGTCTGATACTAGCTAGTAAAATGATCTTCTTATGTATTATTTAGCAAATTTTATAAAACAAGAAACTTCTTTGTGATTTTTATTATTTATTTTATTGTTTCTTTTCAGTTCTACCATGCCTGTGATACAAGTGACATTGTCTACTACTGCATGTTCAAGTATGACATCCTGAGCTTTGCTGATTTCTATGGATCTATATCATCCTTCTGGGTGACTATGCTGGCCATGGCAGACCTGAGACCGGGGGTTCGATCCTTCACCCACATGCTAGGGGTGCTGGGTGTGGCAGTGGGAGTGGAGTACGACAGACACGGGCTTTGGGTGTTTGTGGTGCCTGCCGGTCTCGCCTTAATCATTATGTTCCTCTCATGGGTGAGTGGTGATGGTATTTTTAGTCAGCTAAATTTGCTGCTTGTGTTGGTAGGAAAGAGTAAATTCTTTTGAAAATTTGTTGGGGGAATGAAAGATGGTCATAGCAACCAATTTGTCTACTGCTGCTTCTTTTGATAAAAAAGGGTTTCTCCCTTGTTTTTGTGAGAATGGAGGCAGGTTGGAAGTGATATTTGGGATATTTTTTGTCTTAGGTTTCTTTGTTTGGGCATTTTTTATTCACTCCTTCAGAGACATTTTTATTTGTGGCTTTTCTTCATTTTTGATAATCACTCGTGAATAGAAACCACACACAATCACTTTTTTTTGACATTAGGCCAACAAGTCATGGGTGGGAAGGAAGTTATACAGGGTACAGATTAATAATTAACTGATGATAGTTAAAAAGACTATTATTGTAACTTATTGATATCAACTAAGTTATTGAAAAAATAATAAAATGTCTGTACATGATTATTATTATACATTTATTTATTAAATCAAAATACAATGCCACTTTTATTTGCAGGAAAAGGCACACAAACATAAATTGATAAAAAGAAGTTCTTTGCTTTATCGAACATTCTTTTTACAGGAATTGTGTTGTTATTTGTTGTTGTTGAAAAGCCTTTTTTTCTAATTTTTAAAAATTATTATCTCTTCAACTATTATGAGCAATAACTATTAAGCTCAGGCATTTTCCAGAACTATCTACATTTGTTTTTATTAACATAAGTACCAGAAGAGAACAGTTCAAATAACCTGACATGGTATCATTTTGCTAACTTATTATTTTTTACCTTCAGATATTACAATGCAGAATGTGACACAAAGTTTTCTACCTAAGAAGTACCAAAAAACTTTTGATTGAAAGAACCTAGTAAACAAAAAACAAATAATTTTTCAACCTATTATTTTTTAACTTCAGATACTACAATGCAGACGGCGACACAAACTTTTCCCCCCAAAGAAGTATTATCTTCGGCACTTCCTGCCAGGCCTCCTGCTTGCGCTGACTGGACTGGTTCTATTTGCCTTCCTTGAGACCACAGACAATTACAAGTACACCCACAGTGCCTGGCACGTGGCCATGTCTCTCTCCATCGTGTTCTTGCTGCCCGTGCCTCGGCGGAAAGGTATTGACATGCATGCACTAAGCACTGAAAGTGTGGAGGACGGCCTTACTAATTCAGATTCTTCAATGGTTCTCAATGCGTATTTGGGTCTAGTGAATGGACACATAGCTAGTTCATCTGACTCCACTAACTCTAACACAGACACTAACACAGTTGCAGTTATTAGTAGTGGTGATAACCTTGCATATGTCCATCCAAGTTGCTGAAATACTATAGCTTGTATTTATATATTATTTCTATCTATGTTTCATATTAACTTTATTGTGATGACCTCCAATTGACCTGTATTAACTAATTCTTAAGCATATATATTTATATTAAATATGTTCAAATTTTAACCATAACAAATTTAACACTATTTATTACTAAAATTTAATGTTAATAATATATATCAATATACTTATGCACTTGTATCCTATGATTTATCAGATAATGTCAATCTATATCTGCTTGCTTGTTTGACTGGTATAGTTTTATTGTCATTTTGTCTGACAGATAATTTATTTGTGTGTTTAATTTTGGATCAGCTATTTTATTATTTTATACATAAAATGGGGATTTGAATAAATACGTTGTCATTAGTATGGCTTTAGTAAATACCTGTTGTTAAGGTGTTAAAAGATGTCAACTCATGCCATCTTATTTTCGTGATTTCTAATCTAAGTCTGAATAGTAATTAGGGATAATTTAAATTCTTCATACAGTTGAATCACAACACTTTGGGTTGCAATTTCGCAAATGTCTGGGCTATTTGAAATACACCAGCCGGTCCCATCATTCTTATGTGCTACATGTATATGGTAAAATGTTTCTGATAGTTCAGATTGAGATGCATTGGATCAGCAAGCTCAGTTAGATGACAATCAAGTTCCTTTAAGGCAGCGCTCTTCTTAATTGAGTCACAGTTTTTGAGAGTCAAATGTGAAACAATTTCCCATCTTTTTGAGGTCCTCTATTGTGCTGATTGACATTTCAAATAAAATTGTGACAAAGTTTAAGCGCTTATTGTATATGGCTAACGATTGACTTTGTATTGAGAAAATAAGGTTAGCATATAAATCTTTTGATCAGACCTGGTAGCGCAATTGGTAGAGAGTCGGCGCCAGGTACGAAAGGTCTGGGTTCAATCCGGGGCTGCGACATACCAAAGGTGTTAAAAATGGTAGTGGTATGGCTCCCTTGCTACTGGTTGGCCTGGTGTCAGGATAATGTGACTAGGTGTGGTATCCTGCCAGGTGTTCACGGCATTCTATACACAATGAAGACAGCACTATATCTGCTTCAAATGGACACCATCTCCAGATAACTGAAATATTGTTGGTGGGACTATATACCCTTAAATGAACATAAAAATCTTCTAGATTTCTAATGCTTAGTAAAATCTGTAATTCACATGATTATTGAAAACATATGATATGTTGCTTGATATGTTATTAACATTCTAACAAAACAACAATAAATAAGCTATTATACTGTGTCAAGCATAGACTCATTTACAACAAAACAGTTGCAGATACATGGATAAAGCAATGCATCTTTTGTAAGTTTTGATTTTGCAAATGTTATAGTTTTACAAATAATTTGCCTAGTGGTGGTGGGCATTTCAAGTTTCGTTACTGGATTGCATATATTCATCTTAATACATCAATAAATTTTCATTTTTCTGCAAAAATTGCCAATTTTAAAAAGTTGCATTATCATAGTCCCAAGTTTATATTGTAAAATTATGTACTTATATTTGTTATGCATTGTTTGATTTTCTTTGGGGATATGTCTTCATGAATTTTATGGCTCATCCTCAAATACACTGGGAAAATATGTAGGTTGTGTGGGTAACCATAGGTGTAAATAAACAGAATGATGACTGTACTCTCAGCTTGGATTTGGCTTATTTTTATGCATGTGACTTTATTATAGATGGCATATAGATATATATTAGGAAATTTATTAAAAAACATAGAAAAAAGGGCTATGCGGGGTATATTCCAAAGGGGGGTATACATGTATTCCATTCCGTAAAGCACGGTAGCTTTTCCATTTACCTGTTATATTGATGTGTGAGTATGCATTTGATTGTCAATCATATCACATGTCAGAAAAAGCCATACAAAGTCCTGTTTGTCTTCATTTAGGATTTCTCTCTTTGGGATAGTTGATTGTAAGTACACTTTATGTCAGCAGACCTTCCTTAGAAAAAGTGATGTTGGATCAATTGATGTTTACCAAAGCTAAATTAATCTTCTTTAGTTAAAATTTATCAGATATAATTTAGTCAGTTGAACAATTTTCATGCTAAATACTTTTTTTGTAACTCAATAAACATCAATGTGATTCGTTTTAAAGTTTTACTGAGAATGAGTCAATGAGTTGAATCTGGTTAAGAAATCTTTGTTATGTTGATGGAGCAGGACAGAAACTTACAAATTTTTAGCATTGCAAGTTGTTACCTGGAAATTTGAGCAAATTGTTCATAATGTACTTGTTACAATATAAAGACCAGGAAAGCCAGTCTTAACCATTGCAAAGTATTTTGAACACTGACAATACATAAATATATATTTTTATAACTTTCTGTTTCAAAAATGTTTCTGCTTTTTAAATTACATCCATAAACTACTCATGCTTAGAACTCTTTCTTATGATGCTAATTATCGTTTCTTCTCCAAACTTAGAATAAGTTTTGGATACACTCCTTTTTGTAAAATACTTGTTCATCCATTATCACTGTTTCTTGTGCAAGTCTTTCTCTTATTGTTATAAGATGGCTGTTTGTCATTGTAGTAGAACTGCTTTTAAATTGCTCTTATTGCATGTCTTATATGATAACCAAAGATTTTACTTTTAAATGTGCCAAATGTATTGTTGTATTGAAGCTTAATTTATTGTACAAAAATTATGATGCAGTGAGATATAGAGTGGCTTTATTGTTTAATCTTTGACTGGAGACAATGGAGAATCAGTAATATATACTAAATAAAGTTCAGGTTGGTGTTTTATTTGTGTGTATGTAGTTGTAATGCGTATATTTATGTTAATTATTTGAGGGGTGTCAGTGGTCTAGTGATAAAGACATAGGACTCTGGATCAGAGGATCCTGGGTTTAAAATTCCAAAAACCCACCATGCGATGCTAGTCTTTGATCAAGAATATTTACTTTACATTGCTTCAGGGTTCTCCTGGTTCTGCCTGGGAAGTGGGAAGTTGAGAGGGATTAATTAAAGTTGAAAGAATTTGTTTCCCCAGTTGAACTATAATAAAATAAGTTTAAACTTACTTTGAATGGCAGCTGTGGCCATGTGGTTATAGTCACTGTCTTGTAACTTTGAAGTCTCACACCACTAGGTTTCATGTCCTAGTCAGGGTGAGTTCTTTCAGGTAGAGATTTCTTTCAGCTCCTCTATAGAGGTCTGGGGTCTAACTCTTCCAAAAATAGATGTTGCTATAGTGATTACAATTAGGTAACTGCATGCTCTTATAAAACACACACACAAAATGTATGCAAATTGAGCTTAAATTGTTATTATTTGATGTATAAAATCTATGAAAAGTATTTAGCATATTTTGACACTTGTTATGTAGTGCACTACGAGTAATCAGCTTTTTGTTATTTAATAAGGCCATCTTATTTACAACAAGTGATTGGCACTTATTTATGCCTTATATACATATAACAATGGTGTTATATATATACCTAACAACATTATTTGAGAGTTGATTTTTTAGCTCAATGGTGACAGTTTTGGCTTCTGACTTCATGGCCAAGTCCTTATTACATGTATTGCAGGGGCTTTTTTAAGTTATGCTTTGTTAGGGCTGTGTGTCCTGAATAAAAATACTTTTTTTGCTGATTTGGGTTAATTGATCAATGCTGTTAATTGTTGGTCAGTGCCATTAATTGGTCAATGCCAATATGTTTTCTTAGTTTGTAGCTTTTAAGGTTACAAATATTTGATGTAAAAATTAAAAATATAAAATCTGTGTTAATGTTCAAAGGCAACTATGCTTGTAAATGTTTCATCTTTGCAAACAGCATAGGCTAATTAAGCAAAGTCAAGATAGACTCTCAATAACAGGCTAATCAAAACATGAACAGGGGACATGTATAAAGGTTTGCTCAAATCGGACATTTAATCCTTTTATTCATAATCATAACTGGCTCCGTCCAGCCTTTAAGTTGGTGGTTCCTTTCCTTAATTGGGTGCATATCGTTTTTATCATGTATTTTTCACATTTTATGCTATATGTTAGGCTTTATATTGTTACAGTTTTTACTTGCCAACATTGTTATGTTTGTCTTAATTTTTGTTATCTCTGCATTGTTTTTTGCACTTCTGCCTTTTTCCTTTCCGTAATTGTTTGCTGAAATCTAAAGAAAAATCTGTAAGAAGTAAATTTAGAATGCACAAGATTTCATCAATTTGCACACTTGCAACTGCCAAGAGCCACTTTTGTGAAATGAGCCTTCAAGAATTGCTGCTTTTTATTTGGATTTGGATTTTTTTTATGTCCCCCAAAGGCACCATGTAGCAGATACACTGTCCACACTATACTTATATCTGTCCATTTGTTGTGTTTCAGTCATGATCTCAATGTTACTAACAATACTTGAATATAACTTTCACCATCTTACTGATGTACAATTGAAGCTATGTTGCAAGTACATTTATAAGTGCATTCATATAGGTCATAGTCAAGGTCATATTTAATGCCACTGCAACTTCAAGGGGCATTTTTCAGTCAAATTGTCATTTGTTCTCTTAATGCCCTTTCTTCTTATATCAATTAGGTAATTAAGAGATTTCACACTGGCTTAATTTAGTTAAATCCCAGACCATAACATTACTATATTCTTAAGTATAGTTACAATAAATACATATATAATTATTGTAGATATGCAGTATTATAATTATTATTTTAACCTGCAGTTCATGGTTTATTATTGTGTATTATTTTTATAATTATTTTATTTCTAATCAAAAATTTTAAATGAAATATAATGGGATTTGAAAATGTGTAATTGTTAACTTAAGATATATATAATAAATTATGTTAGTTTCTTATGATTTTTATTACTTCTTTTTTTATTCACTCATTTTGTTTCCTTTTGATTTGTGCCTTCATATTGATTCATGCCCGATTGAATTCTCTGATTTTTTGAAACCTCAACATGTGTCCAATGCTGGTAGTTAAAAATACAGTTTCTTTATTTAGTCAAAATGCATACAAAAATGTAACATTGTGTTAATTGTTATCAATTATGATTTAAATACTCTCACACAACCTCTATGTCTGCATTCAGAATTCAGCATGAAAGAGGGCTTTACACTCCATTTTTTTTCACATTCAAGTTTTCGGCAAACATGGCACAGAAAATGTACAGCTGCAGGGTCTGTATCACCAAATCAGAAAAAAATCTTTAAAAATTGGTTATAAGCTGTATACCCCAAGAAGAGGTGAAAATGGCAATTTATGGTATATCAAAAACATTTTGGTTGTTCAGATTCCCTAACAGCAATATTTTTATATAAGTTGTGCTTATTTTAGAACTTATAATTTTATTAAAAAAAAGATTGTGATCATTTTAATTGATAATCATGTTGATGAGTTGCTTTTTCTCTTAAATTGTGTTAATATTCTTTAAAATTTTATTTTTAATTTTATTAAATTACATGTCTCTTAATTATACAAGAATTTTTACTCTACAGTGCCTTTTTATGTTAAAAACGTTACATGCACTACTAGCACAATGTACATTTCTTGAATGGTTCTTTATTTTAAACAGAACATGAAAGTCATGCATGTTTTAGTCCAATTAATATTATCAGCATATAACTCCTTAGTCCCTCACTGCCTGGGTTTGAATCCCGGTTGGAGTGAGAACTTTCAATTGGGGAGGTTTCCCGCTAACCCGCAATGCAGCGGTTGTTCTACCCCGACTTTATGGGGTCTTTCTCCACCAATAATGACCATAATTGTGTCTACGATGCAACAAAAAACATACAAAACATATGAACAGCATTACGAGTATAAACATAAAAAAATCTACTTCAGCGAATGCTATCTTTGATGGGTATTCTTATCTAATCTTTGCTTATTGTATATTATGTTTTTTCAAAGTGTGGTTTTAATTTTTTTAAATTAAAAATTTTCTAATATTTACATGAAGTCTAAATATGGATTTAAAAAATTTATTTGAGGAATATTGTATATTTATTTATGAATTAAGGAAAATATGCTGACATATTTCCCTATTTTTGATTTTTTTTCATGTTATCCAGTTCCAGTTGCATATCATATTATGTTGTTATTCTTAAAATGTATACTGCTTTTCATTAGTACATGTATACTGTCACCTTTTATTTTACATAAAACACCAGTATTTAAAGCAACTTGGTCACTGTTGGTCGTAATTGCTTGTATTTTTTTTGTATTTGATAAAGCAAAATTTGTTGACCCACTATAAATTAAGTAAAATATTACCACAAGTTAATGTGTAAATGTATTGTCACAAAAAGACTTTATTGCCTTTAAGTTTGGAAGAATGGAAAGGGCTGCAGCACTTTTGAACTACTGTAATCACTTGTTTAAAGTGTGCACTAGTGTATTGTGCGCATATCTTTTTTCTCCTTTTTTTTGATGGGTGGGGATGAAATGTTATTTAATGAAAATAATCTTAAAATATATATGTAAAAACATCAAAATAAACCTTATGTATTTAATGTTAAATGCTTTTATTTAATAAAGCCTCTGTTAAAGAAGAACTGTACAATGTGAAGCATAAACCTGGAAACAAGGTTTCAAGAATAAAAGTGATCTGTTGAATATACATACACTTTTAAACAACAAATAACATCACATGATATCTGCATTTTACATACTTTACACAGGACAAAGTGATTTACATGGTGATCAGTTAGAGTAATTTATGCTTATTTGGCCATAAGTTTAGAGTTTAACATACACCCCATGCACACACACCCATGCACACACACATTCAATCACACACACACAGAGTAACATTTTACACACACAAAAGCATCTCACTCAAAATCTATCACAGTTGAAGATTTGTTAGTTGTCAGTTTATATCATTTTATACTTTTAAGAATATTTTGAAGTGTTTGGGAATTATGTCTTCAGTCTTTTGTTTTAATCCATTTAACATTCATATTAACATTTACAAAATACACATGTATTATACCAATTATCAATTGGAATTATCCTTTTTTAGCTCACCTGAGCACAACGTGCATAAGGTGAGCTTTTCTGATACCGCTTTGTCCGTTGCCCAGCATCCGTCATCTGTCGTCAGCATTTGTGAACACGCTAGAGGCCACAGTTTTTGTCCAATCTGCATCAAACTTGGTCAGAATGTTTGTCTGCATAAAATCTTGGATGAGTTCATTATTAGGTCACGAGAGGTCAAAAAGTAGGTCACTAGGTCAAATCTCAGAAAAAGCTTTTGAATACACAAGGGTCCACATTTATACCCCAATCTTTACCAAACTTAGTCAGAATGTGTCTGCATAAAATCTTGGATTAGTTCGTTATTGGTTCATGTGGGGTCAAAAAGTAGGTCACTAGTTGAAATTTTAAAAAAAGCCTGTGAACACACTAGAAGCCCCATGTATGGCCTAATCTTCACCAAACTTGATCAGAATGTTTGCTTGCATGAAGTCTTAGATGAGTTCATAACCGGGTCATGTGGGGTCAAAAAGTAGGTCACTAGGTCAAATATTACAAAAAGCATGTGAACATACTAGAGGCCGTATTTAAAGGCCAACCATTATCAAACTTGGTCAAAATGTTTGTCTGCATGAAATCTTGGATGAGTTCATAATTGGGTCTTTTGGGGTCGTAAAAAAGGTCAGTAGGTCAAAACTTACACACTAGAGGCCAAATTGATGGCCCAAACTTCACCAATCTTAGCCAGAATGTTTGCCAGTATGAAATCTTTCATATGTTCTGAAGTGGATCATGTGGATTAAGTAGGTAACTAGGTAAAATTCTAGAAAATGTTACCAACCCAGTGGCCCCACTAATGGTCCAATCTTCACCAAAGATTTCTTAAGTAAATAACTCTTAATTACATGGTGCCAGATATGAGCCTACTAAATGCCTGTGTCCTCAGGTGAGCAATTAAGGGCCATCATGGCCATCATGGCCGTCTTGTTACTCTTTTTACAACATATATATCTATATATATCTATATCTCTCTCTATATATAAGATAATGATATTGTTATTACACAGGTTATGACTTTTTGAAATAAACCAATCATTTTATGACAATATAAGTCACTAGTCATGTTATTGTATGCAACCCTTTTGCACACCTTTTGTAACAACCTTTGAGAAATTTTGTATTTCATACTGAATGTAACATCAAAATAAACAAAAACTAACATTTTATAAATAAAATGAAGAGCGGGGCGCCCTTGGCGTAGTGGTCGCCGATTTGTAACTCCTCTGACTGCTTAGCCTCTCATCACGTGGGTTTGAGTCCCGTTCGGGATGAAGGACTTATTGTGAGAAGGTCCTACATCTGACTTGCGGTGTGCCGGTGGCTCTTCCCAGACATGTGTCTGGGGTCTTCCTACACCAAAAACGGACGTTGCTATGATGATGATAAATGGTCAAGGCAATGTATTTCAAAAACAAAAGAAAACAAAAATAAAATGAAGAATGCAAAGTTAAGTGATGTATTTTACAAAATATAAGTGTGGTCTACTTCTAACTATGTTGAGGGTAATAAGTTTCAATGGTAATAAAAAAAAATCATGGTAATAAATTATGATGTTTGTAGTGATAATGCTGATGATTATATGGTGGAAATTGGTTGGTTATAATTGTTATAGTAATAATGTCACTACTGATGACAATAAGAGTTCAGATTAGATTGTGGTGGTGGTACATGTAGTAGTAATGTCGATTGTTTTAATGATAATGAATTTCTTGATGACAGCCTAAAATGATGTTTTTGTTTCTTCTTGTAATTGCAGCCTGGTTTGGTCACTGCTCCAGTGCCGACACAGTGGAGATATCAATTGAGACTGCATCTCACTGCAGAATGGAGGGTTCGGTCAACAATACAACCATGAATCATTAAAGCAGTAGGTTGCCATGGCAACCATAAAACCATAAAACAATGCATCTGTAAGTCACGGAACCAGTCTTTTTCTATTGTAACCAACAATATTGTTGTATATTAACCATAAACACTGCAACTGCAAATCACTAAACCAGTATGTTTCCATGGTGATCACCAACACAGCAACTGTTAGTCACTACACCAGTATGTTTCCATGGTGACCATGAACACTGTCCTGTAAATCATTAAACCTGTCTGTTTCCGCTATCAAACAGGTGACCTTAGAAACACTGAACAAGTTTTTTTCATGGCACATCATCGCTGTACACGTTAATCACTTAACCAGTCTGTTTCCGTGGCAACCATCAGCACTTAATTTGTGAATAAATGAACTAGTTTGTTTCAAATATAAATTGTTAAAGAAATTACGAAAAAATCTTATGATGAATTTACATGCCCTAATGTCATATTTGGGATAAAGGGCTGTCGCTGTATTATAATAATTGACTTGGATGAACAAAAATAATTAAATGCTTGTCCAAAAAATTAAGTTACATTATGAAAAATATGGGTATGTGGTTTGTGTTAGTAGGAGATTTGCAATGGAAATTTTGATATGTAATGAATGGCTGTTGTTCATTATCAATGAATTATTTCAATCGTCTGTTGGGGGCTGTCATGGCGTAGTGGTAGAGTCGCCAATTTGTTAACTCCTCTGACTGTTTAGCCTCTCACTGTGTGGGTTCGAGTCCCATTTGGAGAAGGACTTAATTTGGAAAGGTCTTCCAGCTGACTTGTGGTGCGCCGGTGGTTCTACCCAGACATTTGTCGTGGGTCTTCATCCACCAAAAAGGTGGACATTACTATAATTTTCATAACTGGACACTGCAATGTTTTATATATTTTTTAAAAAACTACAAAATCAATCATCTGTACTCAATACATTTGGTTTTCTCATTTGCTCAATGCTAATACCAGCCCTATATATATATATATAATATATATAAATAAAGAAAATTCAATTGCAAAATTCAAAATGGCTAACAGTATTCATTGGATTTTTATAACTACCTCAATTAAAACTAGTCTACAAAATAATGGAACATTTTAAGTTGTGTATGATTTTGTGCGTATTATGGGTTGTCTGAGAACTGTTGTGCAATTGATTGGTACTAAGAACATTTTAATGACAAAAGAATGTAAATGATATCATTTTGTTAAATATTGCTCATTAAAAATAAGTAAATATTAATAATTTATTAAATTAAATGAAAATGTGATTTTGCAGAAATAAATCACAATTTTAATAATTCTAATGTTTTATTAAATGTTTGCATATTTAATAACATTGCAAATGCATTTTGTTTTGTTTGAGAAAAAAAATATGAGGCAGATTTTATGTAAGTTGTAATTATTGTTTAAGTTTATAAATTAGATTTTAGTTGATAAAGTACATTTTGAATGGGGCGCCAGTGGCATAGTGCAAGAGTCATCGATTTGTAACTCCTCTACTTGCTTAGCTTCTCACCGAATGGGTTCGATTCTCATTTTGAGCGAAAGACTTAATGTGGGAAGGTCTTAAAGCTGACTTGCGGTGCACCTGTCAGTTCTACCCAGTCATTTGTCTAGGGTCTTCCTTCACCAAAAAACCTGGACGTTACTATAATGATCGTAATTGGTCGCGGCAATGTATTTCAATCGCACAACAATACACAAGTTTTGAACATAGAAAGATTACTATTTTTTATCATTTTAATTTTCAGTACTTCTATTTGCACATTAAATACCATAAAATGTTCATTTTTGTAATTTTGGATCAAAATATAAATAGTTTTTCTGGTTTATGGGGGTTATATTGTGGTCATTTCTGTGTACCCATCATTAGATTTGTCCATGCTATTTCTCTGCCACTTTTGTTCTGATTTTTATTTAACTTTGCTGGTACCAAGCCAAGTTGGTTGTTGGCATACCATGGACTGCTTAATTATTAGTTGACAACTGACTTATGGCCCATTGTTACATTTTTTAATTAGGGATGTAAATTAAATCTTTAAAAGATATTCGAATATTTGTTAAGTGTATTCAAATCATATTTGAATATCGGGAACAAATTTATATCATATGGGCACATAACAAGATTCCAATACTGACCTGATATTTGAATATTCGTTAATATCCCTATTTTTAATATATATTTTATGGTGGTCTTTCTTGGCTGCTTGGAATTTTTATGTAACTTCACAGTATTTAATACATGTATATATAAGATCTTAGTCGAGTTGCGCCTATATTTGGCACATCATAATCTGCTTGATTTTGATTATTTATGACCATTTGTTCTTTTATTGTATATATTTTGCTGTGCATTGTCTTGACTAATGTTAATTGATTTTTTATAAGTACCAAGAGTCTTTGTTTCGCATATTGTTAGCATGTCATGACTGGTTTGATTTCAGATAAGTTAACTCATGGCTCTTTCTTATATTTATTGAAAATATTTTGATTGTGCTAGTTCTCCTCTATCGTTAATTGGATTTTAATCAAACTTGACAGCATTTATAAGAAGTGAGTTTAGTTGCGCATATATTTGGCACAAAAATTATATTACTAACCCACCTTTTGCATATTGTAGGCGTGGCTTGCTTGTTTTGATTTTCAACAAGCTATTTTGTCCACTCTGTTTCTCAGTTGCTGTTGGTCCAATTTTCTATTTAATTTTACATGAAGTCCCAACACTAGCATTAGCCTTGGCTCCTCATGATCTGCTTAATTTAAATTATATAATGGCCTTTTGTTATATTAATTGATTACTGCTTTGATTACTTTTGCAAAAACTTTGTCTTATTTGAATAAAATATGAATGGAATATCATTCCATATATATTAATTAAATGAGGAAAACCATTCTTAAAACCGGCCACAATAGCTCAGGTGGTAGAGCTTCGGCTTGCGGATTGGGAGGTCGTGGGTTCAAACCCTGGCCGGGTCAAACCAAAGACTTTAAAGTTGGTAGTAGTGGCTTCCCTCTTAACTCTTGGGACTAAGGGGACAGCATTACACCTGACTGGTCGGTGTCAGTATAATGGACCGGCCGGGTTCAGTCCCTGGGCACCTCATAAGTGCCCCTGTCCAAAAATGATAGAATTGTCACTGCACAGTATCGGCAAAATTGACGGCTAATCCCAATCCCATTCTTAAAAGAAAGAAGAAAAAAAGATCTTAGGATTTTTGATAAAATACACCCCCGATTCATAGCAAGTTCATATAAGTCGGGTCATAGTGATCAGTGGATTCATTATTGCTATAATTGTTTTTCTTAGTGTTTTGACTAATTTTATGCCAAAACTAATTTTAAAAGGGATTATTTCTTGCCTTGTTTCAAGTGTTTGTAAACATAATGTGAATTGTCTGTTAATGTTACAATATCTTGTTATGATATATGTTATCTTGTTTCTTTGTTGTTTTTTCTATATTTTTTTTCATGTGAAGCTGTCCATTTATGTAATACGTTTATATTATATCCATTTATAATATTAAAAATCATGGTTCATTAAAATATCTACAAAACATGAAGTTCATACTCACAATGGATATATTTGTTTTCTTTTTCATTTTTAACTAATCATTTGTCTTTGTGATCAATATCTAGTTACTTTTTATAAATCTTTTTGGTTTTGTTAAAGTATTACTATTTAAGCATCATTATTTCATGTTTCAGAAATATTATGTAAATGATTCTTTGTTATAATCTTTGTGACTTTATCATATCATCCATGAAATAAACCTTAACCTTTTATGGTTTGGAGTCTTAAGAATTTACCCATTTAACAAAAACCTTAATGGCTGTATTCGACAGTTTGGACTATTACTATTTTTCTCTCACTCAAGCATCCAATTAAATTATTATGACTTGTAAAGATACAACGTAATACTGTTTATTGATGTCCCACATTTAAGTGAAAAGTGAAGCATAACCCTAACCTCGGAATTACAAACGTGTATTTCCTATCTGAGCCACGCTGCAGAGTTAGCTATTTTTAAACTAAGAAAACCATGTGGCTGTTTAGTTTGTTTTTTTAAATACATCTCAGCGACCAATTATGATCATTATAGTGATGTCCAGCTATTTTTGGTGGAGGAAGACTCCAGACAAATGGCTCGGTAGAACCACCGGCGCACCGCAAGTCAACTGGAAGACCTTCCAACATTAAGTCCGTCGCCTGAACGGGACTCGAACCCACGCGGTGAGAGGCTAAGCAGTCTGAAGATTTTCAAATCGGCGACTATTCCAGTACGCCATGTGCACCCCTCAAACCATGTGACGACTCAGTTTTGAGGTCACATTTTATCATCATCTAAGTAGCTATGACGTCCAGGCGCGTTTCTGCCATTACGCACGTGCGTAACCTGCGTTCGAACAATCGAAAAGTCACAAAAGCACTAAGAAAGCAGATGCATAACCCGGGTTAGGAATGATATATTTTATTTCCGTAGTTTCTATGTATTAAAATCTTATTACCACACCAATCAAGTTGAAAAGGTGTAAAATGATTAAACTTATACACGTCAGGATTTTAGTCGTTCATATATGCGTTAAGTTCCTCCCATGTCCGCATTTTACCAGATATTCATTAGAAAAGAACCGAATAAATTCAAAAGTATTACTTCAAAGGTTATTTCCCTTGTAATTGTGCGTAACTTCAAAATCTGCACAGACACGCACCTGATAACGTCAATATATATTTTAAGGAGAAATCCCAATCCTTATTTATAGTTTTGGAAAGAATGGACATTTAGGACGATTATTTCATGATTTGTACTAATTAACAATTGATGTAGTGTTTAAAATCATGTTACTAAGATATAAAAATGGGTTCATGCAGAAATATTGCTCAAAGTCCCCCGAACAGAGGTAAGACCTTTTCACATGTATTTGATAAAAGCAAAAGTTATAAAATACCAGCGACACAATAACCACTGCAAGGACTGGTTGTTTAATTGTATATAACATCAATATGATTATAATCATATCCTGAATACCGCTCCGCTATTATGATCTGACGACGAGTCAATAACTCCTTCCCAACCAATCAGATTGTCGCCTACAAAATCGCAACGCCTACAAAATCGCAAAAAGTAAATGATGATCTGAAGCGTTCCGAACGTATCATTTTAATGGCTGTGCCCTTTTACAAAGAAATGTAAACATGGACTTCCGTCACTGAAGACAGGTGCGTTGTATGCGGTATCCCATTTGTTTCAACATCAGTTACATCTTCAGGTCGAAAGTTAACTAACAAGCAGATGCAGAACAAACATATTGCGACTCTTAAGCGTAATGCATTATGTTTTCTTATTGACTGTTATAAAAATAGTAATCGGGGAAAATCATTCTTGTTTATAGACGGTATTTGCGGGCCGTCATTTCATCATACATTTGTAAGATCTGACTTAAGTGAGACTGATATTACATTTACGCAATATTTTAATGATACCTTGAAATCGGACACTTCGATGACGTCATACAATAAGATGCCCAAATCCTACTAGTTGATACATAACATTAACAAGAAGAACATTGATGCAAAGCATCAAGGACGACACAAAAGTATGTATTGTACCAGCAAGAGAAATATGGCAAAAATAAAAAGAAACATAAATGTATATGAAGAAGGTTTAATTGTACATAAGCATAATATAATTGAAATTAAACATTTTTGACTATCATTATCTGACGACAGTTTTTATTGTGACAATCACGAGTTTTTTATGTGACATTGGATTTTCAAGATTTTTTTTTTATTATTGCTTGATGATGAACCGTATTTCTGATTATCCCTTAGATCCTATCGGTAAGCATCCTGGTCACATGACTCTCCAGTGGCAATCAGCAAACGTGGTCACTGAAGACTCCGCGCTTCAGCGCGTCGTCAATGATTGATGATAAGAAACAAAGTAAAAACACAATTTGCACAAACTTACTTAGATTTTTCCATATTAGAAGAGTGGCACTACAATATGCAAGCTATGACATCCTCATGAACGATGACTGTTTGTTTTTTTAAAGTTTTTCACACAAACCATAAAGATATACAACATCATAACCACTATGTTCTTGTATCAGAATTGTGCTCATAAGAAGTCAAGAAACCTGGGCAGTTTTCAGTAACAAAGCATCATCATTTATTGGTCCTTTCCATCATTATAAGATTCCGACACTACAAAATTTAAAAGTGACCAGACAACAAATTCCGACACCTCGGAAATATAGAGTTAAGCAGATGGGTAACCGTCGAATAATTGCGGTCCATCACAAACAGGACAGCACTGTCCTTCGACTCTGGTCGGGTTATCACACGGTGGGCGAGCGCAATCTAAGACAGCGCAGGATATATTTGAGTCCCTGCACACACACGCGGCCTCACAGGGGTTGGTGGAGGGGACACTGGCACCTGGAGAAGGAATTAAACTTGGACAAAATATAGAACAAAAACCCTCCACGGATGTGAGACACCCAAGGCGCCGCTGATAGCGTGCGGTTTAAAGAAGATGGTTATTCTGGAAACTAAACACTCTCTTGAATATTTGAGATATTGTGTGTATTTGATCAAACCGTTAATCTGATATAAACTAGACTATCTGCTTTATTTTCTTCTTTGTTGTCTGCTACATCTATAATTATAAGCTGGATTGTTGACATCGGCATACTCTGTTTCTTGTGTTAAACAATACTTCACCGAACAGCTGCGAATTCCTACAAATGTCTGTAAACCTTTCATTATTGCAAGCTACACTTTATTGTTGCAAGCTAAACTGTTAAACAAACGGAATACCCGGTTCTTTTCTCTGATAACGGTCTTACAGAACCGTTGCGATTTCCTATTATTGCCGGTTACACTGTCGTCCCCATAAAAATGCATTCCACAAAGGCACCACTCTCCAGAGCGCCGCCAACAATTGTAAAAACAAAATGGTGCATATTGATTCTAACTATAGCACAATAGCAAATTGTGATAAAGGATTTAAATACAAAATTCGGATAATGACTTATGTGATTATGAATATAAATATTAATAATGGTTGGATAGATATTTAAATTTAGACATATATTTAAACAACAAACTTTATAGATTAAACAAGATTTGACTGGTGGGAAGTAGTGGTAACGTGTCACTACCGATTAGTAGATGGCTTCCAGCTACTGATATCTCCTCTTATCTGTATCCAGATAGAGAATTTGCTGCAGCCTGTGTGTTTTTTCAGTCATCTTTAAATCATGCCCTCTCCCACAAGCATTCTTCGCAGAGAAGGGGATATGAAGCCTCTACAACTATTTCAACGAGGAAGTACCAAGCTTCCCAGCCAGCACCCTAGCAGTGCATGACGAGATTTATATACTTAGCTCTCTTTACTTAAGCCTGTATTCACCAACCATTTTTAAGCCTAAGTCATGACTTAAGCCCAAGTCATAATTTTTTAAACCAACAAAAAGAAGCTTATGTATGAAGTTTCAATGTGGTTTTAAGCTGAAAGTAGAAAAGTTTAAGTGCCATGCAAAAATACAGACATGTGGCTAAATACATTATGAATATATTTTGAATTGAAATTCATGAGTTGAGCAATTTTTACTTAAGACTGGTTGGTGAATACGTCCCGAGTGCATTTCTTCTCCCAAAGCATCGTCCAGCTCAGCAAGGATGACCTTCTTGGACATAGACGAACTGAGTACAATGTCAGGACGCCGTGTTGTTTGGCCCATTTCTGGGCATTTTGGCCAAGCAGAATTTTCGCATAGTAACCAATACATTTGTAAATCAACTCAAATACATTTCGATTTAATACGGTGAGATGTATTGAACAATATTCACTTTGAAAGGCACGCACGTACGAGCGAACATACACAAGTAATTACCTTCTGGGTAGAATCTACCTCCCTGGCGGCATCCGGGTCTGGTGAAACCTACAGAAAAAGAAAATATTCAGATACAAATGTTTTGTAACAACTGTTGTTTGTGTGTAAATAACAGCTTGTGTTTTAAATGCAACAATCTTATAATAAAGATAAACATAATTTTCCAACAAACAACATTCATTATGATTAGTAAAAATAAAATAGAAGAAATGATATTATTTGCGTTTTACAATGAACGTTTTTTTTTCTTCAAATTACATACAGACAACGTGATTATTTTCCAGATACGATCAATTTAATACAACACAATGTCGTATTGTTATGAAATTCTGCCGGCGCATTATGGACGTTTCTTCTCGTAATCCTCAACTACATGTAGTTCGTATACATAGTAGTACATACAAAGAGATGTTCACATACAGAATAGCAGATTTTCCGAAACGCCTCACCATAAGTGAAATATTGTTAGTAAGACGACAAACTAAAGAAACAAAAACTAGAAAATAGATATTCTTTGTATTAGTTTTTTAAAAAAGCAATGAAAACTCGTTTACGTTTGAATTGTAACTTACGGCAGATTGGGCAGCATTGTCCAGGTAGCGTAACTTGTTTTTGGAACGGGCACTCCAGTGGCATACAGTCTACAAGGTTACAGTCAATCGGGGCTGCAAGATATAGACGATATATATATCGACAATGTTATTTTTATAATGTTTTGGCTGGCTCTGATTTATTTATGAATAGATACTGAGTTTTACTTTGATAATACGCCGTACAAAAGGTCTCTTTTTGTAACATCAACCTCCTATATGTTGTCACCAAAGGTCTTATTTAAGTAATCGCCTGGAGAATAGTACATCCCGAGTCTTCAGGGTTTTTTTTTATTAAATTAAAAAAAATGGGCTACTTATAAATGGTGTATCGGTAAATAGTGTGGATAATCAAGGTAATTAAAGACCGCCAGACAATATTAAAAGTTAAAGTAATTATTGTTGTCAACTTACATGTCTTAAAGAGACAATATTTTTTTAAAGGTAACCCATGGCTAAAAAGTATATATTGGCTAAAATCACTGTAGAATTATGACTTTTAAAGACGTTATAGTATATTAACTGATACGGCAATTTCGAATGACAGAAGGCTAGTAAACGGTAGAAAATTCCAAAATACTTCGTAAAGATGTACCTTTAGCAAGATTGAATTTCTTTCGCTTATAAGTCGAGACATTTTACTGCTAGACATAAAATAAACACAATACATATTACGGTTTTATAAATACGAATCTAACCACATCGGCACTTTCAGTAGCTTTCCGTACGTTATGAAGAAATGACCCGAGTTGCTACGAGTGAAATGTCCACGTATTCTCCACGTTAACACTTCTAATTTAACTTAAGGCTATTTTCTACTTAGATTGTATAGTTCTTTGAACCCAAAATAATTCGCCTGTATTATGTTAAAGGTTTCCAAAAATGACAAGTGTTCAGGAAGAATATATTGTTTAGTTGTCGTATAATAATGATAATAATGGATCATCGTGATCAGGGCGTGCCTTCAATCGGAATTTCTCGAGTAATTCCGTCCTCGGGACACTCATCACTAGGATGTATCTGGTGCAATGATACGTAAAGAAATCGCCGGAAGTCGGAAGAATATGCTTAAAATGTAGTTCGCACAAAACATTAGTTTTCAATGGCGTCGTATGACAGCTGTGTCTTTGCTGCGCCGGGTAAATTAAACTTGGATGATTTAAATATGAAGCAACCACAAAGTGAAGTTTTACAGGCATCGTACTATAGAGAGCTGTCATCCGAGCTGCCTTGTTTGTTTTGACGTCTGTCACAAAAGAAGTCCTTTTTAGGGAAATGGTCGAGGTATTCCGACTACCTACATAGTCCGAGAGATGTTTCGTGAATTATCCGAGGTGTGCCGATTGGGCGTGCCTTGTCATTTGTTGAGTATACGTACTGTGTCTAATGGGGATGCGGGTGGGCGTAAATGTATATACATGTACTTAGAATGCAGTGCACGCATTTAACTCCAACCTCGGTATACAATTATATTTCAAAATGAAGTAATGATAATAAATAATGTGCATCTTCTTTTTTAGGTAATTTCTTGGTACATCATAAACATAGTTAGTACATGAGCTTTACAAATACGGCATAATGACGTAAGGCGGTTGATGTCAGTATACTGCATAGAAATGGGCAAAAGAAATATCATAATACGTAATTGTGTTAACGCTTTAGTAAACGATACCACTTGTCGCTTAAACGACACAATACTTTTTTTTACAGAAGATAGAAGACATGTGTATTTAAACGTTTACAATAACATTGTTTTGGTTTGTTTTTGCTAAAACACACCGACACAGTTAAGGTCATAATGGCGACGTCCAGCTAATTATTGGTGGAGAAAGTTACCAAAATAATGTCTGGGAAATTTCCAGCATGAAAGGTCTCGCCTTTAGTCTTACTGCTATTCGACCCCACGCGGTATGGAGCTTGGAGGTTACAAGTCGGCGACTCTAATGGCTCGGCCACGGGCATCTGCGTCCATAATAGAGTATACGTGCTCTATGTTTCTCTTATAACAAGCACCAACAACGCAAAGATTATTCTCCAAGACGGAATATGTACATGCTATAAACTTACGACATCTTCTTCTGGTACAAAGTTCCCGTCCATTTATACACTTGCATTTGTTGCACTCTTTCGTGAATGTCTCTCCGTTTTGAAAATATTCACCCCTATATGTGCATGTCCCTGGAGCTGTTAAGGCAAACATTTGATTTCTTAATTGTCAATAAAATATGTTAATGTTTACTTCTGAGATATTAGTGGATTGCAGCGTACTCTCCAAGAAACAATAGTACAGTATAGATATGGAGGAAAGACGTAAAAACGCGAAGCGTGGAGGAATCTAGTCCGTGTTACATCTTATTATCACGGTGTCAATATCATGTTTGTCTTTAAACCAATATCATTGTAATCATACATCGACGGTTATTGTTAAACAGATGCAGCTGACTAAATTGTGATTGAATAACATTAATATGACACAATCCCACAATGCCGCGGACTTTAAGATATAAGATCATGGCAATTTTAAGCAAAACATGCCTTTTCAAAGCAGTATATCAATGTTGTGTTTCTTTCAACGTGAAAATTAATTTATTTGCTTATTTATTTTGCCTGCTACGATAGCCACATGTATAAATGGGTCAAACTTTGAGTCGTCACAGCGAAATAAGCGTGAAAGGATTTACCCGGACCAGTTTATCCGCTGATTGTTAACCTCTAAAATCATCGGCAAACATTGGGTTACAAATATATGAGGAAAATAAGAGTTTGCACAATGTTATTCTTATTACTTTAATAAATTTTTAAAAAAGTGACATTTTAATTTAATTTGACCTTTAATGTAAGATATGGATTCATTGTATCATATTGATTTATTGTAACATATTCATTTGAATATATATATATATATATATATATATATATATATATATACACACATACAAATATATATATATATATATATATATATATATATACACACATACAAATATATATATATATACACACATACAAATATATATATATATATATATATATATATATATATATATATATATATATATATATATATATATATATATATATACACACATACAAATATATATATATATATACACACATACAAATATATATATATTTGTATGTGTGTGTATATATATATATATATTCAAATGAATAGATATCATTCCATTATTATTTTCGACCAACAATAATAAGTATCTTATTAAATGACCTACGATGTGTTCAATACATATAAACATGGTTTTATTTCTTTTACAAATCACGCAATGAATGCGTGACTGTAATATATACCATTGCAGTTTTAAGACTTTCTATAATTTATCTTATAAACGAGTACATAAATGCGTTGCACCTGAATATATTATACAATTTTAAATGTGAAATGAGGCATTTATTACAGTGAACAAGACAACTGGTTATGCACATATAACCTGAAACCATGTACAGTTTTAAATCAAACACAGGTATATTTGTCCACATCTTAAATCACTTCTGTTCCCATCATTCAGATACAATATCTTCATCTAAAAAACCGACTTTTTCGAACCAGTGTTAGTGTACAGCATGGGGTAAATGATTGGTCTTTTACAAAAATACCATATACGTTTAGTTTGTGAGCTCTACGTGTAAGCGCAAATAGTAACTTTCAAAATGATAATGGTTGGAGAAGGTAAAGGATTGCAAAACTGCTCATTACCAAGGTAACTTGTAAGTTGCTGTGTCTCCCATTGACCTGTTGGGAAAAGGACTTTTACCCAGTTTTCTTTCTACTGGTACCTTCTTCTTCTCCAGCACTCATAGCAATACTTCGCCATCATGACAGTTGTCAGCAATAACAACAGCGAATGATTTTGTAAGCAATAAAATATTATGGAGATGTAAAAGATGTTACTCACTACAGGCCATTTCTGTACAGACGTGAATGCCGTTGCTGCATGTACATGTATTACAGTCCTTCATAAAGGTTTGTCCGTCTTGATATACTACACCGTTGTAGGTACACGTGGTGGGGGCTGGAAAGATATTATATTTTACACTTAAAACCTTATTCAATAGCTGATAGACGGAAATGTCCAAAAAATCATAAAGACACCACCAGTCAGATAACGCAACTGAATCCTCAATTCATTCGATGGCAACTTGTTTTCATTTGTCAGCACCGATAGATAGAGAATCGTTACACACAGTTTTTAACCAGGAGATTCATAAGAGTTGACTGTTTTTATGATATGCAGATCCTTAACTTCGTTCTGGCAAAAGTGCATGGAGGTGATGGAATTTCTAACTTCGTTTCATGAATTCTCAAAGTTACTTAATGACGTTTTTATTGTTTGACTCTCATTTGTAAGCTAACAATACACCACATCAACGTGAAACCCCACGAAATTGAGGAAACTATAAAATTTTCACACTTTACACATTATATTTGACAGTTCAATGTTTGCCAGAGTTGTCCCTTTACTTGTTGAAGGTGTGGGTAAACTGGTTCAATATATTCATAAGATAGGAAAAGAATCTTATTCACATTTTATACAAATACTCTCAACCAATTGATTTGGTCTGTGTTGCTACCCGGAGATTTGTTTTGGGCGTCACCCCACAATAACAGCCGGACGTCGCCATGTTCAACAAAACAAAGAACGTTGGTGTACTGTCACATTTATGATCCCTTGGTGACATCTGGCGTTTCTGCCAGCAATTTTCTGATGACAAATATCCGTACAGAAATACTAACATACCGCAGGTATGAGAAATGTAAGAATGGTGTCATACTTACGGCAGCCTATCTTGGTGCAGAGAGCCATGCCGTCTCTGCAAGTGCAAGTGTTACAGTCCTTCATGAAAGTCTCTCCGTCTTGGTATACCACGCCGTTGTGCGTGCACGTTTTAGGGGCTGAAGATGAACATAAATATTTGATTGCAAGACGACATTTTGTACCTGTAACTTGTATATGCGTACAAAGCTATGATACATAAAAACAAGTTTTTGTGTTTTATGTTTAAACGAAGAGTTATTTCAACAGACTAACATCCTTTACAAGCCTCTTTAAAAAAACACTTAATTTAACACATTTTTAATGTTATCGCTTAATGTCTTCATCGTTAGTAATATCATTATTTTTAAATGCCACATCAATGTACAGTTATGATACGATTTCAAATTGTTGTGTAAATAAAGAAGAAAGCAACAAAAACAGTATCAATAATACACATTGACCTTAGTCGCGTTGTTTCATTTGTGAAGATACATTTAACTTAATTTAACTTGATTTTGGAAAAAAAACATCCTAGACGTTGCCTCAAACTTTACTCACGGCAAGCTATCAATGTGCAGAGCGGGATACCATTCCTGCACGTACATCCGTTACAATCAATCTTGAAGGATTCTCCTTCTTGGTATACCACACCATCCACTGTGCAGGTCTTAGGTGCTGGAAAATAACATATCTATCATAATCCATCTTTCAAAGAATTACACCAAAAAACCTGGCATATATAATAATTTTAGTAATTAATCGTATGTTTCAGGGTTTAAAATATAAACTGTTTTCCCCAAATGACAACGTTTCAAAGTCAGTCATCGTCTGAAGCATGCTACATATACGTACAAAACATCTAGAATCATCAAGAAATCTTGCATTTACAATTACAGGTCAAGAATGTTGTTATGTTTCATGGTTTTTAAATATTAAAAAAAGAATTCCAAAACATGACGACGTTTGCACGTTGTTCATCGCCAAAACTAAATTATTGACAAAATATAGCAATGCTCTATGAACTAACTAGCTAGTAAATGTGTTTCAATGTGAAACAATGCTTTTCTGCACTGTGTTTATTTATTTATTTCAAGAAGAGCATCGTCGGATATCCACGTTCGACAATTCCGTTTGACTACATTCGTCGATGGTGGGTTTATTGGTAAATTTTCTATCGTCTTATCGAATTGAATAGAACAAGAATTAGCCAGTCATAGTACTGCTTACAAAATCCAAACTCTTCAGCGTGAAGACAAGAAGTACAATAATGGCTGCGCCATTTTGACAAGTCTGTCGAAACAATGAAAGAACGAGCTTTATTTCTGGACTGAAATCTTTATCGGATTATGAAGCGACCAATGGAATTTCATTAGGAGAAAAGTAACGATGCAAGATGCAAGAAGAGCAGCACCTCGTTTAAATTTAAGGTACAGTCTTGATCGGTGGTTTTGTTATTATTCATCGAAGCTTATACGGTTTTATTTTATTTCAAGCTGTACTCACTTTAGGAACTTTTTATCTTCTGTATAAAGTGTACGTACTTTGAAAGTTCATTACATTTCTTGTTTGAAAATTGTATTCTTTAATCAGTTTTTAACTATCGATAAAACAGTTTACTTTTTTCGTCACACATTCCGTCTCATCTTTGTTGCGCTGCTTGTTTTTGAGAAAAATCTTGCAGCAAGGTCGAAGCTCTCCTCAAACCGAGTTTTATTGCCGACTGACCATTCAGAAAGTCACTATTTAATGTACTCTATGTTTGTGCTGTCTTTTTTCACTGTTTATCCAGTGATAAGTGTTACGCGTGGATTCTGATAGGGCCTTTTGATATTTTCATATTTATAAGTATATGTGTTTGTAAACATATTATCCATATACTCGTATACATGTCACTGATTTCAAAGACAAATATGGCGGCAACTATGGTTCTATGCAAATGTGGATTTCATCGAGGCTATCGTACTGAAATCACAGCACAAGTTTCTTTTTTGATCAGTTTAAAAACTATGTGATCACATATCACACGAAACAGCTAAATATAAGGACAATCTGTCATTTTAATGTAACTTTTATGGCTTTTAAAGATATGCATACCGCATGCCATCTTGGTACACATCTGCAAGCCCCTCCTACATCGACAAGTATTGCAGTCCTTCATGAACGTCTGTCCGTCCTGATATACCACCCCATTATAGGTACAGGTATTACCGGCTAGATATGAGATATTTGAAATGGTAAATGAGCGCAGATAACTTTACTAAAATGTGAAAATTATAATAAAGTTTTTATACAGTTTTAAATAATAAAATTATTTTCTTACAGAAGAAAACATTTTTTTCTTCCGGGAAACATAGATAAAACTTCGTTCGCCGATACAACGTCAATTTTAAACTTTAAATCGTGTAAATTCCTGTTATTTCAGCATTTTGGTAACCTCTTTGAAAGAAACCGGTACACCGGAAACCCCAAGTAGTCGGCACCGGTTCCCCCCGAAGAAAACACATGCAATTATAAAAGTCACGAAGCCAATCAGCGTGCTTTTGGTCGGAGACCGGTAAGTTCATGAATATGAGGTATGCCACGGAACATGACATTGTCTTATTCTTAATTGCATATGTAAATTATTTGCTTACTTTTGCTACAAACGATTCCAGTCGACCTTGCACAGATGTACCATGCGCAAAGCACAAACAATGGACATGTCAAGTTTTTAAAAGCAATTAAACAGATTAAAGTGGTTGCAATATGTTTTATGCTAAATGTGATAATTAACAATACATCTGAAGTCAATCACGAACTTAACAAAGCATATTTTAAATATATAAATATAAACATAGTCGGTAATTATGAATGAGATATTGCAAGAGGGTGACAACGGAGAATGGGCATGCTTAGTAGAATGGCATGCTTAGTAGAATAAAATTGATTAGTGACGTAAGTGTAATCTTTTAAGAAAAAACTCAAGTTACATACTCAATACACAGACAGGACAGCATTCGCCTGGGGGCGTCTCGGTCACAGGGCAATCCGGGATAAGGCACGATTGAGCCGCACAGTTGGCTAAAAGACAACACATCTCATTTATATACATATAATCGTACTAACCATTTAAAGTTGGTATGCGACAGTTTGGAACAAAAGTATTTTCATTAAACATCTTAATTAACTATTGTTACATGAACAGATCCCGCAAAATACTGATTATTTATGTCCTACACCTGTCTGTAGAGTGAACCTTAACGCTTTAATCGTAATTACAAACATTTATTTCCTATTTGAGCCACGATGCACAGTTAGCTATTTTTAAACTAAGAACACCACACGACAACTTATATTTAGCTCATCCACGTCATCCATCGTGACGTCGATGTCTATTTTCAGCAGAAATCCGAATCGTTTTTATTTATAGATTTGAAAAAAAATCAAACATTTAAAGGGTTTATTAAGGAGTTTCCCTGCCCTAAAATTGAGATAGTATTGAAAATCGTCAAAGATTAGACAAAAGTATGATGCTTTTCTACAAAAACTATGCACAAATACCACATAGAGAGGTCAGATTTTGTTACGTATATTAGATATAAGCAAACTTTTGAATACCACATTTAAACTTCACATTTACATTAACAATACAAACTAATCAAAAGACTGAGGGGCGAGTGAACGTAAGGACCGAGGGATATCGTCTGGAAGACCCGAGACACGTTGAATATCTGTGTATGAATATCTGTGAAGAAAACACTCATCTTCATATGAAAGCGCTAATCAGGGGCGGATACAGAAAATTTCGGTGGTGGTGGTGGGGGTGGGTGGTGCTATGAATCAAGATCAATTCAACTTTATCACAGTAAATACTAGATATTTACACACAGTAAGGGACCCTTTCATCGACCTAAGCAGTCAACAGACAAAATTTTCGTAAAAAGCTTAGTATTTCTTAAGCTTACATGTATGTGTTTTCAGAACTTTATCCTTATATCTGGATCCATCCCTGGCGCCAATACTAAAGTTTCAATCAATATTTAACATTATGTTTTCGTCTTTTATTGACTGCACAGAAGTATACATTATTTAACATTTTGAGCTTAACAAAATGGAGGCATTAACTGAACATATCACTTTCATGTTCTTTTCATTATAAACATTGACCAACAACACACCAAGCTGCTAGTTCGGTTGTGTTGGTTTATTTGTACATGTTTACTGTTAATTACACGTATTCTTGTGTAAATGTACGTTTAGTGTTAACCATGTAAATAGCAAATGAAATGTCTTGTTTGACATTGTAAGACCATTGAGAAATAAAATGATGATGCTTATTATGGTAATAAACCGTACAAAAGTTTGATCTTGCTCATTTCATTTTTGTTACGCACGAATGCTTTAAGGGCACGTACTATCGCACAAGTAATTGCTCAATATTGAACGATGTTTTCAGTTTTATTCACTCGGCTAAACTACCAGTGTCGGTGAATTTTAAATGATGATAAACTCTGACAGATTTAAAAAAAGACAATCTAATTTTACAGCAGGCACTGAAGCATGTTAAAAACACGGTATCTTTGTGAAGAAAGTGAAAATTTATTGTCATTTCCGAGTCCGGTATACACTTAACTAATTTACAATGAATGTTTTCATGTTGATGTATTACTCTACACTTTAGGCACACTAAACCATTAATTGTCTTTTCACATTTACGTTCCTTATATGTGTAATTTACACACACACGCACGCACGCACGAACGCTTGCCCCCCCCCCCCCATCCCCCACGCAGACGCGCACCAACCCCCGCACACACACACACACACACACACGCACGCACGCACGCACGCACACACACACACACACACACACACACACACTTACACCCTAACCCCGCACCCCAGCACCCCTCACCCCTTTATATATATATTAGACCAAATTGTTTAAATCAAATATGCCTGCATAAGGCATATTCCGCTTTCCAGGTACTTTAGTTAAAGTTTTAGTTGGAATTGTAAACAGGACATTTGACAAGAAAAAAAAAACAGAAAAAAAGAAAGTTAAAAAACAACACGTAATTACCATCGTACTTCATGTCAACCTTGTTAATGTAGTCGTACCTCATCAAGGTTTACTTGACCGGTATGCTGTCATACATGTCAGTGGCCCGTAAGTATACGCTAACAATTACATGTAAGGAGAACTTTCCAAAATATTTTACTTTCTGGATGACGTTATCCGACGTTTTGTTTTGATATCACACTGAACCGTTTAATAGTAATTATTGTTATGTGAAAACTACCTGGGCTACATCTTGGGCAGCACTCTCCTGGAGGGGTGAACCATTGGGATGATGGACATTCGGGACTCATACACCGAACCAAGGCACAATCTGGTGAGAAGAGCAACAAAACAATGACATTCAATGTAGAGGAAATTCACAATGAAATGTTGTTTCCTGACCTGGCTTCTAAACACCACGACACTCTGATGAGCGTCTTTTGAAGATCATTGTTAAAACACATGTTAGAACAGCACGAAGAGGTCCATTCTGGTCAAAAAGCATTGACACATACATTATATTACATTTGTTAAACGATAAGTGTTGTATACCAAGGCCCAGTCTGGTAAAACAAGCTAACAAACGTATAGTATATTGCATTTGTTAAATAATAAGTGGTTTATACCAAGACACAATCTGGTCAATAAACAATGACACATACAGTATATTGCATTTGTTAAAAGATAAGTGGTTTATACCAAGATCCAATCAAGTTAGAAAACGCCGCCATGTTTAGTATTTTGCATTTGTTAAACGATAAGTGTTGTATACATAGGAACATCTTATTATTGTAGCTAATAGACATTATAGAAGCAATTTTATAAAACAATGCACTCTTCGATTTAGCCTTATTTAGTACCAACAAAACTAGTGGGTTTTCGACACGAATGTCGATCAACGAGATATTGTTCTGATAAATACAATGTTCATGTTATTTGTCTTTTTAAAACAATTAAAATGTTCATTTATAGATGGTCGAATATGTATTTTTAAACAGCAATATCTTTACCATTATCAATAGTTCTAGCATCACCTTTATATTTGTATCGTTGTAAATTCATCCATGACTCGTGTTTCATGCTCTTAATAACACCCATCATCGGATAAAGATAAAGATAGAGAGACCACAAAGTGGTTAGAAATAAAAGAGATAAACAAGAACGTACCTATATTGGCTGGCTGGGCACTAACTGTCGCTATCAAGGCAGCGGCTAGAGTTATCAAAAACATCTTCATTTTCTTGATTTCTGTCAACAAAAGAAAATTCAACAACGTGTAATTTTTACCGAATGTTCAGAAAATAGATGTAAATATTTTTAAGAGAACAAAACATCAAAATTTAAATAGAGAATATATGTGCATTCTTGAAACAATATCTTTTGCATGGTTATTCAGCACGGCTCATTCATTTACTTACATTCATCCGCAGTCAATGTCGTAGCCTCTTGTGACATCGAGTATGACAAAACTACAGTTTACATGTCTCGTTATAGGTCATGTGACCCTATGTTATGTAATGACGTATATGCTAATTATGTTTTGATTTTCTTAGCCAATCAACTTACGTCTTCAGCCACTGTACCATCATGTAAACAACAACATAGGCACTTAACCTGCCTGGTATGGATTGATCAAGCTTAGGTAAATGGTGTAGATTCAGATCTCTTTTGAGAAATATCCTGATCAAAATTGCATTATTTGCATCAAAGTCTTTATCAACCCTTAATAATGTGTTATTACTATTGCATTTAATTGACCAATTTGCTAATAATCAAAGGGAATATATACAAACGCAGTAGAATAAATGTTAAAGCAACCATGTCATGACGCTGGTAAATCCTGTTACTTGGTGGTATACATAATTTACATCACGACACGTATTTCCCCTTAAGCGATAGGATAGTTACTGTCTAAAAAGGATGTTGTGGTTTTGCTTGTTTATAACGAGTTGTTTGTTTCTTGTATGCGGAAATATCTTAAAGCGTTCAAGGCACAATTGGTCTAATTTGACATTTTTAACGACACGATAAAAGGGAGAGTTTGTTGATCCTCAATTAACACTTAATTTACTCATCATTGCCTATTACTTATTAATATGAAAACAGGTTATCATTCCAAATATATTCTATTACTCTGGGCGCACCTAAAGCTTTATAACAGGTTTTTGTTCGTAACCATTTGTGACTGTTCCTGAAAACACACATACAAAAAACAAACAATATTAAGCTCTGCCTATACGTAAGTCATGAAAAAGTACTGTGATTTTACTAAAGTGTGACGTATTCATTTAATCAATCATTTAGCAAGTATCACGTGACTCTGGGTCACAATTACGACTCTCTACTAAAATGAATATGTCATGTTATAGTTTGATTTCATGTGTGTTGTACTTGAAGGTCGCCGAAACGTCAGAAGAAATAAAACAGTGAACTGTGAATGCCACTCATCCGTTTTCGTAGAAACGGAAGGAACGTTGTAGGATAGCATTGTAAAAGGTATCAAAGTAATGGTTATCAAAGTAAAGGGTGTCAAAGTGAAGGGTGTCAAAGTAAAGGGTGTCACGGTAAAGGTTGTCAAAGTAAATGTTGTCAAAGTAAAATGTATCAAAGTAAAGGGTGTCAAAGTAAAGGGTATCAAATTAAAGTGTGTCAATGTAAAGGGAATCAAAATATAGGATGTCAAAGCAAAGTGTGTCAAAGTTAAGGGTGTCAACGTAAAGGGTGTCAAAGTAAAGGGTCTCAAATCCAAGTAAAGGGTGTCAAAGTAAAGGGCATCAAAGTAAAGGGTGTCAAAGTAAAGGATATCAAAATATAGGATGTTAAAGCAAAGTATTCCAAGTAAAGGGTATTAAATTTAAAAATGTGGTTACCTGTATGTTGAACAAAACTTGTCGCAGGATAATAATCCATTCCTGCATTTGCAGTAGATGTACAACACACCCAAAACAAAATCACGTAACAAACACACACACAGACGCACATGCGTACGCGCGATAGAAACTCACTTTACTAAAATAGTTTTAAAATAAATAAATTAGTACTAAAAATAAAATGTCTTTTGTGTAACAATTAAACTCTTTCAAAAGAAAATCATTTGAAACTCGAGGGAAATAGTTGCATATGGCCCAAATCGATTAAGGCATTGCGAGTGCTAATAAATTCACATTTCAGGTAATACTCACACCAGGAAAGGGTATGTTTATAAAATTGTTGTCTTACATTTTATCGATTTGGAGTATTTCTGTTTAATGAGCTCATAAGGATCCCATCGAAAACTGTATATGTAAAATATATTGATACCATTTTGCAGCTATTGTTGCGGTTTATATACGTTTTATATAAGGAATCTATGGAAACTATGTGCTATTTAACATTGTTACTAAAATAGATTTTCTCCCCCAATACAATAAGCAGCCATGAAGAATAGGCGCGCCGAGTCGCTTTTCGTGCAAATAACACTGTTTTCCCCCCATGAAAATATGGTATCAATTATCTCTTATTTTAAAATATATACAATTTAAATCTTGAATTTGTGTTGCAGAGTACCAGAAGATGATCAGTTTTGACAAGTTTAGTGACTTATTTAAACGCATGTTGGTAGGAATAGTATGCATCTCTCTAAAGATGGTCTGTGAAGGTGGTATCCGACATTTTGGACCAAATATTTTGTGCTCAAATAACAAAAAGAGTTGTGAAAAGGTCATACAAATTGCCGTTTATTGGTGTCCTAGAGCTGTATGAACAGTAGGGCTGTCGCGGTATATACCGGTATATTGCGATACAATGTAAAGACAATGCAGTACAGCGGTACACAAGAAACTTACCGGTTTTTCACGATATTTTGTATAATTTGGATGCTGATACCATTGTGTGCATCGAAAGTCAAAGATGCTCATATTTATGAAACTGAATCGCTGATAACTAACTAAAATGCTGCCTGAACTCGAATGCATGTCAGTAGAATTCATTCTCAAGAGCCAGTGAAATGCAGCGTACTCGATTTGCGTTTGAGATATTCCTTATAATATATTTTTATAAGGTATCGACTTTTTATTTAATAATTTAATTTCTATATTTAAGAAAACGAATTTTGCATAGAAACATTTGGGGGCGTAAAATTTGCTACAATTAGCCAATTATTATGAGATAATTTGTTGCAGAATACTAAGAACACATAATTAAGTTCTGCAAGGTAATCAAATAAAACAATATGGCCGAGCCGATTGACTTTTTCGAAATATAGCCGAATTTAATGGGATTTTTTTCGAAATATCGCCTGAGTGAAGGAGGACAGATCAACAAGTCAATTGTTAAATGTGATCTATTTTGTCGACATTTTGATGCGCTTATAAGATACTGTTAAGGTACAAACATCTAAATACAATTTGAATAGTCAACCCTCTAATACAGCAGAAACGTGACACTATACAGTCATGAATGTTGCAGTTGATTTGTTGTTTGATTGTTTATGCTTTGTGTTCTTCTAATCTTATTGCTTTCTTATTTCTGTGTTTATCTCTTATAAAGCTTATAAAGCTATGTCATATTTTATAACAGCATTTGTTGTCATTCTGCCCAAGTATATTGAATAAAATAGCTCCTTATAGTAGTTTGATCAAATATGGCAATATAATGTGGTACGTATTGCAATACGCTCGAAATGTATCGCGATATATCGCTGTAAGAGTATCGTGACAAACCTAGTAAACAGCGAAGCAAACATCCACACTCTTCATTGCAAACAGGAATTTCCTATCCGAGTCACGTGACCACTGACTTTTGAGATCATTTTACATGAACATCCGGGCTATCAACTCTAGCGTCGATATCTAATTTTAGCTGAAATCCCCATCGTACTTATTTATAGATTTAGAAATAATGGACATGTTGTGCGATATATTCCACGATTTGTACTGTCTGAGAATTTAGCTAATGTTATAAACAGCCTTTACTTAAACTAAGGTGCAAGTTTATGCAGCAAAAGTGCATTGTTAATAAAAGTATTAGATATGGGCAAACTGTCGGATACCACCTTTAAATGTTGGGCTATTTAATGGCGGAGTACCGATTTGAACATGAGAAGCTTGGTCATACAAATCGTACGACTGGAATATGACTACGTGTTCAGTAATATTAATTATATAAACTTTGTGACAGTATCGTTCAGTCAATAAATGTAAAACCCACTTTAATATTAATTTCCAATACAGGTCCAAATAAAACCATTTAAAAATAAGTACATTTTTTATGAATACGTTCCAACGATACAAAGGTTTATCCCATTTTTGTTAACCCTGTTTATGTTTCCACTTAGTTGAAAAGTTATGTATTGGTATTGTGTTGTATGGTTGTTAAACGGTTATAGCCAGTAAATATTATTGTCACATCGAGTGACAGAAATACACCCCCCGGCATGTATTTGTTTTAATAATATTTTTCACAGATATTTAATCCAAATTTAATGGGGTTGAGAATGCCTGCCCCCCTACACCGATCAGGTAAACGAGTAGAGTTGTGAAAGCACATACATGTCAGCTTATAAAGTAATAAAGCTTATAAAGTAAAGGAAATTTTGACTGTTTACTGCTAAGTTCTAAGTTAGGGTCCCTTACTGTGTGTGCGTATTCCTTTGGTGTGTGTGGGAGGGGAGGGCGGGGAGAGGGGGGGGGGGTGCGGGGAGAGAGAAAAGAGACAGACAGACAGAGAGAGACAGAGACAGAGAGAGAGAGACAGACAGAGAGAGACAGAGAGAAAGAGAGAGAAAAAGAGAGAAAAGAGAGACAGAAGAGACACAGAGAGAGACAAAGAGAGTCAGAGAGAAAGAGAGAGATACACACGCAGGCACACACACACACGCGCGCACACGCGCGCACACGCGCGCACGCACACACAACAAACAGACGCACGCACGCACGCACACTCAATTTATATATATATATATATACCCCAACCCCCACTCCCACCAAAATTTTCCGGACCCGTCCCTGGTCACAATGTCCTATTATTAACTTTTATTGCAGGCAGAAATGGGAAAGCACAGGGGTTAAACAAGCGTGTTGTAATGATGATAAATCGTGATATTGGTTATTTATTAGAAGCATGGTATGTATTTTACCTCGGGCGAAAGTGAAGTAAAAAAGGTTACATGCTTGTTATGGTTTCGCTGGTTAATTACCAGACGTGTTTGTTTGCGAAGGTGTTTTAAATGAATTTGGACACAATCGGCCTAGTTTAAGTTTTATTTTGTAATCACAAACGACAGATGTAAAAACAAAAACAAGCTGATTATATTCTTATTAGCCGATTTCTTGTATATTGATAAACCGGTTTTTCTTCGTAAAATTTATTTTGATTTTGGGGAAATAAGCGTTGGTCTTTTTTATTTAATTTAGTTAGTTTGTTTGTTTGTTTGTTTATTGGGTTTATCGTCTCACCAACAGTATTTCAGTTATCTGGAGACGGTGTCCACTTGAAGCAGATATAGTGCTGCCTTCACTGTGTATAGCATGCCGTGAACACCTGGCATGATACCACACCCAGTCACATTATCCTGACACCGGGCCAACCAGTCGAGGAACTACCCTTATATTTGCTTGAGCGTCAGCAAGGGATTTATAGCACTACCATTTTTAACGACTTTGGGATCGAACCCGGGGCCTCCCGTACCTGGAGCCGACGCTCTACCGATTGCGCTACCAGGTCCGGTATTTAGTTTGTTGAGCCATATGCAGCCCCATCTGCATATCACCAAACAGTTCTTTTTTTAATGTTCAGCTAATATAAGTACTTTAACCTCATATAACAACAATACTACCGGCATATCTGGAATGCTTAAAATGGCCGCATGCGAGGATATGAATTTTTATTTATATATTTGTAACATACTTTAAGCTTCTGTTTTTACACGATTTCGCTTGTTTTCCATAACATATTTTCTTTTTATTACACTAGTGTAATAGAGCTTTTTGTCAACGACGTCATAATGCAGATCGTCTCATAACACTATTTAACCAAGTATAGTGTTGTTAATATTTCCTAAAATCTTATATTGGCGATTTAAATCATGTGATAAATTAATACATTTATAAAACTCGTCCAGGCAAAATGATAATAAGCTCGCCATAAGCTCGCTTACTATTACTTTTCCTGAACTCATTTAATAAATGTTTGTATTAAATGACAACTCGTGTCGGACCCTATGTATATCATGTTTTGACTGTGTATGGATGACTCCCCATTAAAGCATACTACATGTATTTCCCTGAAACTATGTAATTGGTACACAAAAATCGAATAAGGTACAAACAAGTTTGAGGTACAAAAGACTGGCCGGGCCGCGACATACCAAAGTCGTTAAAAATGGTAGTGGTATAGCTCCCTTGCTAACGCTCAAGCAAATATAAGGGTAGTTCCACGTCTAGCTGGCCCAGTGTCAGGATAATGTGACTGGGTGTGGCATCATGGCAGGTGTTCACGGCATGCTATACACAGTGAAGGCAGCACTATATCTGCTTCAAGTGGACACCGTCTCCAGATAACTTAAATCCTGTGGGTCGGACGATTAACCCAATAAACAAACAAACAAACAAACAAAAGACTGGTCAACATATCGAACCATCCTTGCTGTATGCCCGATTTCAATTACGAATCCAGATGTTTAACATATTAAAAAACAACGGTTACTACGTTTAAACTTATTGAATGTTAGCATGTGGCAGCAGTAAATAATATGTTGTATTAAAATAACTATTTAACAAAGGGTGTTTTTATATTATAAGGATATGTAGCCTTTTAATACTTTTTTTTTAAAATTCCGCGATTTTGGCAAAGCGGCTTGAGAGCGTCACGTGACGATTGTTAAATGAACGGGCGCCATTGTCTATATAAACCGTACACGGCAATCGGAACACCTCGGATAATTCACGAATCATCTCTCGGATGGATGCAGGTAGTCGGATCACCTCGGTCATAGCCCTAATTGGAACTTCTTTTGTGACAGAAGTCAAAACAAAGATGACAGTTCAGATGACGGCTCACTGCAGTAAGATGCCTGTATAACTTTAATTTGTGGCTGCTCCAAATTGAAATCATAGAAGTTTCATTTACCCAGCGCAGCAATCACACATCTGTCAAACGAAGCCATTGTTAATGTTTTGTGCATTTTAGGCATATTCATTCGACTTCCAGCGAACAAAACGATCGTGATTTCTGTAAGTATCATTGCACTAGATACATCTGAGTGATAATTGATCCGAGGACGTAATTACCCGAGGAATTCCGATTGGGATTTGCGTTAGTTTTAGCCTATTTTGCTGTTTATCTGTAAAGCGAAAGTCACATGGCCTTTAGACGCGTCATTGAGGTGAGGTCAAAATAACCTCGGTGATTCGTTGAGGTATTTTGTAAACAATCGAAACAACAACAACACGATTTTAACAAGTAAAGGCTATCAACTTGTGCATTATAGTCATAAGTTACATAAGTAGCAACTAAAACATGCGTCCACAACTATTTTCACGTATAAATTATCAAATTCGACACTCTTTCTTTAAATAGAAACATCTTTTACACACCGACTTAAAACCAACAAAAAGTTAATGTTATAATTCGATGGTAAACATCGATAGGTGACCGTTGGAGAGCGCCTACCTGCGTTAAACTTTCTCTAATACTTGCCAATGTGGCAATAAACTAGCTCACGGACTTATACCAAACATGAATTTAACAACAACAACAAAAATCCCTGATTTCTGTAAGGAAGAGAAGGATAAGCTTGATATTGAGTTTGTGATATTTTTATTTAGACTTTCAAAGTATTCGAAATTTATTGTAGCAAGCAAGGGGATTATATACTTTAACATTTGTCAGTTTCAATTGTATTGTATAAGGAAAAAAAAACACTTATGGTTTTCCGTTTTTTTATTATTTTGAATTGGATATGGCACAACTAGTGGGATATTTGTAACATTTGTAACAGAAGACAGCCTCTAGAAAGTCTTGGGGTAATAATTCAAACAATGGCAGTTATACACTGTTACATCGTCGGAGCCCACGGCTACTGAATACGTTTCACTCCATTAATATGCCGTGGGATTTTTATCTACGTTTTCGCAGTATTGAGAGTAAAATTAGAATAGATATCAGCCATTCAAAACAACGCTTACATTTCCGCTACTCGTACTTGTGGAGGTAGATAGGTATCTGGAAACTTGAATTATTTTTATATTGATGACGTCATTTTGGAAGGCAAGCCGAACCAATGAAAAAACGAGCTTTATTACTGAACTGAAATCTTCATCGGATTATGAAGCGACCAATGAAATATAATTACCAGAAACGGTGAAAAGTGAACTAAATATTCCACGGGCAATGAATAGAGAGTAACATAATGGATCGGTCGTGTGTGTCTGGCTATGACCCACCCTGTTTAGGCTTCACTGTTAACATGTCAGTAATGTTATAAGACGTGGAAACAGCAACACATCTTTAAACTTTAAGTATGTTAAATTAAAACAGAAAATGCATACTTTTATACTATGTGTGTTTATCGTTAAAGGTGGTACCGACAGTTTGTTTATATTAGTTTCATATTACAATATCGAACCAATGCTTTTTGGAATTTGGGCATAATTTTTGTATACATTTATACTTTAGTACTACACTATCTGAATTGTTTCTTTCCAACTAATAAAAGCTCGAAAGTGGTCTCTAAATTAGACATCGACGTCAGAGCGATTGAATCAGGCTATCTAAAATGGAAAGTTAATTACATTTAAAACCACACTGGACAAAAAATTTAAAAGATTGACACAGTTAGTGACTTTGAACATTTTATATGTTGCGGCTACATATGTACATGTACACGAAGAGATTCTAGCCATAAACAGTCCCAAAATGGGAAGAGGTGTTACCAGAACACGACACGATTGTACATTATCACTATCTTTTCATTTGAAGATGTGACACAATCCAACATGGAAGGTTTTAAAACTACAAAACAATAACAGGTAACATGAACCTTTAAAATTAGACGGACAATTTAGGAACCATCAGAGCCGTAAGACTTCTAGTATAAGTAGATTTACGCCACTGGATAACCGTCAATAATGGCCGGTTTAGCACAGACAGGGCAGCACTGTCCCTTGGGTACCATTTGGAACTCAGGCTCACAGGGCGGGCGAGCACAGTCCTGGATAAAACAGGTGATAGCGGAGTTGCTGCACACGCACGACTCGCATGGGTTTTTGGAGGGGACACTAGCACCTGAAGAAGGAACAGGATTATAAATACGTATATATTAAAAGGAGAGAGAAAGAGAGAGAGAGAGAGAGAGAGAGAGAGAGAGAGAGAAAGAGAGAGAGAGAGAGAGAGAGAGAGAGAGAGAGAGAGAGAGAGAGAGAGAGAGAGAGACAGCCAAACAGACAGACAGACAGACAGACAGACTGACAGAGACAGACAGGCAGACAAACAGACAGACAAAAGAAAGGGGAAGAGACAGACAAGACATACAGACAGAGACAGATATAAAGAGACAGACAACAGACAGACAGGGAGACAGACAGGCTGGCAGGCCTGTAGGCAGGCAGACAATCTAGGCAGGCAGGCAGACAGACAGACAGGCCTGCAGACAGACAAGACATACAAGAAAGAACAAAATATCGTAACTCAATTTGTAATTTTCTTTCAAGCCAGAATTACGATCAAAATGTACAATACCATATGTTTGGTGATAAATTTAATGACAAAATAATGAAACATGTTTTAAATTATGCCTTTTGTGATCTGCAATTTTAAATAAAGTATAAATAAAAATAAAAGTAGAATTATGATAAAGATTATGCATACCCAATGAAAAAAAGACATTTTATTGCATATAAATAAAAATACATATTATTGTAAAAATACCGATGATTAATTCGTTTGTCTTAATCCAGTCTTTTGTAGAATTGTGCTGGGTATAACCAGTTTGTCAACTTTCCCTATTTGGGTACTTAATAGTTATCTGCACAGACAAAAGTTCTCAGTGTGGGAACGACTGCTGTTAAAGATTATGCATACCCAATGAAAAAAAGACATTTTATTGCATATAAATAAAAATACATATTATTGTAAAAATACCGATGATTAATTCGTTTGTCTTAATCCAGTCTTTTGTAGAATTGTGCTGGGTATAACCAGTTTGTTAACTTTCCCTATTTGGGTACTTAATAGTTATCTGCACAGACAAAAGTTCTCAGTGTGGGAACGACTGCTGTTAAGCATCTTATGCGTGCGTGGTATTTTACTAAAATATAAGTATCTAATTTCACCCAGATGAATGATTATACGCTTTCCGTGATAAATGTTTCCTTTTTATCGTCTGTGAATGTTTTTTATGCAAACAATCCATTAACTTAATTAATGTTCTTAATCGCCTCTAGCAGGGGGCGGACCCAGAAAATTTTGGTGTGTGTGTGTGTGTGTATCAAGATCCATTCAACTTTATCGCAGTAAATACTAAATATATACACACAGTACGGGACCCAAACTTCAGTGAACAAAGTTAACTTTAAAAAATTAGTATTTTTAAGCTTTTATGTATTTGTTGTCACAACTCTTATCTTTTATCTGGTTAGTGTGTGTTGTGTGTGTATGTGTGTGAGTGTGTGTGTGGTGGTGGGCGCCCACGCCCCCAACCCCGAATCCATCCTTGGCCTCTAGGTTTGATATAGATGCAGTAACGACGTGATTTGTAAGCTTAAGTACAAGCTAACGCAGTATGTCTTATGACAATAAAACAAGTATTTCTAATGACAATAAAACAAGAACACACTTACCTTCCTTGTAGAATTTCTTTCCCTGGCGGCATCCAGGTATGGAGACACCTAATAGCAAACAAAATATTCAAATACAAAAAAAGAAAGTTTAAGATACACTTTTCAATAATATATAGAAATTCAATTAAATAGCAAATAAGTTGCATTTCATTTTAAAACAAATTATCTGTACTTATTTTAAATTCTAGTGAATATTTGTTAGTGTTACAATGTAACGCTAACCAGCATGGTTGGTTAAATGACACTAAAGATAATGCATTATGACTGCATTAGATACATATATTACAAAACAGTAATATACACCATAAAAATGCTTTGTCCATCTTAGATCTATTTTGTCGCACAGTCAGATTAATGCAGAAGTGAAAAGAAAGTCTGTAAATGTGTATTACTGAAAGAAAGATCACGGATGTGCGAATTTCACGGCACCGCCGAGATCATGCGTTTAAAACAAAAAATATGAATGTTATGGCAACCAGACTATCAAGCTGTTTTGTTTTCTTCTTTGTTTCCTACAACTTTTTGTTATTGCAAGTTGCAGTATTAACCTCTATAGCCTGTATAGGGTCGTTTCTTTTCTTGTAGGAAGACCGCCAAACAGCAGCGGTTTCATAATATGGCCTACTACACCATTGACTTATTTTTTTATAATTGCTGCTAACCTCGGCATAAAAGGACAAATTTCAGCGGTTAGATGTAATAACTGGTAAAGGTAGCGGATTATCTTGTTTATGTTTTGACTCAAACAAGGCTCTAAAGTCAAATTCGGTATCATTGGCCAGGTAACGTGACTGGTCTTGGAAAGAACAGTCCAGAGGTTGACAGTTTCCTAGGTAACAAATTATTAAATATGGAACATTATTTTTTATATTTCAGGTATAACTTTTTTTTCCTTTACAGCAACAATGTGGCAAATCTACAATGATTTTTTCTGACTTCGAGTTATAGTTTACATTGAAATATATGTTTAACTCGTTTTGGACAAATATTTATGCATGTAGTTTGATATGCCCCACCCACCCCCACCCCTTCAGGAACCACACCCAAAACCCCGAAGTTCAAATTTCAGGTATTAATTCTGAAAATATTAATGTCATTTTCTTCCATTTTTTACTAAGACAGCTTAGTAAATGAATATACAGTTCAATGCCATTTAAAATAGATTTTAAAATGTATGTTGTGCTATATCTCATTAAGTTTAAACTCCTGTAAGATGGCCGAAATAATGTCAAATAAGGATGGTGTTTCGATTACAGAAAACTGGCTCAATAACAATTCGCTATTTCTAAAATCTCAGTGAACGTGTCAAATTCATAAAACCTGTCTAACTATTGTGAGTGTATCAATGTGTATGAATGTAGTAAAAATTATACTAACGACATCTCTTTTTGGTACACATTTCCATTCCTTTTATGCATCTGCATTTGTTGCACTCTTTCATGAATGTCTTGCCGCTTTCAATGATTTTACCCTTATACGTACATGTTCCCGGAGCTGAAAACGCAACATTGAAATTCAAGTGCTATTCTTTGTTTGTATTATTTATGCAAAATTCTTAACGTACCCATATAATGCGGGTTATTAAATTAAATGTAATCGTTAACATAGAGAGAAGGTACTTGCAGCAGCATTGTTCTTGTTGTGATATATTGACATGAACATACATGTATAATGATACACATTGCAGTACAGCATCACAATATCAGGCCGTGTCGTTTTCAAATTTACAACTACAAAATTCTCTTGAGAAAATGCTCACATTTTCCACAATTTTAGAACTAAACTTGAAAATAAATTTAACAGCACATTTCTTTTTCAATTTCTATATGTAGAGGTTTTTTAAAATTCTGAATGTAGGCATGATGTTAAATTTAGGTACATTAAAAAAAAAACGTAACAAAAATATCTCCAGGAAAACGAATACTGGTGATGGCGTTATTGTCGCCAAGATACAGACACTAGAATTGACTCAACAGCAAGGTCCACTTCTTATGGCAGATAGTATTAAAGATGATATCCGACAGTTTGGGCCAAAGAAATTTTTCTCAAATAACCAAGTCATTGTTACCCGAAAAGATCCTGCAAAATGCTGTTCCTGTATGTCCTAGTGTGAACAGTGCATCAAAAATCCCCACTTGTCACTGCAAACAGGTATTTCCTATCTGAGCCACGCTACAGAGATGGCTATTACTATTCTAAGAAAACTACGTGACAACTGACTTTTGAGATAACGTTTTATCGTTATCCAGGTATTCTGTTCTGAGGTCGATATCTATTTATATAGGAGATCACTATCGTGCGTATTTATTAGAAAAGAAATCGTCACTGTGTTTTATGTCAAAATTATCTAGAGAAATATACAACTAAATTTTATAACTAATTACATTAGATTGGGATTTATTATTTTTTTTTTTTTTTGCTTAGTGACAGACACGCAACAATGTTTGAATATAAACATGTAGCCAGTTACATACGGGTTACACAAACAGGACAGCATTCGCCAGGGGGCGTCTCAGTGACGGGACAGTCAGGAACAACACATGATACGGCAGCACAGTTGGCTGAAAGATATGTTTAAAAACATTTAAAAACGAAGAAACCAGTTAAAATATTCTCTAGTTAAAATAAGTCCAAAAAAATACATTATACATTCACTATTCATACAACAAATATTTAGACACGTCTCAAGAAAAGTTCGTTCTTGTGTGACAACTTTTTCCCATTAGTCGCGGTGTTATGTAAACCATTAGTGAAATACATGGTTGTTTGCGGTAACATTAATTTTCCAGGTGCGTTGATGCGTTATTTCTAAATATGAGGTCACAAAGAGGTCAACTGACATGTGGGTTAGTGTAAACATAACAGTCAATGGGCAGATAAACATATCAGACTTTTCAGAAAAGGTCTCTATAACTTTTTCTCACTAATTGACAGACTGGAATTGTGTTGTAATCCTTTGGAGTATTTTTTTTTTTACTTTTTTTAATCAAAATAAAATAAATTATTATTATTATTATTATTATTATTATTATTATTATTATTATTATTATTATTATTATTATTATTATTATTTCTTTAATTCAACTCAAGGTTCTGCATTAGGTTATGTCTTCTGATTAGCAACTACAGAGAAGATATTTGCAGTAAAATGTCGAAGCAGTTTCACTCATTCTGATCCTATTTATCGTCATACAGCCCGTGTGTGTGTGTGTGTGTGTGTGTGTGTGTGTGTGTGTGTGTGTGTGTGTGTGTGTATGTGTGTGTGTGTGTGTGTGTGTGTGTGTGTGTGTGTGTGTGTGTGTGTATATGTATGTGTGTGTGTGTGTGTTTGTGTGTGTGTGTGTGTGTATGTATATGTGTATGTGTGTGTGTATGTGTGTATGTGTGTGTGTGTATGTGTGTGTGTGTGTGTGATGTGTGTGTATGTGTGTGTATGTGTGTGTGTGTGTGTTGTGTATGTTGTGTGTGTGTGTTGTGTGTGTGTTGTGTGTGTTGTGTGATGTGTGTGTTGTGTGTGTTGTGTGTGTGTTGTGTGTGTGTTGTGTGTTGTGTATGTGTGTTGTGTGTGTGTGTGTTGTGTGTGTGTTGTGGTGTGTGTTGTATGTGTGTGTGTTGTGTATATGTGTGTGGTGTGTATTGTGTGTGTGGTGTTGGTGTGTTGTGTGGTGTGTGTGTTGTGTGTTGTGTTTGTGTTTGTGTGTGTGGGTGTGTGGTTGTGTGTGTTGTGTGTGTTGTGTAGTGTGTTGTTGTGTGTGTGTGTGTGTGTGTGTGGTGTGTGTGTGTTGTGTTTGTGTGGTTGTGTTGTGTGTGTGTGTGTGGTTGTGTATGTGTGTGTGTTGGTATGTGGTGTGTGTTGTGTGTGTTGTGTATGTGTGTGTTGTGTGTGTGTGTTGTGTGTGTGTGTTGTGTGTGTTGTGTGTGTGTGTGTGTGTTGTGTATGTGTGTGTGTTGTGTGTGTTGTGTTTTTGTTGTTGTGTGTGTGTGTGTGTGTGTTGTGTTGTGTGTGGTGTGTATGTGTGTGTGTTGGTGTGTTGTGTATGTGTGGGTGTGTGTTTGTTTTGTTGTGTGTTGTGTGTGTGGTGTGTGTGTGGGTGTTGGTGTGTGTGGTGTGGGTGGTGTGTGTGGTTGTGGGTGTTGTGTGGGTGGTGTGTGTGTGTGTTGTGTGGTGTGTTGTGTGTGGGGTGTGGTGTGTATGTGTGTGTTGTGTTGTGGTGTTGGTGTGTGTGTTGTTGTGTGTGTTTGTGTGTTGGTGTGTGTGTGTGTGTGTGTTGTGTGTTGTGTGGGTGTTGTGTATGTTGTGTGTGTTGGTGTGTATGTTGTGGGTGTGTGTGGTGTGTGTGTTGTTGGTGTGGTTTGTGTGTGTTGTGTATGTGTGTGTGTGTGTGGTTGTTGTGTGTTGTGTGTGTGTGTGTTGTGTCTGTGTGTGTGTTGTGTGTGTTGAGTGTGTGTCGTGTGTGTGTATGTTGTGTGTGTGTTGTGTGTGTGTGTTGTGTGTGTTGTGTGTCTGTCGTGTGTGTGTCGTGTGTGTGTCGTGTCTGTGTGGTGTGTGTGTTTTGTGTGTGTGTGTGTTGTGTGTGTGTTTGTGTGTGTTGTGTGTGTGAGCGCGCGCGCGCGCATGTGCGTGCTTGAGCAGCATAAATCTCTACTTGTCATTGCAAACAGGTATTCTCTGAGGTATGTGCTGACCCTTAAATAAACCAATCATCAGTCAGGTATTTCCTATCTGAGCCACGCTACAGAGATGGCTATCACTAAACTAAGAAAACTACGTGACAACTGACTTTTGGGATAACGTTTTATCGTTATCCAGGAACTCTGTTCTGAGGTCGATATCTATTTTTTTAGGAGATCACTATCGTGCGTATTTATTAGAAAAGAAATCGTCACTGTGTTTTATGTCAAAATTATCTAGAGAAATATACAACTAAATTTTTATAACTAATTACATTAGTTTGGGATTTATTTTTTTTTTTTTTTTTGCTTAGTGACAGACACGCAACAATGTTTGAATATAAGCATGTAGCCAGTTACATACGGGTTACACAAACAGGACAGCATTCGCCAGGGAGCGTCTCAGTGACGGGACAGTCAGGAACAACACATGATACGGCAGCACAGTTGGCTGAAAGATATGTTTAAAAACATTTAAAAACGAAGAAACCAGTTAAAATATTCTCTAGTTAAAATAAGTAAAAAAAATACATTATACATTCACTATTCATACAACAAATATTTAGACACGTCTCAAGAAAAGTTCGTTCTTGTGTGACAACTTTTTCCCATTAGTCGCGGTGTTATGTAAACCATTAGTGAAATACATGGTTGTTTGCGGTAACATTAATTTTCCAGGTGCGTCGATGCGTTATTTTTTAAATATGAGGTCACAAAGAGGTCAACTGACATGGGGGTTAGTGTAAACGTAACAGTCAATGGACAGATAAACATATCAGACTTTTAGAAAAGGTCTCTATAACTTTTTTTCACTAAATGACAGACTGGAATTGTGTTTTAATGTTTTGGACTTTTGCTTACTTTATCAAAACTTTATTAAATCAAAATAAAATAAAACATTATTATTATTATTATTATTATTATTATTATTATTATTATTATTATTATTATTACTTCTTTAATTCAACTGAAGGTTCTGCATTAGGTTATGTCTTCTGATTGGCAACTACAGAGCATATATTTGGAGTAAAATGTCGAAGCAGTTTCACTCATTCTGATCCCATTTATCGTCATACAGCCCGTGTGTGTGTGTGTGTGTGTGTGTTTGTGTGTGTGTGTGTGTGTGTGTGTGTGTGTGTGTGTGTGTGTGTGTGTGTGTGTGTGTGTGTGTGTGTGTGTGTGTGTGTGTGTGTGTGTGTGTGTGCAACATAAATCTCTACTTGTCACTGCAAACAGGTATTCCCTGAGGTATGTGCTGACCCTTAAATAACCAATCATCAGTCAGGTATTTCCTATCTGAGCCACGCTACAGAGATGGCTATTACTATACTAAGAAAACTACGTGACAACTGACTTTTGAGATAACGTTTTATCGTTATCCAGGAACTCTGTTCTGAGGTCGATGTCTATTTATATAGGAGATCACTACCGTGCGTATTTATAAGGAAAGAAATCGTCACTGTGTTTTATATCAAAATTATCTAGAGAAATAAACAACTGAATTTTTATTCAGATTACATTAGATTGGGATTTTTTTTTTTTTTTGCTGAGTGACAAACACGCAACAATGTTTGAATATAAACATGTAGCCAGTTACATACGGGTTACACAAACAGGACAGCATTCGCCAGGGGGCGTCTCAGTGACGGGACAGTCAGGAACAACACATGATACGGCAGCGCAGTTGGCTGAAAAACATGTTTAAAACATTTTAAAACGAAGAAATCAGTTTAAATATTCTCTAGTTAAAATAAGTCATTAAAAATACATTCACTTTTCATACGACAAATATTTGGACACGCCTCAAGAAATGTTCGTTCTTCTGTGACAACTTTTTCCCATTAGTCGCGGTGTTATGTAAACCATTAGTTAAATTCATGGTTAATTGCGGCAACATTAATTTTCCAGGTGCGTCGATGCGTTATTTTTTAAATATGAGGCCACAAAGAGGTCAACTGATATGTGGGTTAGTGTAAACATAACAGTCAATGGGCAGATAATCATATCAGACTTTTCAGAAAAGGTTCCTATAACTTTTTTTCACTAAATGACAGACTGGAATTGTGTTTAAATGTTTTCGACTTTTGCTTACTTTATTTAATCAAAATAAAAAAAAACATTGTTATCATTATTATTATTATTATTATTATTATTATTATTATTATTATTATTATTATTATTATTATTATTTCTTTAATTCAACTCAAGGTTCTGAATTAGGTAATGTCTTTCGATTGGCAACTACAGAGCAGATATTTGGAGTAAATTAAATGTGTTTATGAATTTAAAAAATGATAAACACCTACATTTAAAAATGGAAATCAAATTTTAGTCTTATAGAAACGTGGTTAACAAGATATCGGTATAAAGTGTTATTTGAACTATTTTCTCGGTATCAATTTTGGTTACTATGACAACTATTTTATATTGTTACTAGGATAGAGACACAGTAAACTAAAACGTTTCTTGTCAGATCGTTAAATATAGAAATAAGCTGCCTTTATTTAACCCTTGCTCCGCTTTATATTTTAATAACATTAGCATTTTGCTAATAACTTCACATTGTGCAATATAATCTAGTGCAAGTTCTAGAAAGAGTGTGCCAAACTAGATAAAAGAAGCACACAAACACTTAAATTACCATAAACGGTTTGTAGCATAACCAGGAAAGCAATGATAATATAATACAAAGCTGTCGTAAAGGTTCCGCGTATAAAACACAATTTACAGCAAATCACTACAAAATCTGTTTATAAGCGGAATAACATGCACAGCTTTGTCATAAACTACCAGTGTTTCATTGTCCGTTTTTTACACCATACCAAGGCACAGTCCGATCATAGTGTGTCATTGTCTGTTTTGGCACCACACCAAGGCACAGTCCGACCATAGTGTTTCATGGTCTGTTTTTCACACCACACCATGGCACAGTCCGACCATAGTGTTTCATTGTCTGTTTTTACATCACACCAAGGCACAGTCCGATCATAGTGTTTCATTGTCTGTTTTTACACCACACCAAGGCACAGTCCGATTATAGTGTTTCATTGTCCGTTTTTTACACCACACCAAGGCACAGTCCGATCATAGTGTGTCATTGTCTGTTTTGGCACCACACCAAGGCACAGTCCGACCATAGTGTTTCATGGTCTGTTTTTCACACCACACCATGGCACAGTCCGACCATAGTGTTTCATTGTCTGTTTTTACATCACACCAAGGCACAGTCCGATCATAGTGTTTCATTGTCTGTTTTTACACCACACCAAGGCACAGTCCGATCATAGTGTTTCATTGTCTGTTTTTACACCACGCCAAGGCACAGTCCGATTATAGTGTTTCATTGTCTGTTTTTTACACCACACCAAGACACAGTCCGATCATAGTGTTTCATTGTCTGTTTTTTACACCACACCAAGGCACAGTCCGATCATAATGTTTCATTGTCTGTTTTTTACACCACACCAAGGCACAGTCCGATCATAATGTATCATTGTCTGTTTTACACCACGCCAAGGCACAGTCCGATTATAGTGTTTCATTGTCTGTTTTTTACACCACACCAAGGCACAGTCCTATCATAGTGTTTCATTGTCTGTTTTACACCACACCAAGGCACAGTCCGATCATAGTGTTTCATTGTCTGTTTGTTTTTTTTCACCACACCAAGGCACAGTCCGATCATAGTGTTTCATTGTCTGTTTTTTACACCACACCAAGGCACAGTCCGATCATAGTGTTTCATTGTTTTTTCACCACACCAAGGCACAGTCCGATCATAGTGTTTCATTGTCCGTTTTTACACCACACCAAGGCACAGTCCGATCATAGTGTTTCATTGTCTGTTTTTTACACCACACCAAGGCACAGTCCGACAGTATTGTTTCATTGTCTGTTTTTTACACCACACCAAGGCACAGTCCGATCATAGTGTTTCATTGTCTGTTTTTACACCACACCAAGGTACATTCCGATCATAATGTTTCATTGTCTGTTTTTTACACCACACCAAGGCACATTCCGATCATAGTGTTTCATTGTCTGTTTTTTACACCACACCAAGACACAGTCCGATCAAAGTGGTTCATTGTCTGTTTTTTACACCACACCAAGGCACAGTCCGATCATAGTTGCAATAGAGCACGTAATTAAGCTTAGTCAAACACTACAAGTGTTTGATAACGCTGGTTCAATTAAACACCCAAATTCACAATCAGGTCACAGTTAATTAAATTTTAGAGAGGCGTCATTGCTAGAGGTTTAAAACAGGGTTTTATAAAGCTCACCAACAAATTATCAATCTAGAGAAGTAATAATACATAATTAAGTGGTAAAATGACGTTTTGAACATTTGTATTTTAACGTACCGACAAAAAATCTGGTTTTATTATTTAGCCCCTGCCCATTAGTAATCATTCTTTTAAAAGGAATTACGTATCAAAATTGTCGTTAGGTATGTTCATATATTTTATATACGAAATATTTTAACCTCACTGTTAGTATTGTAACTATAATGTCGAAGCAGTTTTACTCATTCTGATCCCATTTATCGTCATACAGTTTGTGTGTGTGTGTGTGTGTGTGTGTGTGTGTGTGTATGTGTGTGTGTGTGTGTGTGTGTGTGTGTGTTGTGTGTGTGTTGTCTGTGTGTGTGTATGTGTGTTGTGTGTGTGTGTGTGTTGTGTGTGTGTTGTGTGTGTGTGTGTTGTATGTGTGTGTGTGCGAGCGTGTATGTGTGTGCGTGTGCAGCATAAATCCCCACTTGTCACTGCAGACAGGTTTTTTCTATCTGAGCCACGCTGCAGAGATGGCTATTACTATTCTAAGAAAACTACTTGACAACTGACTTTTGAGACTACGTTTTATCGTTATCCAGGAACTCTGTTCTGAGGTCGATATCTATTTTTATAGGAGATCACTACCGTGCGTATTTATTAGGAAAGAAATCGTCACTGTGCTTTATGTCAAAATTATCTAGAGAAATAAACAACTAAATTTTTATTACAGATAACATTAGATTGGGATTCTTTTTTTACTGATTGACAGACACGCAACAATGTTTGAATATAAACATGTAGCCAGTTACATACGGGTTTCACAAACAGGACAGCATTCGCCAGGGGGCGTCTCAGTGACGGGACAGTCAGGAACAACACATGATACGGCAGCGCAGTTGGCTGAAAGATATGTTTAAAAACATTTAAAAACGAAGACACCAGTTTAAATTTTCTCTAGTTAAAATAAGTTATAAAAAATAAATACACTTTTCATACGACACATATTTAGTTACGTCACAAGAAATGTTCGTTCTTGTGTGACAACTTTTTCCCATTAGTCGCAGTGTTATTTGAACCATTAGTAAAATTCATGGCTAATTGCGGCAACATTAATTTTCCAGGTGCGTCGATGCGTTATTTTTTAAATATGAGATCACAAAGAGGTCAACTGACATGTGGGTTAGTGTAAACGTAACAGTCAATGGACAGATAAACATATCAGACTTTTCAGGAAAGGTTTCTATAACTTTTTTTCACTAAATGACAGACTGAAATTGTGTTGTAATCCTTTGGAGTTTTGCTTACTTTATTTAATCAAAATAACATAAAACTTATTAGTACATATAATAATAATAGTAAAAATAATAAAAGTAAATAATAATAATAATAATAATAATAATAATAATAATAATAATAATAATAGTTATTTAAAACTACAGAGGGGCGAAATAGGTGAATAGAGTTTTAAAACATTTTTTTTATAAAGCTCGCCAAAAAATAATCAAACTAGAGAAGTAATAATACATAATTAAGTGTTAAAATGACGTTTTGAACGTTTGTATTTGTTACATACTTTAAATTACATTCATTTTCAGGTGGAGAAGATAAAAAAGAGAAAGAGAAAAAACAATGAAAGAAAAATACTTACGTATCTGAGCTTGCTGAGTACAGACTGCCGATATCAAAACAACGACTAAGATTGCCAGAAATCTCTTCATTTTGTCGAATGCTGTAGACAGAAGAAAACGTAAATTTTTTTTTGCTTTGAAACTGAACGTCTAAAACAAACGTACAATACAGTATTAATACAACCCAACCCGATGAATTTAAACTGCATGTAGTATAAACAAAAAACTTTATATATCCATAAAGCACATAGGCTGACTTACATGTTTTTGTCCTCAATGTCGCAACTTCTCCGAACAATAAGTCTAACAAGAAGACTGCTAGACTTTATTCGCCTCTCACTACTGATGTAATGACGTATATGCTAATTATGTTTGAGTTTACTAGCCAATCAAATCACGATGTCTTTTCTCATTGTAACACAATAAACAAGACGTAACTTACCGCTTAACATGTTTATCAGGGATTGGCCAAGCCGTGTTTTAGATCCAGAGTAGACCGGTATGTTGTGAATATTTTAAAAGTAAAAATGAACTCTCTGTAAAAAATCGTGTCATGAGTAATTATCTTTATTTGAACTTGTTTAAAACAATTTATTATGTCTATGTGCTATTTATAAATGTATAAGATAAAGAGATAAATCACCCTCATCCTTAAGTGAACAACCTCTGTTATAGGTACTTTATTGTTTTGTTTTTTGTTACATCGCGCCGACACAATTATGTTCATATTGGTGACGTCCAGCTAATTATTGTTGAAGGAAGATCCTATACTTAAGTCTGGGTAGAACCACCGGCGCACCGTAGGTTAGCGGGAAAACCTTCATACATGAAACTTATCGGTCAGACCAGGACATGAACCCACGCGGTGAAAGGTGGTGGAGTTACAAGTCGGCGACTCTAGCCGCTCGACCATGGACGCCGCAGGTACTTTATCAGATCTCGATAAGTAAATTTTACTTTGGGAAATAATACAGTTAATGTCTTAACTGGATGCTGTGGTTTCGTGTATTCATAAATATGTGTTGTATGTTGTTGTTTGCGGGAATACAAAGCTGACCTACATACATTTGGTTAGGTTTTCAAAACAATAAAAACAACAATAACAAGCAATAACTTGTAAAACAACAACTATAAAATGCAGATTTCTAGTTTATATGAGAACATGAGTCCTTATGACTACATGTTTGTTTTCCTTAATTTTAGCTTTATTTTTGGAATGCTTAACTGACAGCAAAATCAAAACACCTTATGAAAATTTGTTATAGGTGTAAACCAGGCAAAGAAGCGTCAAAGTTTAGAATCAAACTGTATTTGAAAAAAAAAGTATAACAATAATGATCGAAATCTAAGCGAAAAAATGCAAGTTTAAACCGTATCCATGTTGTTTTTTTAAATATTAAATTAAATTAATATTTCGGAAATTCCAACGAGTCAAGGCCGTCTACACCCCCACCCCTTACGAGTTATCTTACATAATATGACGTCTTATATTGCGCATTTAGTCTCAATTTAAGGGCAGTTAAACGCGTTTATCAACACTTAAAATGTTCATTCTTATCACATCTATAAACATCAACGATTGGAATACCTGCATTAAATTGGACTTCGACGTCACAGCCGGTGTCGTGAATGAGCTATCACGTAAGGGGTCACGTGTTTTCTAGGTTTTAAACAGATAACTGTGCAACCTGGCTAAGATAGGAAATGCATGTTTGTAATGACGATTTTGAACCTATTTCAAGTGAAATCCATTTCCTCACCTGTTCAGGAAAACGATGTTAAAAGGCGTTGTTTGTTTGTTTGTTTTGTTTGTTTGTTTGTTTTTTTTTTTTTGGGGGGGGGGGGGGGGCGTGCAGAGCAAGACTCCGCGCCCGTTTTTGGATACCTCTTACCATTTTCGAGATCTAGGGGTCAGAAAAAAGCACGTGCGCATCTGTTCAGGAAAGCGGCCCGTACGCCGACACACTAAGAGATAGCCCAAAACTAACACCGAATTCCTGTTCAGCATAACTGGTTTAGCCTAGGACCAAAATTGAGCCATCTGTCTAACAAAAACAGTTTCGGCCAAAAATGACAAAATCGCTGATCACAACGTCTGATTTTGATCCAATTTGGGGTGATATCCACTTTGCTCCAAACCCTAGCCAAAACTATGTCACAAAGGGTTATTTGGGGTGCAGAGCAAGAATCCGGCGTCCGTTTTTGGATATCTCTTACCATTTTCGAGATCTAGGGGTCGGAAAAAAACTCACGTGCGCACCTGTTCAGGAAAGCGGCCCATACGCCGACACGCTAAGAGATAGCCCAAAACTAACACCGGATTCGTATTTAGCATGCCTGGTTTAGCATAGGACCAAAAATTGAGCCATCTGTCTAACAAAAAAAAATTCGGCCAAAAATGCCAAAATCGCTGAACAAAACGTCGAAGTTTATTAATATTAGTTTGAACTATAGACCATTTCAAACTGTTATGAATAAGTTCAAAGACCCCAGACAAATGTCTCGATAAAACCACTAGCGCACTGCATGTCAGCAGGATGATCTCCGAACAAAAAAGCTTTCGTCCCAACACAGACTCAAATCCTTGCAATAAGAGGCCTGGTTTGCCTTTGTCTACTGGTAGATAAAATTTAAATATCTGTGAAAATTTTGATAGGACCTTTTCTTATTTACCTATTTAGAATTACAAGTATGTGACTTGCGCTCAGACTTAGGCGCCTTTCATTTTTTGACACTTATTTTAACTGTATATGACTGATGTTTAAAATTGTGCTTTTCTAGCATTTCCTCCTTTCAACATAAGTAGGGTATTTTTCTGAAGAGAAATCTTTACCAAAAGCATTTATCGGTAGAGATCATTTTATATAACAATAATCTTACCAAAAGTATTTATCAGTAGAGATCATTTTATATAACAATCATTGTGATTTGCCTTAGAATTAGACCACTATTGTAAATGGCACTTTAAGCTCAGGTTATTCATTTCACATGTGTAAGTCTTTTTATAAATATTGTATATTAAATTCTGCTTTGATAAAAGTAACAAAACCACGAGTTCATTGTCTTATTTCTGTCCTTGTATTTAGTTCATGATTACACTTTTAAAAGTTGAAAGACATGCACACAGAAAAAAAACAATGTCAGGTGATAAAAGAAAAAAAAAATACATTGTATTTACAAAATACTCAATACTTTCCAAGCTTGCTGAAAGGCTAAACATTTGTTGTCTATACAAGTGTTAGAGTATTCTCCTTTATAGCGATTTATACCAGGTTGGGACCCCTGACTGGATGCATATCTATATGTTACAAAGGCATTCATTCTTATAGACCCAAAATGTAAATTACGACTTACATTATAAGTGTCTGAATGTGGAAATGGATTTGAAAGCTCAATCAATAAAGCATTTTCCACAACAGCAAAGGTTTCGGTCCTGAGCCCTATAATGCTAGTTACACAACTGATGATGTACTGAGTATTTAGCAAGTCTGGAATGCTAAAAATGGCCGCATGCGAGGATACGAAGATTTATTTATATATTTGTAACATACTTTAAGCTTCTGTTTTACACGATTTCCCTTGTTTTCCATACAAAACATCCATAACATATTTTCTTTTTATTACACTAATGTAATAGAGCTTTTTGTCATCGACGTCATAATGCAGATCGTCTCATAACACTATTTCACCTAGTATTATGTTGTTATTATTTCCTAAAATCTTATACTGGCGATTAAAATCATATGATAAATTAATACATTTATAAAACTCGTCCTGGCAAAATGATAATAAGCTCGCCATAAGTTCGCTTACTATTACTTTTCCTGAACTCGTTTAATAAATGTTTGTTTTAAATGGCAACTCGTGTCAGACCCTATGCATATCATGTTTTGACTGTGTATGGATGACTCTTCATTAAAGCATACTACATGTATTTTCCCTGAAACTATGTAATTGAAACAAAACAAAAATCGAAAAAGGTACAAACAAGTTGGAGGTACAAAAGACTGGCTGGGCCGCGACATACCAAAGTCGTTAAAAATGGTAGTGGTATAGCTCCCTTGCTAACGCTCAAGCAAATATAAGGGTAGTTCCACGTCTGGTTGGCCCGGTGTCAGGATAATGTGACTGGGTGTGGTATCATGCCAGGTGTTCACGGCATGCTATACACAGTGAAGGCAGCACTATATCTGCTTCAAGTGGACACCGTCTCCAGATCACTGAAATACTGTTGGTGGGACGATAAACCCAATAAACAAACAAACAAAAGACTGGTCAACACATCGAACCATCCTTGCTGTATGCATGATTTAAATTACGAATCCAGATGTTTATCATATTAAAAAACAACGGTTACTACGTTTAAATTTATTGAATGTTAGCATGTAGCAGCAGTAAATAATCTGTGGTATTTAAAATATATATATATATATATATATATATATATATATATATATATATATATATATATATATATATATATATATATATATATATATATATATGTATATTTTAAGGATATGAAGCCTTTTAATACTTTTTTAAAATTCCGCGCTATTTTTGCAAAGCGTCTTGAGAGCGTCACGTGACGATTGTTAAATGAACGGACGCCATTGTCTATAAAAACCGTACACGGATTGTCACCAATCGGAACACCTCGGATAATTCACGAATCATCTCTCGGATGGATGCAGGTAGTCGGATCACCTCGGTCATGGCCCTAATTGGAACTTCTTTTGTGACAGAAGTCAAAACAAAGATGACAGCTCGGATGACGGCTCACTACAGCAAGATGCCTGTATAACTTTAATTTGTGGTTGCTTCAAATTTAAATCATAGAAGTTTCATTTACCCAGCGCAGCAAACACACAGCTGTCAAACGAAGCCATTGTTAATGTTTTGTGCGCGCTTGTTAAGCAGAATTTCCAGTTGGAAGTTGTTAAATATATACATATATTCAAAGTATTCGAAATTTATTGTAGCAAGCAAGGGGATTATATACTTTAACATTTGTCAGTTTCAATTGCATTGGCCAGTCATAAGAAAAAAGAAAACACTTATTGTTTTCCGTTTTTTTATTATTTTAAATTGGATATGGCACAACTAGTCGGATATTTGTAACAGAAGACAGCCTCTAGAAAGTCTTGGGGTAATAATTCAAACAATGGCGGTTATAGTATACGCTGTTACATCGTCGGAGCCTACGGCTACTGAATACGTTTCACTAGTGATGTCACGATGATCGAGTTTAATCGGATCATCGTCGCTTGTTACTAATGTCCGCGACAATCGATTTCCCTATCGCAAAATCGATTCCGGTAGTTAAATTTCTTTCCGTTAGTTAGTAAAAATTTCAAAGGGACGTAATTCATACATAGCGTCATATCGGGCGATGAAAATGTTATAGAGTTTAAGTGTTCTTTACTGAAATCTAGTCTAAAGTGTTGTTTAAAGACTGAACAATCCATTACAATGTGTCAGTGAGTTAAAAGTAGCGTAACTTGTATGTCATGTAGTAAATTTTCAAATGTAAAGGGTTCGAAACTTTGAATAAAATTTGAGTTGTTATTGTTAACTTGTTATTGTTCAAGAGTTTTAGTTGTGAAAAATTGTTTCACATAACTTGCTTGTTGAAAATGTTTTATAGACTGTTAATATGCAAATAAAGTCTATTGTTTGTCTAAGTAAATAAGAGTAGTTTTAAAATAAATTAGTACTTCCTGATTAAAGTAAATAAGAATAGTTTTTAACGAAATTAGTACTTCCTGATCAAAAAGTTTCGTTTTTTTTTACCGATTTTAATCGATTAATTATGTTTGATTCAATTCAATTATCGATTATGTTTTCGGTCCGATTCTGCATCACTACGTTTCACTCCATTAATATGCCGTGGGATTTTTATCTACGTTTTCGCAGTATTTAGAGTTAAATTAGAATAGATATCAGTCATTCAAAACAATGCTTACATTTCCGCTACTCGTACTTGTGGAGGTAGATAGGTATCTGGAAACTTGATTTATTTTTATATTGATGACGTCATTTTGGAAGGCAAGCCGAACCAATGAACGAACGAGCTTTATCACTGGACTGAAATCTTCATCGGATTATGAAGCGACCAATGAAATATCATTACCAGAAACGGTGAAAAGTGAACTAAACATTCCACGGGCGATAAATGGAGAGTAACATAATGGATCGGTCGTGTGTGTCCGACTATGACCCACCCTGTTTAGGCTTTACTGTTAACATGTCAGTAATGTTATAAGACGTAGAAACAGCAACACATCTTTAAACTTTAAGTATGGTTAATTAAAACAGAAAATGCATAATTTTATACTATGTGTGTTTATCGTTAAAGGTGGTACCGACAGTTTGTTTATATTAGTTTCATATTACAATATCGAACCACTGCTTTTTGGAATTTGGGCATAATTTTTGTATACATTTATACTTTAGTACTACACTATCTGAATTGTTTCTTTCCAACTAATAAAAGCTCGAAAGTGGTCTCTAAAATAGACATCGGCGTCAGAGCGATTGAATCAGGCTATCTAAAATGGAAAGTTAATTACATTTAAAACCACACTGGACACTACAATTACAAAGAGTGACACAGTTAGTGACTTTGAACATTTTATAAATTGCGGCTACATATGTACATGTACACGAAGAGATTCTAGCCATAAACCGTCGCAAAATGGGGAGAGGTGTTACCAGAACACGACACGATTGTACATTATCACTATCTTTTAATTTGAAGATGTGACACAATCCAACATGGAAGGTTTTAAAGCTACAAAATAATAACAAGTAACAAGAACCTTTAAAATTAGACGGACAATTTAGGAACCATCAGAGTCTTAAGACTTCTAGTATAATAAGATTTACGACACTGGATAACCGTCAATAATGGCCGGTTTAGCACAGACGGGGCAGCACTGTCCCTTGGGTACCATTTGGAACTCAGGCTCACAGCGCGGGAAAGTACAGTCCTGGATAAAACAGGTGATAGCGGAGTTGCTGCACACGCACGACTCGCATGGTTTTTTAGAGGGGACACTGGCACCTGAAGAAGGAACAGGATAATAAATACGTATCTATTAAAAGAACAGAGAGAGAGAAAGAGAGACAGGTAGGCAGGCAGGCAGGCTGGCAGGCTGGCAGGCAGGCAGGCAGGCAGGCAGGCAGGCAGGCTGGCTTGCTGGCTGGCTGGCTGGCTGACTGACTGACTGACTGACTGACTGACTGACTGACTGACTGACTGAGACAGACAGACATACAGACAGAGACAGATATAGAGAGACAGACAGAGACAGACAGACAGGCTGGCAGGCCTGCAGGCAGCAGACAAGACATACAGACAGAGACAGATATAGAGAGAGAGACAGACAGACAGTCAGGCTGGCAGGCCTGCAGGCTGGCAGGCAGACAAGACATACAGACAGGTAGGCAGGCAGACAGACAAACAAGACATACAAGAAATAACAAAAAATCGTACCTCAATTTGTCAAGGTAGATTTACGATCAAAATGTACAATGCCATAAGTTTGGTGATAAATTTATGCACAAAATAATGAAACATGTTTTAAATTATGCATATTGTGATCTGTATTTTTATTTAAATTTTAAATAAAGTATAAATAAAAGTGGAATTATGATCAAAATTATGCATGCCCAATTAAAAAGGACATTTTATATTGTCTATAAATAAAAAATACATATAATTGTATTTTTACCGATGATTTATTCGTTTGTTTTAATCCAGTCTTTTGAAAAATTGTGGTGGCCATTACCAGTTTGTCAACTTTCCCTATTTGGGTACTTATTAATTATCTGCACAGACAAAAGTTCTCAGTGTGGGAACGACTGCTGTTAAGCCCGATCTTATGCATGCGTGATATTTTACTAAAATATAAGTATCTAATTTCACCCAGATGAATGATTATCGCTTTCCGTGATAAATGTTCCCTTTATGGCGTCTGTGAATGTTTTATGCAAACAATCCATTAACTTAATTAATGTTCTTAATCGCCTCCAGCAGGGGCGGATGCAGAAAATTTTGGTGTGTGTGTATCAAGATCCTTTCAACTTTATCGCAGTAAATACTAAATATGTATACACAGTACGGGATCCAAACTTCAGTGAACAAAGTTAACTTTAAAAAATTAGTATTTTTAAGCTTTTATGTATGTGTTGTCACAACTTTTATCTTTTACCTGCTTAGTGTGTGTTGTGTGTGTGTGTGTGGGGGAGGGGGGGGGGGGGGTGATGCCCCCCGCCCCGGATCCATCCTTGGCCTCTAGGTTTGATATAGATGCACTAACGACTTGATTTGAAAGCTTAAGTACAACCTAACGCAGTATGTCTAATGACAAAAAAAAACAGTATTTCTAATGACAATGAAACAAGTATTCCTAATGACAATAAAACAAGTATTTCTAAGGACAATAAAACAAGTATTTCTAATGACAATAAAACAAGTATTTCTAATGACAATTAAACAAGTATTTCTAATGACAATAAACCAGTATTTCTAATGACAATAGATAAGTATTTCTAATGACAATAAAACAAGAACACACTTACCTTCCTTGTAGAATTTCTTTCCCTGGCGGCATCCAGGTTTGGAGACTCCTAATAGCAAACAAAATATTCAAATACAAAAAGAGAAAGTTTAAGATAAACTTTTCAATAACATATAGAAATTCAATTAAATAGCAAATAAGTTGCATTTCATTTTAAAACAAATTATCTGTACTTATTTTAAATTCTAGTGAATATTTGTTTGTGTTACAATGTAACGCTAACCCGTTGCGTCAACACACGGTCAAAATGACCTGTGTGAATGCACTCGGTGTATTGGGGGTAAAGTAGTTCTTCAACATGGCTGTTATGAATACGGAAGTGATTGCTAAAATGAACAAAACAAGTACGAAGAGGTATACAACAGATTGGATTATCTTGGCATTTTTTTTATACATTCTAATAGTTAAAATATGTTTCATGCAAACATTTTTAACTAAATTTTGTAAATGGTCCAGACCTTAACGTAGTGACGTCACACGCTATGTATAGAATGGACATATTACTGTTTAACGAAAGCGAAAGTAGCAAAACTTGCTCATCGTATTTTTTTTCCATTTATCTATAAATATCAAGACTTTAAAAGTTTCTGGACATAGAATAAGGCCTTAGAATATGGTTGTTTAGTCATTTATCTTAATTCAATGATTATTATAATCGAACGTATTTCCTACGCGGAAATATTTTTTATGTAGGCACAAATCTCAAACTTTGGGTGAGTTACGAGTCGTAGTATAGAGATGACTTTAACGTAGTGACGTCACACGCTAAGTAGAGAATGAACGGTAACCAGCATGGTTGGTTAAATGACACTAAAGATAATGCATTATGGCTGCATTAGACACATATATTACAAAATAGTAATATACACCATAAAAATGCTTTGTCCATCTTAGATCTATTTTGTCGCACAGTCAGATTAATGCAGAAGAGAAAAGAAAGTCTGTAAATGTGTATTACTGAAAGAAAGATCACGGATGTGCGAATTTCACGGCATCGCCGAGATCATGCGTTTAAATAAAAAAATATGAATGTTATAGACTATCAAGCTGTTTTGTTTTCTTCTGTTTCCTAATACATTTTGTTATTGCAAGTTGCAGTGTTAACCTCTATAGCCTGTATAGGATCGTTTCTTTTCTTGTAGGAAGACCGCCAAACAGGTGCGGTTTCATAATATCGCCTACACCATTGACATATTTTTTTTTATATTTGCTGCTAATCTCGGCGTAAAAGGACAAATTTCAGCGGTTAGATGTAATAACTGGTAAAGGTAGGGAATTATCTTGTTTATGTTTTTACTCAAACACGGCTCTAAAGTCAAATTCGGCCTTATTGGCCAGGTAACGTGACTTGGTCTTGGAAAGGACAGTCCAGAGGTTGACAGTCTCCTAGGTAACAAATTATTAAATATGGAACATTATTTTTTATATTTCAGGTATAACTTTTTTTTCTTGACAGCAACAATGTGGCAAATCTTCCACCACCCCGCCCAGGAACCACACCCAAAACCCCGAAGTTCAAATTTCAGGTATTAATTCTGAAAATATTGATCTCATTTTCTTCCATTTTTTACTCAGACAGCTTAGTAAATAAATATACAGTTCAATGTCATTTAAAATAGATTTTAAAATGTATGTTGTGCAAGTTTAGTTAAGTTTAAACTCCTCTAGGATGGCCGAAATGGTGTCAAATAAGGACGGTGTTTCGATTACAGAAAACTGTCTCAATAACAATTCGCTATTTCTAAAATCTCCGTCAACGTGTCAGTTTCAAAAAAACTGTCTAACTATTGTGAGTGTATCAATGTGTATGAATGTAGTAAAAATTATACTAACGACATCTCTTTTTGGTACACATTTCCTTTCCTTTTATGCATCTGCATTTGTTGCACTCTTTCATGAATGTCTTGCCGCTTTCAATGATTTTACCCTTATATGTACATGTTCCGGGAGCTGAAAACGCAACATTGAAATTCAAGTGCTATTCTTTGTTTGTACTATTTATGCACAATTCTTAACGTACCCATATAATGCGGGTCATTAAATTAAATGTAATCGTAAACATAGAGAAAAGGTACTTGTAGCAGCATTGTTCTTGTTGTGATATATTGACATGGACATACATGTATAATGATACACATTGCAGTACAACATCAGGATATCAGGCCGTGTCGCTTTCAAATTTACAACTACAAAATTCTCTTGAGAAAATGCTCACATTTTCCACAATTTTGGAACTAAACTTGAAAATCAATTTAACAGCACATTTCTTTTTCAATTTCTATATGTAGAGGTTTTCTAAAATTCTGAATGTAGGCATGTTGTAAATTTTAGGTACATTTTAAACAAAAATCGTAACAAAAATATCTCCAGGAAAACGATGTCGGTGATGGCGTTATTGTCGGCAAGATACTGACACTAGAACTGACTCAACAGCAAGTTCCACTTCTAATGGCAGATTGTATTAGAGACGATATCCGTCAGTTTGGACCAAAGAATGTTTTCTCAAATAACCAAGTCATTGTTACCCGAAAAGATCCTGCAAAATGCTGTTCATGTATGTCCTAGTGTGATCAGTGCATCAAAAATCCCCACTTGTCACTGCAAATAGGTATTTCCTATCTGAGCCACGCTGCAGAGATGGCTTTTACTAAACTAAGAAAACTACGTGAGAAATGACTTTTGAGACTACGTTTTATCGTTATCCAGGAACTCTGTTCTGAGGTCGATATCTATTTTTTATAAGAGATCACTATCGTGAGTATTTATTAGGAAAAACATCGTCACTGTGTTTTATGTCAAAATTATGTAGAGAAATAAACAACTAAATTTTTATTACAGATTACATTAGATTGGTATTTCTTTTTTTTTTTTGCTAAGTGACAGACACGAAACAATGTTTGAATATAAACATGTAGCCAGTTACATACGGGTTACACAAACAGGACAGCATTCGCCAGGGGGCGTCTCAGTGACGGGGCAGTCAGGAAGAAGACATGATGCGGCAGCGCAGTTGGCTGAAAGATATGTTTAAAACAATTAAAAAACGAAGAAATCAGTTTAAATATTTTCTACTTAAAATAAGTCGTAAAAAATACATTCACTTTTCATACGACAAATATTTAGACACGTCTCAAGAAATGTTCGTTCTTGTGTGACAACTTTTTCCCATTAGTCGGGGTGTTATTTGAACCATTAGTAAAATTCATGGCTAATTGCGGCAACATTAATTTTCCATGTGCGTCGATGTGTTATTTTTTTAAATATGAGGTCACAAAGAGGTCAACTGACACGTGGGTTAGTGTAAACGTAACAGTCAATGGACAGATAAACATATAAGACTTTTCAGAGAAGGTCTCTATAACTTTTTCTCACAAAATGACAGACTGAAATTGTGTTGTAATCCTTTAGAGTTTTGCTTACTTTATTTTATCAAAATAAAATGAAACATTATTATTATTATTATTATTATTATTATTATTTATTATTATTATTATTATTATTATTATTATTATTATTATTATTATTATTATTATTTCTTTAATTCAACTCAAGGTACTGCATTAGGTTATGTCTTCTGATTGGCATCTACAGAGCAGATATTTGAAGTAAAATGTCGAAGCAGTTTCACTCATTCTGATCCCATGTATCGTCATACTGCTCGTGTGTGTGTGTGTTTGTGTGTGTGTGTGTGTGTGTTGTGTGCGCGCGCGCATGTGCGTGCTTGTGCAGCATAAATCTCTACTTGTCATTGCAAACAGGTATTCCCTGAGGTATGTGCTGACCCTTTAATAACCAATCATCAGTCAGGTATTTTCTATCTGAGCCACGCTGCAGAGATGGCTATCACTAAACTAAGAAAACTACGTGACAACTGACTTTTGAGATAACGTTTTATCGTTATCCAGGTACTCTGTTCTGAGGTCGATGTCTACTTTTAATAAAAGATCACTATCGTGCGTATTTATTGATTAGGAAAGAAATTGTCACTGTGTTTTATGTCAAAATTATCTAGAGAAATAAACAACTAAATTTTTATTACTGATTACATTTGATTGGGATTTTTTTTTGCTGAGTGACAGACACGCAACAATGTTTGAATGTAAACATGTAGCCTGTTACATACGGGTTACACAAACAGACAGCATTCGCCAGGGGGCGTCTCAGTGACGGGACAGTCAGGAAGAAGACATGATACGGCAGCGCAGTTGGCTGAAAGACATGTTTAAAACATTTAAAAACGAAGAAATCAGTTTAAATATTCTCTACATAAAATAAGTCATAAAAATACATACACTTTTCATACGACACATATTTAGACACGTTTCAAGAAATGTTCGTTCTTGTGTGACAACTTTTTCCCATTAATCGCGCTGTTATTTGAACTATTAGTGAAATTCATGGTTAATTGCGGCAACATTAATTTTCCAGGTACGTCGATGCGTTATTTTTTAAATATGAGGTCACAAAAAGGTCAACTGACACGTGGGTAAGTGTAAACGTAACAGTCAATGGGCAGATACACATTTCAGACTTTTCAGAAAAGGTCTCTATAACTTTTTTCACTAAATGACAAACTGGAATTGTGTTGTAATCCTTTGGAGTTTTGCTTACTTTATTTAATCAAAATAAAATTAAACATATTAGTACATATAATAATAATAGTATCAATAATAATAATAATAATAATAATAATAATAATAATAATAATAATAATAATAATAATAATAATAATAATAGTTATTTAAAACTATAGAGGGGCGAAATAGATGAATAGAGTTTTAAAACAGAGTTTTATAAAGCTCACCAACAAATAATCAAACTAGAGAAGTAATAATACATAATTAAGCGTTAAAATGACGTTTTGAACGTTTGTATTTGCTACATACTTATAATTACATTCATTTTCAGGTGGAGATTATAAAAAAGAGAAAGAGAAAAAAACAAGGAAAGAAAAATACTTACGTATCTGAGCTTGCTGAGTACAGACTGCCGAAATCAAAACAACGACTAAGATTGCCAGAAATCTCTTCATTTTGTCGACTGCTGTAGACAGAAGAAAACGTTAATATATTTTTTGCTTTGAAACTGAACGTCTAAAACAAACGTACAATACAGTATTAATACAACCCAACCAGATGAATTTAAACTGCATTTAGTATAAACAAAAAACTTTATATGTCCATAAAGCACATAGGCTGACTTACATGTTTTTGTCCTCAATGTCGCAACTTCTCCGAACAATAAGTCTAACAAGAAGACGGCTAGACTTTATGTGGCCTCTCACTACTGATGTAATGACGTATATGCTAATTATGTTTGAGTTTACTTGCCAATCAAATCACGATGTCTTTTCTCATTGTAAAACAATAAACAGGATATAACTTATAACGCTTAACATGTTTATCAGGGATTGGCCAAGCGTATTTAGGGTCCAGAGCAGACAGGTATGTTGTAAATTTTTTAAAAGTAAAAATGAACTATCTGTAAAACATCGTGTCATAAATAATTATCTTTGTTTGAACTTGTTTTAAACAATTTATTATGTCTATGTGCTATTTATAAATGTATAAGATAAAGATATAAATCACACTCATCCTTACGTTAACAACCTCTGTTATAGGTACTTTAATGTTTTGTTTTTTGTAACATCGCACCGACAAATTGGCGACGTCCAGGCAATTATTGTTGAAGGAAGATCCTTACTTAAGTCAGTGTAGAACCACAGGCACACCGCAGGTTAGCTGGAAAACCTCCCCACATGCAACTTATCGCTCAGACCAGGACATGAACCCACGCGGTGAAAGGCGGTGGAGTTACAAGTCGGCGACTCTAGCCGCTCGACCATGGGCGCTCAAGGTACTTTATCAGTTCACGATAAGTAAATTTTACTAAGGGAAATATTACAGTTAATGTCTTAACCGGATGCTGTGGTTTCGTGTGTTCATTAATATGGGTTTGTATGTTGTTGTTTGCGGGAATACAAAGCTGACCTACATACATTTGGTTAGGTTTTCAAAACAATAAAAACAACAATAACAAGCAATAATTTGTAAAACAACAATTATAAAATGCAGATTTCTAGTTTATATGAGAACATGAGTCCTTATGACTACATGTTTGTTTTCCTAAATTTTAGCTTTATTTTTGGAATGCTAAAAACAAAATCAAAACACCTTATGAAAATTTGTTACAGGTGTAAACCAGGCAAAGAAGCGTCAAAGTTTAGAATCAAACTGTATTTGAAAAAAAAAGTATAACAATAATGATAGAAATCTATGCGAAAAAATGCAAGTTTAAACTGTATCCATGCTTTTTTTTAAAATATTAAATTAAACTGATATTTCGGAAATTCCGACAAGTCAAGGCCGTCTACACCCCCACCCCTTACGAGTTATCTTACATAATATGACGTCTTATATTGCGCATTTAGTCTCAATTTAAGGGCAGTTAAACGCGTTTATCAACACTTAACATGTTCATTCTTATCACATCTATAAACATCAACGATTGGAATACCTGCATTAAATTTGACTTCGACGTCACAGCCGGTGTCGTGAATGAGCTATCACGTAAGGGGTCACGTGTTTTCTAGGTTTTAAACAGCTGACTGTGCAACCTGGCTAAGATAGGAAATGCATGTTTGTAATGACGATTTTGAACCTATTTCGAGTGAAATCCATTTCCTCACCTGTTCAGGAAAACGATGTTAAAAGGCGTTGTTGTTTGTTTGTTGTTGTTGTTGTTTTTTTGCGCGCGGGGGGGGGGGGGGGGGGGGCGTGCAAAGCAAGACTCCGGCGCCCGTTTTTGGATACCTCTTACCATTTTCGAGATCTAGGGGTCAGAAAAAAAGCACGTGCGCATCTGTTTAGGAAAGCAGCCCGTACGCCGACACACTAAGAGATAGCCCAAAACTAACACCGAATTCCTGTTCAGCATAACTGGTTTAGCCTAGGACCAAAATTGAGCCATCTGTCTAACAAAAACAATTTCGGCCAAAAAATGACAAAATCGCTGATCACAACGTCTGATTTTGATCCGATTTGGGATGATATTCACTTTGCTCCAAACCCTATTAAACTATGTCACAAAGGGTTATTTGGGGTGCAGAGCAAGAATCCGGCGTCCGCTTTTGGATATCTCTTACCATTTTCGAGATCTAGGGGTCGGAAAAAAAACTCACGTGCGCACCTTTTCAGGAAAGCGGCCCGTACGCCGACACGCTAAGAGATAGCCCAAAACTAACACCGGATTCGTGTTTAGCATGCCTGGTTTAGCATAGGACCAAAAATTGAGCCATCTGTCTAACAAAAAATAATTTCGGCCAAAAATGCCAAAATCGCTGAACAAAACGTCGAAGTTAACTAATATTAGTTTGAACTATAAACCATTTCAAACTGTTATGAATAAGTTCAAAGACCCCAGACAAATGTCTCAATAAAACCACTAGCGCACTGCATGTCAGCAGGATGATCTCCGAACAAAAAAGCTTTCGTCCCAACACAGACTTAAATCCTTGCAATAAGAGGCCTTGTTTGCCTTTGTCTACTGGTAGATAAAATTTAAATATCTGTGAAAATTTTGATAGGACCTTTTCTTATTTACCTTTTTAGATTTACAAGTATGTGACTTGCGCTCAGACTTAGGCGCCTTTCATTTTTTGACACTTATTTTAACTGTATATGACTGATGTTTAAAATTGTGCTTTTCTAGCATTTCCTCCTTTCAACATAAGTAGGGTATTTTTCTGAAGAGAAATCTTTACCAAAAGTATTTATCAGTAGAGATCATTTTATATAACAATCATTGTGATTTGCCTTAGAATTAGACCACTATTGTAAATGGCACTTTAAGCTCAGGTTATTCATTTCACATGTGTAAGTCTTATAAATATTGTATATTAAATTCTGCTTTGATAAAAGTAACAAAACAATGAGTTCATTGTCTTATTTCTGTCCTTGTATTTAGTTCGTGATTACACATTTTAAAGTTGAAAGACATGCACACAGAAGAAAACAATGTCATGTGATAAAAGAAAAAAAATAGAAAAATAGATTGTATTTACAAAATACTCAATACATTCCAAGCTTGCTGATATGTTAAACATTTGTTGTCTATACAAGTGTTAGAGTATTCTCCTTTATAGCGATTTATACCAGGTTGCGGCCCCTGACTGGATGCACATTTTCAATATGTTGCAAGGGCATTCATTCTAATAGACCCAAAATGTAAATTACGACTTACATTATAAGTGTCTGACTGGATGGACTGAGTATTAAGCAAATTTTCAAGTTGAAATAAAGGTATTTAACATGTAGTTGTTATTCATTAATCAATTAAAACAAAACTAAATTTATATATTATTTTACTACACATAAACTGTTACTTCCAATTGTTAAAACTGGCTAAAGCTTTGCATATCCGCATGACAAAGACAAATCACACTTCATATTAATTTTAAACATTACATTAATTAAGCACACCAAGGGTATGTGTTTTTATCACCATACACAAATGCATACAGACACTGTACAGCTAAAATGTCAGAAAGCATTAAAAAGCATTGCAATGCATCAAAATCTCCAGACTGGAAAAAAAACTTCTGAAGTATAGCATGTTAATATATACATGTACACAATTGATAGAGGTATGTTTTATTCCATTATTTACAGCGATCATCAAAATTTCACCCTTAGCTCACTGTAACTTAATGCTAACTATACAAACCGTGTTCATCTCATCTAAAATTGACCAGATGAAGTCTTTGGATAAAAAAAAACATTGAAGTTTTAACTCATTGATTGTTTGGTTCTACATTAAACATAAGTTTAGTTGGGACAAAAACTTCAACTAAGCCGGATTGCTACAAAGCCTGTAGATTGTCCAAAACCTTCTAAGTTGCTGTCTGTAATGGACCAAACACATCATAATGGCAAAGAAAGTCAGTTTCTTGGGCCAGACCATTCCTGGTGCATAAACTGCCTAAAGTCTGCAAAAGCCAGCAGATTTTGTTGAAAGTCTTGATGAGAAAGCTCTGGTAAAATATTTGAACATAGAATACATGCAATGAAAAACAATTACTGTAGTTGTTGTTGATAAGGTACTTTTAAAAACAAAACAACATTTATTGTTTTAGAGGTTTATTTGTGAATTGATTTTAATTCACATAGACACACGACCCTTCAATTCTTTTAACTATATTGAAACGACATTCAAATAGTAGCATTCAAAGTGCCCTGTGTCATACGAGACAGGTACTGCAGCGTGCATAATTTTGATACATATACATTACTGTTACAATGTCTGAAAATATACTAAAAATGCATTTATATGGAATTGATTTAAATTGTTTTGTGAAAATAATGTCCGATTCATGAGCAAATAAAGTGCTGTCCTCGCTAAGTATCACACGCTGTGAATACCTGACATGATTTCACATCCGGTTACATATCCTTACGCCAAGCCGACCAGTCATGTACCGTTATATTTGCTTGGGCGCCAAGGCGCATACCACTACCATTTTACCTGCTTTGGTATATTGTGGCTATATAAGGTTTCAACCAGGTGAAATCTGTGAAATGTTGCAAAACAATATAATATTTACTTTCATGTTGGAGCTCTATATTCAAATGCAAGGTTCCTGTAATTATTTCTAATTGCAAAAACAATAAAGTTATATAGCTTTCATATCAGCAAAATACAGTTTGTCCTTTGACAAGGTCAGCAGAACTTGGTCACGCCAGATGTTCCTTAGTCTATGGAGGAAGTGTTGCACCTCGGGAAATATTGAACCTTTGTCCTTAATTCGAAGAATACACAATGTATCTCAAGCATCGTTTTCTTGTGATGCTCTGAAAACAGGCATAAATGAATTATATTTTTGTATTAAGAGGAAATGAGTTATCAACAATATGCATCCCCTCATTCATTTCAAATATTTTATTTCTCAATACGTATCCTTATTATTTAACACATTTCGGTATTTTACACCCACACACACCCACAACACACACACACACGCACACGCACACACACACACACACACGCACACGCGCACACACACACACACACACACACACACACACACACACACACACACACACACACACATTACCCCCACTAGGGTAATATTGCAGAATTTAAAATATGTTTATGTATTCATTCTATTGAGACCATCTGTATATAGCTTCTTACAGACAGATACGCGCCTGAATATCAACAATATGTATATATAATTTTCTACAATTGCTTAATTTAAAAATTCTCCATTGCACAAAAATTAACATTTAACTACATGTAGCATTTTTGAACTCTTGGCATTGAACCATCAAGTCCTACATCTGGATGCAAAAACTACATTACAGCTTGCATAATTTAATAAAGGAAGTAAATTTATATAATAAATTAAATTGAAACACATAAAAACATGATACATAAAGTATATGGAAAATCAACTAATTTATTTTAAAATATACACAAAAACGTATTTAACATAAAGAACTGGATACATTAATCCTGAACAAAAGTGACATCATGTCTATAAATTACAGGGGATGCAAATTAGGTGATTTATTGTCAAAGGATTTAGTTGAGGCTTTAGAAATTTAGTCCAAGGTAAGATACGATTTATTCTATTAACTAAAATGTCACTATGAAAGAGTTGCTCAAACTATACTCCAAACTCATCGGCCATCACAGCAGAACTATAGTTTGGTCATATTTTCACACTCTTCAAAGTTATGTATACAAACAGAGGTTAAAATGCACTGAAATTTTATTGGGGGAAATAAAGGTGCTGCTGCTAAGAGGTTGTTGCTGCTCAAAGGTGCCCTTTGGAGAGAATTTACATCTTAAAAAATGGTCATTTATTTTACATGCATAATCTATCTGGAAGATATTGTGAATAAAGTATATATGCTCCATGTTTATTTTCGATTGACATATGTGCCTAAGTCAAAGTAAATAAACCCTGTTCTGTACTGCTCTGTTCTGTTATGTTTCCAATATCAATGTCACTGCCACACTGTCTACGCTTCTTTCAAGCATAGGAAACTCTCCCATCCCTCTACAGCAACTGTCTAAATGTATGTATGCAATAATGAAGACGTTTACCTAGTATGCCTATACATTCTTTGCCTACGTTAAATACTACTTTATCAATATATATCTATACAGGTACATACTTGGTCAATGTCCTCTTGTTCAATTTTGTCTCCGAAGTACATTTTTCGTTTAGTTTTCTACACTGTAACTCGTATAAACTAACTAAACGCTGTGAAATGTGCATGACCAGCCCGTGCACCCACGTGTTGTAAACCAGTCGCTCTGGCCACTGTGATTCAAACTAATTGTACCTGTCCTACTTTGTAATTACACACCTCTTTAGGTGTACATGTCGTCTACCAGTAATACACGTGTAATTCATATACGCAATTGCAATACATGGAGTGCATTACAAGTTAACTTTCGGGACCAGGACAACTGATTTAGTTTGTTTTGTGCTTCACGTTCTCATATGTTTTTTGTGTGTGTGTTGTTTTTTTTTCATATAGTTAAAAATCGTTTTAACGGTTTCAGTTATCAGTATTCGTGGTATGATGAGTTCAAACGTGTAAAGCAGACCCGCGCTCTCCACCGGTCAACATCCATACACCAACCACAGTTACCGTTGCTCCACCGCCCAAATTTGGAAGCCGCTTAAACGGCGTCACTAAAGAGATAACCCCCAAGCAGCGATGCTGGTTTGAAGAGCTTATATTTCTACTTCTGCGGTCGTTACTAAAGATTTAAATCCTACGTGGGCACTGTGTATTAAGCTGATATTTAAGTTGACTATTGAGGCGATTGAGATGTGCATTAAAATAAAAAATATGAGTTGCTGAACCTACCATTCAAGATGCCTTTATGGTCAGTGAGAAAAAACCATCGGATTTCGATTATATAATACCAACACCGGATTCGAAATCAACAGGCTACAATAATACACCCATAAAATTAGCAAGACAATTAAACAAAAACGCATTCCGAAAAAGATTACTTACCCCTCCAAGTTGGTCAGGGAAAAGAACTAGATGAAAATGCTGACATACGTATTTTTATTCCAGAAACCATTGATTCTATTAATTCTCCTGTCGTATAAGTTATATCAGCATACAATGTGGTGGGGTGGGGTGGGGTGGGTGCGCGGCTGGTAATTTTGATTTGAACTGGTTATCCGAGTTAGATTTGACGTTAGTTTAAACATATTTTATTTCGAATGTCTTACACAACATAACATACAAGATACAATACAAATAAAATAGGATTGAAACGAAAGGTAAAGCTTATCGTGTTTCTTTCCCAACACAATAACGTATGTTATGTCAATTGACTAATATAACATATTAAGAAGTATTTGAAAACAATATCAATATGTTAAGCAAACTAATTATAATAAATATTTGATTTAACTTACAACAGTAAACCTTTTTTTAAATAGATGACTAAAGGAGAAGGGGTTGCAATTTGGGAAACGAAAATAACACCGTGACATATGGCTAGACGTGACGGTCGCAGAAGATTGAGAAAAGAGACAGGACCCCTCTTAATTATTATTTTCACGTTTGGCTGATTTTATATACGCATGTACAGCATCTGCTATTTTAATGTTTAAAACAAAACTTAAGCAGCTATCTCCAATAACAGAATATTAATGTCAACTTTAAGTAAAACATTAAGGCGATCAATAAGACGGTTTCTTTCTTCGCGATAATTAGGACAGAGTAGTTTGTTTTTTTGGTTTATCGTCCCACGAACGGTATTTCAGTTATCTGGAGACGGTGTCCACTTGAAGCAGATATAGTGCTGCCTTCACTGTGTATAACATGTCGTGAACACCTGGCATGATACCACACCCAGTCACATTATCCTGACACCGGGCCAACCAGTTGTTGAACTACCCTTATATTTGCTTGAGCGTTGGCAAGGGAGCTATACCACTACCATTTTTAACGACTTTGGTATGTCGCGGCCCGGGATCGAACCCGGGGCCTCCCGTACCTGGAGCCGACGCTCTACCGATTGCGCTACCAGGTCTGGTGGGACAGAGTACGGATAAACGTTCCGCCGTTCCATGTAGGCTGCATCCACAAAAAGGAGAAGCTACGGTATTATTCCTATAAAGGGTATGATTGAGGGATCTACAGTTTAACCTTTATCGTGCAGGTAGTAGGCTTATTTGTTCTTTTCTGTTTCCATGCACCAAAAAATGAGGATGTACATAACAATTGTCGAGGTCTAATGATCTTTAAAAGACTGATAGTGAGAAACATTGTTGATATCAGATTTGTCGCTAATTGTGGAAAATGACGAATGGATTAATGTTAAACACACGTCTGCTGTAACTAAGACATTTAAAGGTGGTATCCGACAGTTTGGACCAAAAATTTTTTCTCAAATAACTAAATAAATCATTGTTAGCTGAAAAGGTCCTGCAAAATGCTGTTCAATGTTGTCCTTGATCTGCCTGAACAGTCAAGCATAAATCTCAACTGTCATTGCAAACAGGTATTTCCTATCCGAGCAACGCTGCAGAGATAGCTGTTTTTAAACTTAGAACACCACTTTTGAGATCACGTTATATAGTCATCCGGTTAATCCGCTCTGATGTCGATGTTTTTTTAGCAGAGACCGCTATCGAGCTTTTTATACAGTTGGAAAAAATACACATTCAGATTAATTATTTTTTTCGCGATAAGTTTGTCTAACAATTCTGTTAGTGTTCAAAATGTTCAAAATTTAAGACTAAAGTATGTGCTATACAAAAATTATGCCCAAATTCTCCAAAGCGGTGGTTTAATATTGTTCTATGTATTTTATTTAAGCAAATTGTCGGAAACCACCTTTAAAATAAATGGTTTGGAAGAAACATTGAAGTCTCAATTGACAACAACAAACAACTTGGAAGTTTCATACGTTTACATCTTTCCCTAAAGAACCTAAAAAAAACATCAATATTCAACATTTGCTGGAATTGATAATGAATTGTGACCTTTCGTGTGTTTTCCATTACCAGATTTTAATGACAAAAGATGTCGCAACAATCCTAAATGTAAGACTTGCTATTATAAAAAATGTGTTGGTATGTCTAGTTGTAAAAGTAAGATTAAGCTCGGGATTTGGAATCGCAGTAAATGTCAAAAGCTTAAAACATAAGTATTGTATTTTTGTATTGTTACACTGTTATATGTATTGACTTTTGTAATACTTATTTCTGACGGAATTATGACTATATTGTATATATCATTATGTGTTTTCAGTGTACCAATGTGTTCCACGTATCTTGTTAATAATGTACCAACCATCATATTGTAATACTTCGTTTATTATTATAACGCCATATGTACCATATTTCTAGGGTTTCCGAGCACATTTCGCTTACATAAATGCTACCACACACAACCGGAACCTGGAGAGGATCCATATTATTTTTGTGGAGTGGGTATGAATAAAGACCCATTAAACTTTATCGCAGTAAATTTCCTTGATAATATGAATGAAGGACAAAAGTTTAGTCCATAAAACTATGATATTTTGACAGCTGGGTTTCATTTAGACGGTCCTTTTGTCAATTATAATATTTTTACTAAATTCTCTTCAAAGACGGGATTAATGTGAATAGCAACACGGAACATATATCACTCATCAGGCATATAGATCATTATTACTGTGCACGTTTTAGCCAAAATGAAGTCTTAAATCAACATGTAAATCAAGTTTATTCGCGCTGATCGACTCCTTTTCGCTCGTTAAAAAGTGCGAGAAGGAGATTATTTTTCGGGAAAGCATAAAGATCGCTTTAAATATCAACTTAATTTCAAGACGACATAAATGAATACGTTAAGTGTAACATAATTATTACAACTTTGTGATAACAAGTTATTGTTTGCACACAGCAATCAAAACAAAACCCCTTTTCGCAATCTCCTTTTCGCTATTTAACCCCTTTCCGCACTTTAGTCATACCGTTCGCGAGCGACTTGGTTTCCAAAATGTCCGCCGAGGAGAGGACGGCTGCGCATAATGTGTCTCCTCGTAAGAAATACGGAGTTACATACGATGACGATAGCATTATAAGGCTTGCACTAGGAACCCCTGATTATGAAAATGCCGGGGAGAGAATAAAAAGTTCCGTCATCATCGGAGGATCCGTTGGTGAGTGAACAAAATTGAAGGTCACACATTTTCATTTATTTTTGTTTACAGTTTTACACAGTAAATTCGAAATTTTTGAATCAATACAATATGTGGGTGTGGGTGTTAATTGATGTCACCGTGTTTGCATGGTGACATGTAGAGCTGTCGCGGTATACCGGTATATTGCAATACTGGGTAAATTCAATACAGTACCGCGTTAAACAATGAAGATACCGGTTTTGTAAACTTTGGTTTTTGTTGCCATTTTGTGCATCCAAAGTCAAAGATGCTCGTATTATTGAAAAGTGATAACCGATTGAAAATGTAGTCTGCTGTCAAATACATGCTAGGACAATTTGAACTGCTCTGAATATGTGCCGTACTCAATTTACATTTGCGGTATTTATATAAACAAGTGTTTTAAACGGCTCAGCGACTATTCGACCCCTCGACTATTCGACCCCACGACTATTCAACCCCTACCTGTAAAAAGGTGCGACTATTCAACCCCTGGCGACAATTCAACCCCACGACTATTCGACCCCCCCCCCCCCCCCCCCAGTAAAATGTTAGCGTTATAGTATTTTATCTTTGCATTTTATTGTTTGTAAAGTATGGTAAATTCTGTGTCATGATATTAGTATCGTTATTGAGTGTATCTATGATATAATAGTAACTTGTGGCTTAAGATTGTAATGGCTAGGGGGTTGTTAAAGTGGGAAATAGATTGATATTTGTAATATTCTTTTTAATTAATTATAACTTGTATTAGATTTGTATAGGTTCAATTTTTGTTTGGTAAATAATATGATATATACTCATAATAAAGAGAACATTATTTACACAGCATTAGTTGGGATTAAATAAACAACAACAAAGGCATAGACGGTATTAGGTATATACTCCGTCTTTCTTGTTTTGTTTTGTTTTTCTTTTTTTTCTCTCTCTTTTTAGGTATTTTTCCATATGCATTTGAATAATATATTTATTAATAATTTAAACAAGTAAGTAGCAACAAACGTTTAAGAACAGTACGAAATGTAACTTTCATTAATAAAATTGTAATCATGGGATGATGTTGCGTTTCTACTATGGAGCGCCGTTACGCCACAGTTTATGATAAATAAGCATTTTGTAACGGAAATGAATCCAGTATCCAATCCAGTGCCAAACTATTGCCCGTACCCTGGTTAATATGTTCAATCACCGCCAGCACTCTACCAGTTCGCAGGCCAAACACAAACACCACAGTGGGCATCAGACATGATGAAGGAATTACAGTCCATCAAAGAAAAGGTAAACAAAAATGACAAAATTGAAAAAAAAAACAACTGTAAACCTAATTGACAAACGTTTTAATGAGCTTGACACCAAAAATAGACAAAACTGCGAGAATTGTATTATTACCATTGACAACCTACAAGTATTTCTTCTACTTTTTGCGGATGATGCGGCATTTGCCCAAGATCCACTTAATTTTCAATATAAGAGAAAGTTAACAAACCATTGTATCCTAATTATACACAGATTATCAGACAGACAGACATACATTTATTACGTGTCCGGTACAACGTTGTACAACATGAGGCAAGTTATATCATTCTAATATTGATACATAACTGTTTGTTCCGGTTAAAAAATGATAAGTTAAAATGAGTTAAGAAAGGACAAAGAGGAGGGAGCAGACATGCAAACAGGGAGGAGACGAAAGAAGTAACAGACCCCAGAGTGAGGAGAGGGAACACACTTTGTGCTCAAGATTTAGACAGCGTAAATGAGGTGTTAGTAACAATAGGCATTCAATATATACACGAAAGTAGATGAGGTGTCAGTGTCAACAGGCAATCAATACACACGGTGAGAATAAAACGGTACAATGCTTCAATTATGAAAAGACGAAATTTTAAACAAAAGTTAGGACGAGATTGCATACGGCTAATATAAAGAAAAGCGGATAAGTTCGAGTTTCCTTAGAAATAGATGCATGACGGAGGCAGAAGGAGAATGGGTTATTTAGTGTAAAGACGAAGAGAAGTTACAGTATCACTTGCAGTGGGTCAGTACTAATTGCATTAATACGATATTTACGCTATGGCAATTTTTATTTATTTATTTATTGGCATAAACATGCAGTTCATTGCCAGAACATCATAACATGTTCATAAAAAAAAAAAAAATGCTATGGCAATGAACAGGTGCGTTTGTGCCAATAAAATATTGAATTAAATTGAATTGATGGTACAATGCAATACATTTAAGTTAATTTATACTCTTATTGTAATTGCTGTTTTAGTATGTTCGTTACAAACATAATGACTGTATTTAATTTACTGCTAATTTGTTTGAATGAGATTTATACATGTAAACATAAACAATTTTTTAATCAAGTAACGTAGTTTTTTTTCAAAGAAAGCCGTCATCAATTAAACCGGCTACATGAAAAGAACTTAACCAATCATTATTTAATCGCGCAACAGGTGAGAAAACCAATCAACGGCAACAACCAATACTTCAACATTTGGTTTTTGTTTGATGACTTAATTACCCAATTTCAGTAACCACGTATAGTTAACTGTGCAATCATGATATGTTTCAAATTGTGGTAACAACACTTGAATTAATTATTCGACGCTTGAAAAAATACTTTAATTATTACTTTAATTGAACAACACTGGAATTATCTTGTACTATATCATGTACATCATATATACATGTATTCACTTTCTTCCCTGTCTCCTCCGTCTCATTATTTTTCTCTCTCTGTCTTTCTTTCTCTCTCTCTCTCTCCCATCACTCATTTCACTGTTTTGTACTACGTCACCCCAACCACCATAAACCACCATAACCTTTTGTTACTTCTCCTACCTCTTTTATATAGTTCTTCATGTAGTATACATTGTATACCTAAAGGAATAAAGATTTGTTCTGTTCTGTCCAATTGTTCCATTTTATCGCACTTTGATAATATTTACGTCATCCAAATATTACACACAATTAAAAGTATCAAAATACGATTCTATACAAAGATCATTGTGTCACACAGATTAAATTTCATATTTCTGCCAACGTTGTTGTTTTTTCAAGTGATTCGGGTATTGTGTATTATATTATCAATAAATATGGAAGAAACGAAAAAGAAACATTAAATCTTGACATATATATTTATTATTATCATAACATAGTCAAAAACCATATTATATACAACAGAAAAAAACACTTTAAACAACAACTGTTCTGTTCTGTTCTAAACTGCATACAGCCATATAACTATATTGGGGTCGAATAGTCGCCTTAATTTTTTCAGCTGGGGTCGAATAGTCGAGGGGTTGAATTGTCGCCTGGAACAGGTAGGGGTTGAATAGTCGTGGGGTCGAATAGTCGCGTACCCGTTTTAAACTAGGTAAGGTTTTTGTCTTTTGATTTGACATTTTCATTTTTAGACTGGTATTATAATTGTTTGAAAAGCTCATTATAATAGTTCGATTTGACATTTTCATTTTTAGACCGGTATTATAAATATTTGAAAAGCTTATTATAATAGCTTAATCAAATATGGCAATATATTGTGGTACGTAATCAAATATGGCAATATATTGTGGTACATATTGCAATACGCTCTGTTTGTATTGCAATATATCATGGTACAATATATCATGGTACGCTTCAAGTGTATCGTGACAGCCCAAGTGTCATGCAGGAATGCCTGGATAACATTTTCAATTTATTTATTACGGATCCATGCACCCAGCGAAAGTGGGATTTGTCAGGTAAGGGCCAAGAGAGGGGAGGTTAGCGTCACATACCACATATCTTTTACATAGCATAAGGGCTGTATTTAATATATATAATACAGTTTTCCTAAGCTGAAAGTTTCCAAATTAAATAAGAATTGATCAGGAAGGTGGGCGCCATTCATCACACCGCCACTGTTATGGACATATTGGTGATGTCTATTGTATTATTGATGGAGGAAGTCCCCAGACTTATGCCTGGACAGAACCACCGGTGCACGAATTTAACTACGTCACATTAACTTTCAAAATGTCACATAGATTTTGTCTAAGAAAGGGACATTGTCCCATTATCAATTTTTTTTCCTGTTCACTTTGTAAATTAAGTGACACGTCTTAAAGTAAATAAGTGCAGTATGGAAATAATGCAGTAAAAAAAGGAAGGGCTATTGTCACTTGTTGCAGTAACTGATTGAAAACATGGTGTCCACACAGTATTTTAACATGAAGTTATTGTGTTGAATGCTAGTAAACATTTTAAAATAGTTTGCTTTAGTTTGCATGACATTTTCTACACACACTTGAATTTTTTCAAAAATCCTCTCAACACAAGGTCATCATCTATTTTTAGCATATATCATATGCCAACATCCGTGTATAACCTATATGTGCACGTACACGTTCGATCCACATATGCTTTGATGTGTTGCAACATGTGTTTCTGCAATGGCATGTCTACATGTGTCATCGGGTGAACATTTTGTAGATTACATGCACATATTCATTTTGTTTAAATTAGTACACAAACAATATAAAGGTTTTACCCCATAATAATAATTGGATATAAAGTTCACTCTTAAAATTATTTTCCTAGTTGCAACTTTAGATATTTTGGCCAGACAACCAATAACTGTCTTTGAGTGTCACTCTTTTGTTGAAAGTATACAGATAAAAAAAACATTTTTATATTGAAAAAGCTTGCACTGATAATATATGTTGAGCACACACAATCACAGAAACAACAATTTCCTTATGTGAACCAACCATTGGTAACAAAGCTAGCCAAAGTTTAACAAACAATTAAACTTTTCTTTTACCAGGTTTGGTGTCAGGATGGGCCCATGCCATTGTCACCCAGGGCATCTCTATAGCCAACCTTAGACTCGACAACAAGCGGGTTCTACTGGCCAGTGTAGCCAGATATGGATCTGTTGGAGGTAAAGATTTACATGCAACACTCAACTAGTACTGTTTCTTTATAAGCTCACCTGAGCACAACATGCTCAAGGTGAGCTTTTTGGATTCCCCTTTGTCTGGTGTCCATCATCCATCAAGTGGCGTCAACAATTTGCTTGAAGGCAGCTAGAGGCAGCAGTTTTTATCCAATTGTCATCAACCTTTTTAGAATGTTGTCTGTAAGAAACCTTGGAAGTACATAATTTTGTCATATTTTGTCAAAATACTAGGACACTAGGTGAAATTTTAAGAAAATTTTGTGAACACGCTAGAGACCACAATAAGGCTCAGTCTTCACTAAACTTGGCAAGAATGTTTGCCTGCATGAAATCTTGAATGAGTTCAATGTAGGGTCAAAAAGAAGGCCACTAAGTCAAATCTTTGAAAACACGTTTAAACACACTAGTCACTAGAGGCCACATTTATTGCCCCATCATCACCAAACTAGGCCAGAATGTTTGTCTTCGTAAAATATTTGATGAGTTCATTACTGGGTCATGTGGGTTCAAAAATTAGGTCACTAGGTCAAACCTTAGAAAACACTTATTAACACACTAGAGACCACATTTATGGCCCAATCTTAACTGACCAGAGTGTTTGCCTGCATTAAATCCTGGATAAGTTTGTAGCTGGGTCATGTGGTATCACAAAGTATATCACTAGGTCAAATCTTACAAAAACATTTAGAACATGCTAGAAGCCCAATCTTCACCATACTTGGCCAGAATGCTTGCCTGTATGAAATCTTAGATATGTTTTGAACTGGGTCACATGGATTAAGGTCACAAGGTAAATCCTAGAAAATGTTATCAACCCAGTGGTACCGGCCGCAATAACTCAGTTGGTTGGGCGTCGGCTTGCGGATCGGGAGGTCAAGGTTCAAACCCCGGCCAGGTCAAACCAAAGACTTTAAAGTTAGTAGTAGTGGTTTTCCTCCTAACGCTCGGGGCTAAGAGGACAGCATTATGCCTGACTCGTCGGTGTCAGTATAATGGACCAGCGGGGTTCAATCCCTGGGCACATCATAAGTGCCCTTGTGCTGTAATGATAGAAATGTCGCTGCGCAGTATCGGCAAAAATGCCGGCTAATCCCTAATCCCTAATCCCTCCTAACGCTTGGGGCTAAGGGGACAGCATTATGCCTGACTCGTCGGTGTCAGTATAATGGACCAGCCGGGTTCAGTCCCTCATAAGTGCCCTTGTGCAAGAATGATAGAAATGTCGCTGCACAGTATCGGCAAAAAGTGCCGGCTAATCCCAATCCCATGCCCGGTTCACTCCCTGGGCACCTCATAAGTGCCCCTGTGCTATAATGATAGAAATGTTGCTGCACAGTATTGGCAAAAATGCCGACAAATCCTATCCCGACCCATTGGCACACTAATGGTCCAATCTTCACCAAAGACTTTTAAATAACTAACTCTTAATTACTTGACACCACATATGAGCCTAATAAAAGCCCATATCCTCAGGTGAGTGATTAAGGGCCATCATGGCCCTCTTGTGTTAACAAGCTTTTCATGCATGAACATGCTTTATTGCAAACAGCAGCTAACAGGCAAAGCATTAAAGTCTTTTTTACAGAAATAAAATGTATTTTTTGCATTCTTCCATGTTGGAATACAAAATAATGAATCCAGTGATTTCGGCTTATATATTTATGCATATGTTTTCAAGTTTGGAAATGTGGAGGTTTTTATTGATTTGGTTTTAAGGAACCTACTTTTTACCTTTTGCCATCTAAAAGTTAAAGGTAAACCAAATTATTCTCACTTGAAATTTGTTTTGCTTGATATTTGTTTTGGGTTTGTTTTCTTTCTGATATTATCTAGAAAAATATACCTAAGAATTAACCACTCAACATTGAAGGGTTATAAGTTTCCAATATTTTGCGCCCGTGACTCTTCTGACTGCTTAGCCTCTCACCGCGTGTGTTTGAGTCCTGTTCAGGAAGAAGGTCTTCCAGCTGACTTGCGGTGCGCCAGTGGTTCAACCCAGACATGTGTCTGGGGTCTTCCTCCACCAAAAAGCTGGACGTTGCTAAAATGATTATAAATGATCGCTGCAATGTATTTAAAAAAACAAAACAATTCTCAGTCATTATATAATATTTGTATAACTAATTTACATGTTTGTTTCCAGTATTGGCTGGAGCCCTGTATGCATTCACAGTTAATGTGAGCAGTAAAGTACGAGGAGATGCTGATGGACCTCTCAACCATTTTCTCGGAGGATTCGGTGTTGCCTCAGCTCTGGCAGTTCATCGTAAGTAAAACAGATGTGTCGAGGGGTCATATGTAAGGATTTGTCTTGACTTGTATTTTGATAAGCAATTAAATCATTCACAACAAAAAAGATCCATTAACCCATTACTCTCCATCATCTCCATCATAGTGTAGCTACATCAGGTATAAACTCCTCTGGGTTTTATACCCTCAGATATGAAAAGCCTCTGGTTTTATACCATCAGGTATGAAAACCTTTGGGTTTTATAGCATCAGGTATGAAGGCCGTTGGTTTAATACCATCAGGTATGAAGGCAGTTGGTTTTATACCATCAGATATGAAGGCCTCTGGTTTTATACCATCAGGTATGAAGGCCTCTGGTATTATACCATCAGATATGAAGGCAGTTGGTTTTATACCATCAGATATGAAGGCCTCTGGTTTTATACCATCATGTATGAAGGCCTCTGGTTTTATGCCATCAGGTATGAAGGCCTCTGGTTTTATACCATCAGGTATGAAGGCCTCTGGTTTTATACTATCAGGTATGAAGACCTCTGGTTTTATACCATCAGGTATGAAGGCCTCTGGTTTTATACTATCAGGTATGAAGACCTCTGGTTTTATACCATCAGATATGAAGGCCTCTGGTTTTATACCATCATATATTAAGTTCTCTGGTTTTATTCCATCAGATATGAAGGCCTCTGGGCTTTATACCATCAGGCATTAAAGGTCGCTGGTTGTATACCATCAGATGTTAAAGGTCTCAGGGTTTTTTTAACATTCTGCTTAGCCACGAAATACTAAGTTAGTAAAAACCAATTTGATTCCTTTTCTTACTTTTAGTTCCTAACTGTAGTTTCACAAAAGGTCGGCCCGATAGTTTGACTGGATGCGGCCTTTTCTAAGATGTTTGGTTAATGAAAATGCTTAGAATGTAGTATTAGTACAGATCTGCTTGATGTTAACATCATCTCAATAAAACAAGAGATCTGTTTGCAGATAGACTCATCTAACAAAGTATGTTTAGGGTACAATAGATTCTGTTTTTCATAATCTTCTATGCTGTACTCTCTATGCAATTTTATAACCATACTTTTTAATAACTTTAGAAATCTACATAATTGCTTTATTTTCTGTTTTTTAAGTCATATCCGATTGAAAAGTGTATATGGCTTTGCTTTTTCAATTGTAGTCAATAAATCAACATAGTTAAATGTAATAATAATAATAATAATAATAGCTTTATTTAGTGAACACATTTAGCAATATAAAACATGTTTGCATTATCTTATCAAGCATGTGGCCTTCATAGAATCGTAATCATGAAAGTAAAACTCACAAAAAAATACATATTATCAAGCAAGAATATAAAATAAAAAAAATTGAAAACAAAATGTACAAAATAACATTATAAATTAATCAATATACATATATATTACCATCCCCAGATAATGGAAATACGGTTGGTGGGACGATCAACACAATAAACAAACATATGTATTGTGGTGTGTCCATCTTGGTATAACAATATATGCAAAGGCACATAAGCTATAAAAAATACGTAAATGCAGGAAACAATTCCATATTTCAGGTGGTCAAATGAAGGTTTTTGGTGCAGGTTTCTACATCGGTGTGTTGCTGGCTCTCTCCAAACAGATGTTTATGAAGGAACTCAATGTCCACAAAGTCGTCACTAACAAAGGACACTGCGTGATGCCCTGTAGATACCCAGAGTTTTACATGGCATTTGCCAACACAAAGGATCTTCCCCCTGTTACCAAATAAATGGATGTATTTTTAGGCATGTAATTATTGGAGAGCTGAAGGTATCGGCTTTGTTTATGAAAGTTTAATTTGTTTAGAATTGTGATATTTAATATCAATGACTTGCAACTTAGACACAACTAATTTGAAAATAGATAATTGATAAGAATTAATTTTTGCCCCCAAAATTTTGGAAGTAGCTTTTTGGCAAAGAATTAATTCACATCAATAACGCTCTAATAATGATTTTACTGAGGAAGTCTGCAAGGATGTGAAGTTGACCAAGACTACTTTGGAAGATTCTGCTATCAAGGCCTTATAGTTCTGATGGTCATTTGTTATTAAAGAATGTTAGAAAGGAAACAGAATTGTGCTTGTTTGGAATAAAGATAAACATGTGGTATTGTTATTTGATTTGTTACATAACCGTTCACCAAATTAACATAATATAACCTTCAACCTTATGACATAGGTATTAATTATAAAACTGCAGTGTTGCTTGCGTTTGCAGAAGAAGAAAAACAAACTTGCCTAACAAATACTCTTCACAAAGAGAAAGATAAAGGTTACTCTAAACTACATACACAAAACAGTAATAAAATTTTGTTTGAGACCATTTTGTATATTTTAAAGACCAAGGGTGCATTTCATCATAAGATCGTTTTTTTCTTTAAATGGAGTTCCTTCTTAAGAGCATTTCATTAATAATTCGGAAATAATTCGGAAATTGCTTTCAGAGCAAAATTGCTCTTAAATCTTAAGAGTGCTTTTGGTCGATTTGCTATAAGTCACACGACAGTTTGTGCAAACGCACATGAAAATGATCCAAAAACCGAATTGTAAGAGCATCAATTGATCTTAAGATTTATGATGAAACACCCCGAATAAAAAACTTACAGCTTAGTCATATGACACAATAATAATAATCAATTGACCAAAGATGACAAGTTATACAGCTATTTAAAATAAAAATGCAATCATAACCAGTCTTGGTGATTAACTGAACACATTAAAATTAAGGTAAAGCAAGTGTAAAAGAAAATATTAAGAATTCGAAAATTAATACAACGTATGAGTTACATATTTAAATGTAGATGTGTATGCCAAATTTTAAGAAAATTCTCCTTCCAATTATTAATTTATGAATATTTTTGTCTTCTAAGATTAGTACTAAAGGAGTCTTTTATAGAAATAGGACAACTCTAAATATAATGTTAACTCCTCTTTAGAAGAAGTGTTTGTTATTGAGTATCATTTGGAAAGATACAGCATTAGACAAACCATTCAAACTTGCTACTTGAATTGTTTGTCTCAAACTATCCCAAATATGTAACTAATTATTTACAAACACAATGCGTGTAAGACTGATTTTCCCATTTTTTTCTGCTTACTGTACTTATTGCAAAAAGCACCGAGCACTTGATAGCCAATTAATTTATTTCAGAGTTGCCCAAAAAGTTCTCTAAAGTATTTTGGTTGTTATGCTGCAAAATAAAAAAATAAGTCAACCACATGGTTTTGATTTTTTTATACTTTGAATATACCAGGTAACAAATTTGTAATCAAATTTAGCACAAATCATACAATTAAAATTCATTTACAAAAATAAAATTAAAAGCTATACACGTTCCCTTCTTTATATGGAACAGTGACGCAGAAATAATTGTCAAAGGGAAAACGTAGAAAGCAAAAAGGTTTACTATTTGTGCCCATACAGGGATTTGAACCCTCAACCCCCAGTTTTGAAGAATTTTAACCCTAATTTCGATACTCTTCAACTGGAGTTGCTGCATTATATTTGCTCTACCTATATTTTTTTTTTCATTTCTGTACAACTGGAGAGCAGGGGAGAAAACTCTTGTAAATGTGCTTTGAAACTATTATTGTAGTTATTTCCCTTGCTTTAGTGTTTTGTTTTAAGTTGTTTTTTTTTTTGTTTTTTTTTTTTAATCAAAACCACGTGATCGGTTTGCGGCAACTGATTGTGATCCAGTATAACACAGGCTGAGAGCACATTTCTCTTTAAAATGCAGTCAGGTTTTCTTTTTCTGTTATGTCTTACAGTGAGAAGTAAACGATGCTGTCGATGTTCAATCACTCATGAATTGAATAGAATGGTCTACAAAGCATAAACAGACATTAGTCTGAGGGTCTTCCTCCACCAATGATAAATTATGTAACAAAACACACAAAAAACAGTATTTTGCCCCTGCCCCTACAATTTAAATACACCTGTTCATGCCATTGTGGGTTCAGCTTGTCAATTTAATTTTCATGAGATTTATATTTGTTGTAGCTGTACTGACTATGTATATATAATCCCCAGCAGTTGTGTGTAATACATGTTATAATATGGTATGTTCACCTGTTACAGAACATAAAAATAACTAACAAAGTACCTGAATACATGAACATACATTGATTACTAGAACTACAAAAAAGTTTACTCAAGTTCTGGTAAGAATAATTGCATAATCTTTTTATGAACTAACTTCAAAACAATTAAAAATAATAGATTATTATATCTTGATTTTCTTCAGATATTTAAATTTGTGGTCTGTGTACTTGCATTATTATGAATAATTAATTAGGGATTATTGTAGTCTGTTTTTGTGTGAAATTTATCAAGTATTTGTAAAAAGTCAATTGAAAAAAATAACTTTTTTTAATCAATCATGATTATAATAATCTAATATATCAAGCTCATTGATTGCTGTTTGTCATACTAGCTGAAGTCTGTGATTTCACTTGCAAACATTCTATATTAAAAGGGCTAATTAAGTTTTGTTTCTTGATTACTTTTTAAATACACTTGGTCATACAAAATTGCATTTTTTTTTAAATATTTTAAAGCAAAATGAATTACATAAAAGTATAAACTACTTTCTCTCAGTTCTAGATGGGAACATGCTATCCTTCAAAATATTGTTGCATTCATTTTGGAAAAATCAAAAGAGTTGCAATGCCTTTCATATTGATTTTTTTCTATTTTTATCTAAACAACCTTTATAGTACACTGCGCTTGTCATAATATGCAGGATTTAAAGATGTTAGTACATGTACATGTTTAAAAGTTGACAACATGTTAAGTTAAAATATCCCGATCGTTAACCAATTACTTTAACACTGTTACTTTTTTCACTTTGAAAACAAGTACAAAGCAGAACATTTCTTTCAATACACATTTTTTTTAGCAATATATTGCATAAATGTATGCATAAACAACTTTCAGCATTTTTTGTGTGTGTGTTTTTTTTTAACTTTCATAAACACACTTTTCCTAAAGGATGTCATTGCTCATCTTTGTTTAGATAAGGCTTACATTTGTGTTGGGACATACAGTGTCAAGATAAAATGTTGAGAAAACTGTTAACTATGGCAATAGATACATAACAACAGTGGCATTTTAAGTTTTTGTTGGGATGCAACCTGCCAGTAAAGAATGTAGAGGGAGCAGAGAGCAAAACAACTGGTCTTCATATAATTGTTGGTGACAAGTCTTTGTTTACTCACTGAAATAACAGCTGTGCTGGTCATTTAACTCAAGTAGTTACTCAGCATGTTCATATTTACACAGCATGTTACTAGACAGTCTTAAAGTGTTAAGTTTACAGTCTGTAGACAACTGTAGAATTGCTTACATAACCCCACAAACCCCCAGTCCATGGGTTTCAGGTCACAGTTGGAATTTAACTTTCTTATGGGAAGGCATCTCTGCTGACATAATTATCCATAGGTTCTACTGTGATATTTTAGTCTTCCTCCGACATTAACAGCTGGACTTCACCGTATTGACTAAAATAGTGTTGAATAAGATTATTATAATCATTATAATCTCACAGCCTTAGTCTCCCTGTTTCTAAGGATAAAGTCTTAAAGATAATGAAATTTAAAATTTCTCAGTCCCTCACTATCCGGGCTCGCGTCTCCATCGAGGGTCAGGGCACAGACTATTCTTTTGTAGGGTCTTTCAGCTGACCTGCAGAGCATCAGTGTTGTTCCCCTCTTTCTTTACCTATATATACCTTGACATTGCCAATATAACCACATTTATTGTGTCAGTGTTATTTAGGCAATAATATATGGCGGAGCTGGGCCAAGTGCTATTTATTGGCCTGCTGACAAAAAAATAGCACCGAGGAACAATTTTCAGCTCTTGGCCAAGCTCCATAGTATATATTATCGTTTATAATACATATTGTTTAATTTGGAAGTTATCCTGCTGTCAGAAAAAAATACTTAGCACAAACTATTCCTAAGTTGTCCAATTCTAGTCAAAACCTGAAAAGAAGATGCTGAGGACCTAACAGCATTTTCTGACATCACATGCTTCCATTCACAAGGCCTTTATCTGTTATAGGTCAAGTATACTGGACTGCCGTGTCAGGATAATGTGACTGGGTGTGGTATCATGCCAGGTGTTCACAGTGCTATACACAGTGAAGGCAGTACTATATCTGCTTCAAGTGTACACCATCTCCAGATAACTGAAATACTGTTGGTGGGACAATTAATCCAATAAACATATATTGGGCTGCTGAAAAAAAATAGTATGCAGGCAGCCTTATCAGGCAGACATCATGGCCATCTTGTAACTATTTACAATATCTAAAACCAGTCCTTGCTTTGACTGTAATGCAAATCATTTAGATAAAGCAATTGGCATATGAACAATACCCAGTCCTGGTTCTTTAAAAGAATGTTCAAGCTTGGTGATTGGTCAAGCATGGCCTTGTCGCGTTTACGATTGATCTATTTTACCCCAGGGTTCCTGAGAAAAAGTGCAAATAACAATAAAATGAAAGATATTATTTGAAGATTGTGTTGAAATTTCTATATTTCAGTTTGATTACCAATTTTGAATGCACTTACATACTTGGATATTTTTTTATTATTTGCCATAATTGGCATTTTGTCTGATAGAAATTAATAACATTAATTTCCTCATTACTACATCTGATTTTTATGAAAATGGCTCGCTTAACAATTGGCATTTTGTCTGATAGAAAATAATAACATTAATTTCCTCATTACTACATCTGATTTTTATGAAAATGGCTCGCTTAACAGATGATTAGATGTTGTTTTTTTGTTTTATTTGACTATCTTCATGACAAAACAAAACTGTAGAGTACTATATTTATTTCACAGGCTTATTTAGAAGTAAAATAGTAAAAAAGGGATTTTAAATGACAAAACAAACATTTAGAGCACCACATTTCACAGACCTATTTATAAGGTATTCAAAGAAATGAAAAACAGAATTTTGTCATATGAGTAGATGAGCAGTATCAAAAATAAACCAATTAACAACAAAGAAAAAGTAAACAGGATAAACTTACATGTTTCCAAGAATAAAAACAAAATTAATAAAAGATAAAATTGCATATCGCTTGGAATGTTTTTTGTATTACATATAAACCATTTGATTGACCATATACATGCTTGGGAACTAAACCTAAAATAATCAATATGTTGCAGATTTTGTGGGCAGAGGTGTGCCAGACCTCACTTGCAGAAACATTTTCTCAGTTGAGATGTTGCTCAAGCTCAAATTTTAAGTCCAAGAATATCTTTTACTGGGTTATAATTCTTCAATTCTAATTTGTTATACACCATGAACCTTGCAAGGTTAAAGTATTGCTATATTACAGTGATGTTTGAAACATATGATTAAAGAAAGGTGATCTTTACTATTTCAAACAATATGGAAATAAAAAAATTCTGGTGGGCAGGGGGAGGGGCATGCTCCTGAATATGCTCCTTGACCCCCACTACACACCCACCTAGGAATATTGCATATACTCAAATCAAAAAATGGCCTAGGCATGCCCAAGGGGTACAAAATATTGGTCATGCCCACTGTTAAATAAAAGTAAAATGAATCACCTTTGACCTTTGGTTCACTCTATTATCACTTATGCTATTGCAGGTAAATCAGAAGTTCCAATTCACTTATTTTATTTATGTAAATATTACCAATTTCATAATAAATATTCCTTAATCAACTTATAGCCCAGACAGTATACTTGAGCATAAAGGTTAGGGTCAGGTTAGTGTGGTGCATTTTATAATTATGTGTTGTCAATGGGCATGTGTCCTGAACAATGTGTCAATATTTGGGGGGGGGGGTCCACATAAACATCAACCAGCAACACATAGATGCTGCTTGCCTTTAAGGTTGGGTATATCATTAAAATATCTACAGGCTATCTACGCTAAGTATTGATTTAACTAAAATCTGTATAGAATCTTTGATGTATTGCACAAGAGATAATCCCTGAAAGATAGGTGGCAGGAAAATGGGGGTTGGGGTAGGGCAGATTACAGGTAAACAGAATAATACCTTACAAGGTAAACATTACAGAGATAAGAGATATCCCCAGCCCCTACATCAGCAAACAAGGTTTTAGTCAAAATTCAATATTGCACATTGGGTGTGGAACAATGCCGAGTTCTAGCACATTATGCTGTAATGATATGATAAAGAAGTGATGAAGAGGCATTGTAAGCTTATTGTAGTGAGATCTAACATTTCTCTAGCTAAATTAAACAAAACTAATTTTGAGATTACAATATATGCACATTACAAAGCCTGTGATGTGTCCCCAATCCTTTTAATTCTGATCTTTCAGGTTATCTGTTTATTTAGAATCAATTAAATTTGGATATAAAGTTGACAATGTATTGCATTTGAATTCCAATTTGGGGCAAAAGTCGCAGTGATTATCTGTGCAATAATGACATGACACTTAAATGAAGATAGTTCACATACTTAGATGACATTGTGACTGTGTATTCCTCGAAAGAGTTGTAATTTGTCCTTTGATTTAGATTCAATAATCCTTGATTATAGTAACCAGCTATGTTCCTGAAAATGATTGAAGTGCTATTCTAACACTGTCGTAGCAGTTTCACTGGTATTTCATTCACAGAGCCTCTATAGCTCAGTTGGTAGAGTGACCTAGTATTGTGGAGGTCTGTGGTTTGAATCCCTGTGGAGGCTCACTTTTTCTGTTCTTGTTACATTTGATGCCATGACCTACTGCAGTTGCCTGTTTCTATCGTCATAGGCAATGGTGCTCTAGTGTAGAACTAGGGATGAGATTGCGGTTGAATCTCATTCTGTAGGGAGTGTAGCAGCTTCACTGGTAGTTCATTCTTGGAGCCTCTATAGCTCAGTTGGTAGAGCGTATTGGGGAGGTCTGTGGTTCAAATCCCAGTGGAGCTCACTTTTTCTGCTCCTGTTATACTTAACCTGTTAGAAGGCTGAGAAGAAACTTTTACCCATCACAAGACCAGTTGTATTCATGAACTATCGGGGTCAGAGTTAAGACTGTTAAAAAAAAATGCTATTTAATATTTATGTTTATATTAAAATATTTTTTAAGTGAATTGTACAGTGAATTGTACAGGCCAAATGGTTTATTTTGTCTTTTGTTAAACCACACCAACACAATTATGGTCATTTTGATGATGTCCACCTAAATCTTGGTGGAGAAAGATCCTAGACTTATTCCTGGGTAGAACCACTGGCACACCACAGGTTAGCTGGAAAACCTCCCCACATTAAAGTTCTCATTCCAACCATACATGTGAACTTTATCTAAGGCCAAAGTGGAAGGTTTTCATTTGCAAAGTGGTAGATATGTTATTTTCATATAAACAAAGAAGGAAGTTACCTGTTTCCAAGTAGGGAAATTTCTGAAAATGTGTTTAACACCCTTCATTTTAAAATAACTTTGAACCATAAAAGTTGGCATCTTCATCTAAAAGTGGGAGAGTTCACATGTATGCCCAACCGGGACTCAAACCCACATGGTTAGGGGCTAAGGTGATAAGTCAGTGACTCTATCCAATCAGTAAAGAGGGCCCCCACATGGTCCACTGGTGTTTTAAAGTAAAACTACATTACTTTCATTGCCACAATATTGCAATGTCTATATACTTTTTAAATGTGAAATGCTAGTAAATATCAAAAACAAAAAATAAAAAAATGAATTAAAGAGATTTCAGGTAGTGATGACTCATAACAATTATTTATCCTTAACTAGTGCATTTGATTAAAATATATTCAACAACTTCAGAATCATATAGAAAGAAGTAAATATAAGATTTTAGGCTATCCTCACATTTCTCAAAATGCTATTCAGTATTTATTAAAAAATCTCAAGTAAAAGCAGATTCATCTATAACAATTCCAAAGCTCAGATAACTATGTTCGGGCATACATAAAAGTGCAGATTTTCATGTTGCATTACAAATTGTTTTCAGTTTATGTCGTACGAGCTCTTGATTTAATTTGCTGACTAGACCAAGCTGTAACTCACTACCAGTCTGAGATTCCCAGAAACTTTGAAGAACATCTAGAGCTGCTAAGGCATCATCTACACTGTAGCGCTGGCCTCCTGACACCTCAACAGCCTCCTCACATTCAGTTTTTATGGAAGCCTCCTGTGAACTGACAACGTTTTCAGTCAAGCATTTGTCAATCACTGCAGCTGAGGTTTGCAGGTCTTCCTGATAAAAGATGAACTCAACCAAATTTGTCCAGTTGTATTGTTTAACAAGCTCACTTATTGAAAAGTTGTCAAGAACATCTTCCTCCTCTTCAGTTGCCTCTGATCGGGTTGGCTTGATTTTAAATCCTACACTACGAGAGCAGTTAACAATAGTTGTCAGTGACACACAATGCCAGGCAGATTTAAGAAACCGTAAAGCATCTAGTACACTTATCTCGAAGTCTGTCTTTGAAGACATTAGCTGTCTTGTGACTACCTGCTTTCGATAGTTGACTCTAAGGTCATAAATAATAGGTTGCAATGAGCAGTCAGCATCAGGTGGTAAGAGCACCACCTCCACATTTTTTAGTGAGACCACTGAATGGACAAGGCAGCTTTCAACTATCAATGCAATTTTTTGCCCCTGATTTGTCATGATGTCATCCAAATCCATCAGCCAAGCTTTGAATATATCCATTGTCATCCATGCTTTGCTGTTGCTAGTGTACTTTGTGGGCAGTGTTTTAACATCATTCAAAGACAAAGGATCAGAACTTTCTCCTATTACTAACAGGGGCAGTTTGTCAGTGCCTGTTATGTTAGTACAAACAAGCACAGTCAGCCTTTCTGCTGAATTTCCTTTGCCATTGCATTCCATGCTCTCATACTCCTGTGTCTGGTCTGGTAACATCTTAAAGAAAATGCCAGTTTCAGCAGCACAAAATATACAATCTGTGCCATATACTTGCACCAATGATTCTAGTCTTTTTGTCCATTTTTCTGTGCCTTCATTTCTGGTGTCTACATTTATGGAATCATTTTTACCATTCAAAGACCTAAATGATATTCTATTGCGTACCTTAAATCGTGTAAGCCAGCCATTTGTAGCCTTAAAGTTTTCTATACCTAGACCAGCGGCAAATAAGTTGGCCTTGTCCAACATCACAGGACCAGAAACTACTGCCGTCTCGTTGTCTCGGGCATATCTCAACCACTTAAGCAGAGCTTCTTCAAGTTCCTCCCACTTTCCTGGTTTCATTGTTTTTCTCTTCGGACCATAATCCTGGTATCCCGCTTTAATTGCATCCTTCTGTGATAACCATGTTGAAAGTGTACTTGCATTTATTCCTAGCTCTTTTGCAACAAGTGCCTTTTTTCGGCCATTTTCAACTGCTAAGATGGCATCGTATTTCACCCCTATTAAATGTGCTTTTCTTTTCATTCCCCTTTTCGTTGTTGCCATTTCTTACCAAATTTGAAACTTCACAAAGTGTAAAAAGTTGTTATTAAACTTGATTCTCCAATGGTTGGCTGAAAGTTCTGAACAGAAATCCATATATTCTTATAGCATAAATTTACTTCTCTTTAGAATAATGTTGAATTACTGCAGCAAAATAAAAACAACTGCTGTCATTCAAATTATTTGGCATTTAAAAATGTCACCCCATTGACAGGGCAAACTTGGAACAGAAGAAATTGCCATCTTCATCACCACATCACTTGCAGCTTACTGCACATCACATTCATAATATTGTTTCTTTATAGACACAACCTGTAAAGAAGAAAAAAAATGTCAGTGAACTTATAAGCAGAGAAGAATCTGAAATTCACAAAGAAAATGGTAACCAAACATGCATTATATGCATGTAGGTCAATTTTGATTAGCATTATGAGGAACATAACAAATGCATTATGATGAGCATCACAGACGCAAACATGTTCTTGATTTAAGAAGCTTAATTAAAGCATATTAATATAGAGTGGGCATATCATTTAAACTGCTAGCAAATATCGCGAAAACTGCTTACGAAAAGAAAACGGACGTGTTTACGTTTACAAAGCTTCACGGAGAATTTGCAACCACGAAAGGATTGGCAAAACATTTGCTGCCTCCTTACTAACAATATGTTATAAAATACTCGAGAAAGCTGTTTTACAACGCTGTCAATTCTTAACAACACATTTGGCCTGAATGTAAACAAATTGGTTTATAGGTTCGTGTAAATAGATCTAGATGATCTCTATTTATTCATAGAATTAGAATTATACAGTAAACTTTCTTATCCCATATTTGCGCTGTATTGAATGGTACAAATAATATCGCCATGACACTTTAAATGCATTTCTAATCTTTAAATTTTGATAACTCACCTTGTCTACTGAGTACTGTTTCTAACGAAGTGTGTTGCCTCAATCGAGTGACAGAGCTAGTCGCATCAGATGAATATGTATTCAAGATATATACTAATCAAGATATAGGCGTTATTAACGTCAATTCTTGTTCAATTTTAACAGATTTATACAGCGCTAAATGATTACTTCAATTGTTATAGTGACTTTCGAACGTACACTCATTGTCCGCTATTATAAAAATGGTTCGTTGTAAGTAAACCTCGTTCGAGTGGTTTCTCCATTGCCGTAGAGACGTGGTATCCGGACAGACATAGTCTCCGGACATCCGAGTGCTTTTATTATTTTTTATATATATATTTTTTTTACTTGTTTGTGTGTGTAAATACCATATTAGGTAGCTAACATATTCATTCAAAGGCATTGTCATTTAATACATACACATACACATTTAAATTAACTATTTTTACAAATACAGAGATTGTGCATTATGCATTTCAAAAATTATCGACACGTGGTATGACGTCATCAGCAGTGTTCAAGAAAATGTTTTATTCATTTATTTGGGGTTTACGGCACACCGACACTTAACAGGTCATACGGCGCCGAATTCAAAGTTAAATGTGAATAGAGCGCTATCAGGTTAAAACCAAACTACGCATGTAAAATATAGAAAAATATAAAAACTATCAGGTTAAAAAATATATAATTGAAAACAGGTCAACACATAAAACGGTTAAAAAAAGTATGACGATTGGTAAATAAGCAGTTTAAAAGATTATAACTTATTAAGAACCAATCTCGTTCAAGAAGCAAACAAGTTTTGAACCTGACACTGTCCTAAATAGTTCGTACATGTTATGGACATTAAAATACTTCGACCGTATTTGGTCTGTGTCGATACAATGTAATAAAATATGGTTGACTGTCAGTGGTTCCTGGCAAGGAACACATACAGGTTGAACTTCTCTTTTTAAAAGATATGAATGAGTCAATCTAGTATGTCCAATGCGACAGCGGCCCGTAAGAGCTACTACGTCTTCCTGTCGACTTTCTCAGCAAGCAGACATTGGTACCGACGTTAGGTTTAATTACGTGTAATTTGTTACAAACAATACTGTCCCAACTTTTTTGCCACTTGGTTAAAATATGTCGGTTAATAAGTGGTTTAAAATCAGTGTGTGGGATGCAAGGATCTTTCTCAGTGATGGCTGAGGCAGATTTTGCACCCCTGTCAGTATCTTCGTTTCCTCGGGTGCCTACATGACTAGGAAGCCAACAAAAGGAGATTTCATTAGTGTCATATAAACTTTGAAGTTTAACAAGAACAGTGCGAACACATGGATTTTAAAAATTCAGTGAATTTATGCTCTGCAATACATATAACGAGTCTGAAAATATAACATATTTTTCACCGGAATGTTCTGAAATGAAATCAAGGCTCAGATTTATAGCCCTGATTTCAGCGGTGAAGATAGACGAGTTGATTTGAAGTCTTTGTTTAATGCAGTGGCTATTACTTACGGAAGCACAGCCAACGTAAGTGTCCGTCTTTGAACCATCAGTATATATATGAAGGTGATCAGAATACTTGTCACGTAGTTCGAGAAATTCAGATCGTAAAATCAAAGGATCTGTGTTCGACTTTTTATTTTTACAGGGTTCTAAATTCACATCAGCAGAACGGAGTTGCCATGGTGGATGTTCAATTGTGAGGTTTTCAAACCACGTTTCAAAAAGAGGTAATGCCCCATTTAGTTGTGTACCTTAAACTAACTTTTACAATCATTTTAGTATAGTTTTTTTTTAATATAATTAAAATTGACATGTTATTAATTGTAATATGTTAAAGTCATAATCACCAATGCCGAATGACTAAAATGTCAAAAGAGAGCTGAACATATATTTTGTTGTTGTTTGTTTGTGTTTTTTTTTTTGTTGTTGTTGTTTCTTTGCTTTGGGGAAAATGTATTTAAGATTTTATAATATATCTTAAATGTTAGATATTTTAACAAGTTGGGTGTCATTGAATTGAAAAAAACAACAACACACCCACCCACATGTATATTTATATAGTTCTTAAGTAATAACAAATAGAGAAAAGCAAAAATTATAAATCAAACCCTTTTTTTCGTTACATCTCTAAAATTACGGTATAGTTTTCAGAACAAGACTTTAAAGATGATGTCCAACAGTTTTTGGACCATTTTTTCTCTCATGCAACCAAAAATTATTGCTACCTGAAAAGATTCTGCTAAATGCTGTTTATTGTTGCCCTACATCCATGTGGAAAAAAAAGCATAACACCCCACTCGTCATTTCAAAAAATTGCCTGTTTGAGCTATGCTGCACAGTTATCTATTTTTTAAATTTAGAAAAACATGTGATAACTTACTTTTGAGATCATGTTACAAATTTATACCTCGTCTGGGTAAAAAGAACTTACACTGAGATCTATTTTTAACTTAAATCCCCATAAGGCTTTTTTATAGATTTGAAAAGATTTGACAATTTAAGGTGGTATCCGGCAGTTTGGACCAAAATTTTTTTTTCTCAAATAACCAAATAAGTCATTGTTATCTTAAAAGTTTCTGCAACATGCTGTTCATTGATGTCCTAGATCTGTGTGAGCAGTCAAGCATACATCACCATTCGTCAGTTACAAACAGGTATTTCCTATCCGAGCCATGCTGCAGAGATAGCTATTTTTAGACTTAGAAAACCGTGTGACAACTTACTTTTGCGATCACGTTATATAGTCAACTGGGTTATCCGCTGTGACGTTGATATCTATTTTTAGCAGAGACTACTATCAAGCTTTTTATAAAGTTGGAAAGAATTCACAGTCAGAGATTTTTTTCTGATTACTTCTGTCTAGCAATTCAGCTAGTTTTCAAAATTGTATTTATTAAGACAAAAGTATACATTTATAAAAAAAATGCCAAAATTCTCCAAAGCAGTGCTTTGATATTGTTATATGTATTTGATATACGGTAGGCCGACTGTTGGATACCACTGTTACGGGTCGTGGTGGGCAAATTGACTTGACCAGTCCGTATACGGTTTAGTGTTTTATTGCATACACAAGAACCTGTAATTTAAAATAACCATAATACAGACAATTATCAAACACTGCCATAGTTGGTTAAAATATACCAATTCATTATTTAACAATGCAAATATTCACACATTGCAAAGTAGAAATAGACCAATTCAAACAATACAAGTTAAATACATAAAACATCATTTCACTAATTGAAATAATGTGTCTACTTAACTTACCAAACAGAACTGGTACTATATTAGTTTATTGCAAAACTAAGTAAACCAACTAAGTATCTAAGTATCTGTTGTCGTATGGTGAGAGGCGGGTGGAATGAATGAATGTGGTTTTAAGATTTAAAAAGAAAACTCCCAACTCTCGTACAAAATCTCACTCTCACGATTAACATATATGAAGACATACAGAAGGACAAGAACAGGTTTTACAAGTTTCGCCACATCGTGCATCACGCAGAACAGACCCAGACAGATGCACGGACCTTACGGAGGACATACAGACTATAGGTCTCAAACTACCCAACAATAACGAGACGGACAATAACAAAACGGACTATAGTACAATAGACATGTAAACAAGACATGAAGCACCGGTGACACCACCTTTAAAGTGATTAAAGTCTTGATTTGTACCGTCTAACAATTGAGGTAGTGTAATAAACAGCCTTTACTTTAATGAATAAGTTTATGCAGCAGTCGTGCCCAAATTCCCCAGAACATGCGTAAGATACTGTTACATGAGTTAGATATGGGCAAACTGTCAGACCACATTTTAATGCTGAACAAATTTCATGTTTTATATAATGATACAGATAATCTGTGTGTCATGTTTTTTTGTGTGTTTTTTTTTTAATTTTTGCATCACCATCATGTCAGTCAGTGGACAATTTATGTAAGCGTACTGTAAATGAGAGATGGAAGTTTTCTCATGGTGAATATTTCCGCATGCACAGTTTGGAGATAAAATAGTTTGCTGAGTTTAGAAGGGTCACAATGCTTGTGATTCTGACATCTTTTTAAAGATAGTATATTCACATATAATCTAATGGTCATAGGTAATATTTAAATTACATTGCGGCTCAACAAAGTTTTGTTTAGTTGAACTTTAATTATAAAAGATAATTTTGAACAACTCTGATCAAGTTGCCTTAAAGGCAAACAATACCAATACCAGAGGCGGATAATAAATACCATTTTAGTACATTTTAATCTAACTCAAAACAAAATCTGTAATATAATTGCATGTACACTTTTTTTGAGAAATGAATCTTATAAACAGGAATACATTTTTTAAAACAGGACTACACAAAAAGTTCTGTCAGTTTTGTTCAGCAGTCTACCATATTGTTTGTCTTGCCCTTCAACTCTTATGACACAAACTGGTTCTGTACTTTGATTTGTTTACCCTGTTAGCTCTGTACCTGGCCTCTTGTTATTGAATCTCAATGATCTCTCAGAGTATTGATCTAATAAAAAATATAGGTCAAGGCATTTATATATATATCTTGTGTCTTAAACTGTTGAAAGGGGGGAGGGGGGAGCCAGTGGCATAGGGTCAGAGTCACGGATTTGTAACTCCTCTGACTGCTTAGCCTCTCACTGCATGGGTTCGAGTCTCATTAGAGGCAAAGTCTTAATGTGGGATTATCTTCAAGCTGACTTGTGGTGCAGCGGTGGTTCTACCCAGACATTTGTGTTGGGTCTTTGTCCACTAAAAAGCTGGACATTGCTATAATCATCATAACTGGTCATTGCAGTGTACTTCAAAAACAAAAGCAAAAAACTTAAACTGTTGTCATTTTAACTGTTTATAGGTATCATATATAATCATTCACTTTTGTTAATTACCGGTAGTTGATGTTAATTAAATTAATGTGTTTTCGATACATGTCAGAATTGAGTTAATTATATTATTTATTCCATAGGGAAATTGGATTCTGGTTTTCTTTCAGTTAATTATTGAATAACTGTTAATAATAATTGTACCTTAAAACTCCATTTGAAGTTCAAGTGCCTAGCATTTCAAGAATCAAATAAATAAATAATTAATTGAAATATATAATTTATTATTTTTAACAGCAAGGATAGTTTATGGATTTCTCACCAATTTTTTCTACAAGAATTTGAAATGCTTATTAATGTGGCACATTTGAATTAAACTAAAGTATTAAATGTGAACCTCTTTAAGTTGGTTCTCAAACTTATGAAATCAAGCAACTGTACATAAGTCATTATTGTACAGTGTAATATAATTTAAACAGTTGCTATTTTATGTGCCATTCCTTATGCTTATAAATATTCAGTTAATCCAAGAGGATTTACGAGATTTGAATAAATAACAAAAAAATCTAAGCAACACCCCCAATTTCTTGAATGCCCAGTAAGATGTATGAAATGTTTAAAAATCTGAAGTTTCTGCATTCAGAATGACTCACCCTGTATTGAGGATGTTTTTATTGCCACACCTTTCATATAACTGTGACTGAATGGCAAGCTATTTAAACCATTTACGTCTGGCTGTCTGTTTATTTAGATATAGTTGATGTCTAGAATTATCGTCTAATTGGATTTGACAGTCCTCAATATCAGTAGGAAGACCCATCATTAAGGCTTGAGTCAAGTGTCTTTAGATAAATGATTGTTTGAAGTCATATCTATACTGTATAATTGCCTTTATTGGAAAATAGAAAATGTATTGGAATTTGGCCATTTTCTAAATTCTTGCCGGTGGCAATGCTGGTGATCTGATTGTTAGGTTTATTCAATATATGGCCATTTTTCTTTACATAAACTGATGAAATAATGTTTATCACTGTATTCTTAGGGAGGCTCATGATAAAAGACGGCTTTTTAGCTAATGGCCAAGCTTGTTTTCAAATTGGCTTATCAACATAAACATGAATTCTCCCATTTTTGTGGGGGACTCCCACTTTTCAGGTTCAAGATGACTTGAAAATCAGGGGTATTTTACAGATTTTTAGAAATCTTACTATCAGGAAACAGATAACTTTCTTCTTTGTTTATATGAAAATAACAAATCTCCCACTTTAAAAGTGAAAATCTCCCACTTTGGCCTCAGAAAAAGTTCACATGAATGTATCAAATCAGTATAAGTGCAAAATGTGTGGTGAATGTTTAACATACTTGTCACAAAAGAACACATGTATATTGTTTGTGATACTATTTGTGAGCACTTGACTTGAATATGTTTAGTAATTGTCCAAAAATTGATTCCAGGATGTGAGGGTAGTAACACTCCCAGAACAGGGAAACACAGTTAATACAGGATTTACTTGAGATTCATGTCATGCAATCCATCATTGTTAACCTGAAAAAATACAGCACATTTATTTGAGTTTTACAGGACATAACAATGTAAAATGTCAAACTGTGGTGCAATCTGATTAAAATCGTATCCTGAAAATCGCTCCACATTTTGTAAGAACTGACTTTAGTGAGATTGACTGGTGAAAACAAGATTTTTCTATATAGCGATATGTAGAAAATGGCCAAGCCCCCAGCAGCCATGTATTTTAACCAGATCACAACTCAGCAGATACATTTTTTGATGGATCAAAAGTGTTTGAACAATCTATATTCAGAGCCAGCCTTATAACAAGTATTCCTAAAGTTAAGGTTCTAGCTCTTGTAGTTTCATTTTTCCAATACAGCCATCTACAAATTGAACAAATGTCTAATGTCTGGGTAGAATCACTGATACAATGCCAGTGTAACAGGAGCAGAAAAAGTAGCCTCCACCAAGATTCCAATCACAGACCTCCCCAATACTTTGCTGATTTTTCTAACAATTAAGCTAGATACACTCTGTGAATGAACTATCAATGAATCTGCCACACTCCTCCATATTAGCAAAATGAGATTCTCCCAGAATCTCATCCTTGGTTCTACTCTACACCACACCGGATGCAATAGCTTAAGTGGTAGAGCGTCGGCTTGTGGATCGGGAGGTCACCGGTTAAAACCCCGGCCGGGTCAAACCAAAGACTTTAAAGCTGGTATTAGTGGCTTCCCTCCTAGTGCTCAGGGCTAAGGGAATAGCATTACGCCTGACTTGTCGGTGTCAGTATAATGGACTGGCCGGGTTCAGTCCCTGGGCACCTCATAAGTGCCACTGTGCTATAATGAGAGAAATGTGCCTGCACAGTATCAGCAAAAATGCCGGCAAATCCATCTACTCTACACTATTGCATATCGCAACACAAACAAGCGATAACAGTTGGTCATGACACCACCTGCAACATGAGTGGGATAAGTAAGCCTCCATCGGGATTCAAACCTCAGACCTTTCCAATACAACAGGTTGCATTACCAACTGAACTATAGAGGCACTTTTAACAAACTACCATTGAAACTGCTACACCGGTCTAACGCTTTGAAGGTGTCTCATTTTGACAACAATTACAAAACCCAGTGGACCATGTTCCGAGTCCAACAAAATCCCCTCGGTTCATTAAATTTTACTAATTAAATGGACCGATGGTCCACCATAATTTTCAGCCACAACATTTTCAAAATGACCAGAAGAAATTCTGTTAGTGCCAGTGATATTAACATGTGTGCATTATTGGTAAGTAGCTTGGCATTTGTTTAAATTAAATTATTGTATACAAGTAACAACATTCAAATAAAATAATAAAAGCAGGGTTGGAAATACTAGTTCTTTTTTGTGTCAAAATGACAAAATCATACTGGTCCAATGAAATTTGGTCCGGTCCTTTAGATATTGCAAGCTTGGTGGACTGAAGGTCCAGTGTTTTTAAATTTCTTTTTTTTTTGAAGAAGAATGCATTTATTGAAAAAGCAGACCCATCTGCAAAATGCAGAAGTTCTCTCAAATATGTCTAATGCAAAGTTGACTTTTTAATTATATTTATCTTTCAGATATTCAGACCTCTATAACATGATTGTGCAACCTGGTGATTTGAATAGGTGACCTACGGTTCCTTCAGCTTGTTTGCATGGTAATTATTCTTTACAATAGATTTAACAATTACAAATATTGATTGTTTGATTTGTTAAATAAGTAATCTGTGTTCACATTGTTAATTTAAATCAGTGAAATTGTGTAAAAAGTGGCTATAGACCAACAGTATGAGTTAAAACATTATTTTGTAAGGTTTTAATCAGTCTGACACAAAACTCAGTGGGCGGTGGCACAAGTCAACCAAAATCTCTGTCGGTTCATTAAATTTTATAAGTAAAATAGACTGACAGTCCACTAGAATTTTCATCAACATCATTTTCTAAATTCTGAATTTTATTATAACATATATACGAAACAAAGCTAAACAAAGCATTTCAGCTTTACTGAACCTAATCACTCGTATCACCTCGGTTAGCATAGCTTCTCTGTCAAAATGCCAAAATCATGCTGGTCCAGTAAAATTTGGTCCTGTCCAGTAGATATTGCCAGCGCAGTGGACCATAGGTCCAGTATTGTTATATTTCTTTTGTGAAGACTGGTTTTAATTCTTTAAAAATTTTGTTTTCACCATTTCTTGAAAGCTTACACCTGAATACCAAAAATGGCCTGTTAATTTCTACTTAAACCATTTTGGAAAAAATAAAAGTGGACATTTAAATTTTAGTACTATATCTTAAATATCAAAAGTGATTTAACTAGTATAAAAACCAGTACTTTTTAGGTATTCCTTTGAGATTTTATTACTTCTAGGACCCCAAAGTATTAATCACCAAAATCTGTAATTTGGAAGCGAGAAGGGCCCAATAAGGATTTTGACGATTGCATATGCCATGCTTTCACCAGTTATGTTAGAATAATTTGGCCACAGTTACCACTGCTGTTGGAAAAAGTATGTGACTGTTTTTAGGGAAATTATGCTGTTGTAGAGCTATTATGATGCTATTTTTTATCATATAATGCGTCGTAAGTATTGATGTATTTTTTCTTTGGTTTGCATTATATTGTTGCATTTCAATAATCTGGCATATGTGAACTAAGTGTTTGATATCAAAATGACAGTCATTTAATCTAGATTTGAAATATTCTACTTATACTCCAATATAATGTTGTTCAAACAAAGTTCAATTATTTGTAATATTGTTGATGTCTAAATGATGATATTTCCTTAGTTGATTAATCTTAGGTAACCACTAACTGTCTAAATGTTTCACAATCATTTTATGATGACTACTGGCTGAGTCTTTTCAAACACCTCAGCCTCTTACAGTATTTATTTCACTTATTGTTGGTGTTGCAATTTCCATTTAAGGATATTCTAACAAACCTGTGGTAAGTTAGTGGATTATTTGGTATTTGTTTTGAAATACTTTGGGCAACACAAATAACATAAATATGGTCATATAGCAATGTCTAGCTATTATGGTTAAAGGAGACCCCCAGGGATTTGTTTTGATAGAACCAATGGTGCACTACAGATCAGCTGAAAGACCTTACCCTATGAAAGATGGTATCCAACAGTTTAGATCAAATTCTTTTTTCTCAGAGAACTAAATATTGTTATTGTCATTGTTACCTAAAAAGGTACTGTAAAATGTTGTTCTTTGATGCTCTAGATTTGTGTGAACGTTGAAACTTAAATCCTCATTATCATTGCAAACAGGTATATCCTATCTAATCCACTTTGTGGAGATAGTTATTTTTAAACTATGAAAGCCACGTAACAATTTACTTTTGAGATTATATTGTCTTCTGGGTAATCTGCTTTGACAATTATATCTAGAGAAGTTACAAGGCAGTGACTCTACCACTTGGCTACAAGCGCCCCATTTATGCCGCTGACCAGGTTGGGGTCATATCAGTTGGAGCAAAAATGATCAAACATGTAATTTCTGCATCATATATATAAAATGAAAAGAGGCAAAAGAGAATGAGGTGTGCCCATGGCGTAGTAATACATGTATAGTCGACAAATTGTAACTCCTCTGCCTGTTTAGCCTCCTACCGTATGGGTTCAAGTCCCATTTGGGGGAAGGACTTAATGTGGGATGGTCTTCCAGCTGGCATGTGATATGACAGTGGCTCTACCCAGACTACCCTCCACCGAAATAGCTAGATGTTGCTATAATGACTTTAATTAGTTGCTGAGAAGTATTTAAAAAAAACACAAAAATGAATGCATCTTTATGTAATTAAATGGGAGAGCAAAGTCTCTTGTCTTATAAAAAGTAACATATATTTTGTAGATTTAATTACATAAAACTTTTATATTTGAAATATAATTTTATAAATATATTTAAAAAAAATAAAATATGTTTGCAGGTTTAGTTTATAAAAATGACATGAAATGATATATTTTCTACTAATAACACTTAGTCTTGCAAGACATTGTAAATGTTTAGCTGACAATGGAATTTAATTTTAACTCAATAGGTTACACAAGAAGACATCAAGACATTAACGACTGCCATTTATCCTGTCACTAGTCTACCGTAGGTCAGTCATTGGTTACTGTTACAGCATTAACACTATGGAGGGATCAGTATCAGACACTAATTTAGAGGTACTATTTGTCATGGATAGCGTGTCAATACCGTGTGTCACTTGTATGAACTTACAAGAAAAGCCGTTGATGTGAAGCATCAAAGGCGGTGCAGAAAGTGGAAGAGGTAAAGAGATTTGAGCATTATGGGAGCAAGTAGTAAAGACATTAAAAAAGTTATGGTATTTGTTTGAAAGTTTTCGGTAAACTATAAAACTCGACAAAAAATATGCATAACTTACCGGTACATTCCTGGGACCACAGAATGATTTACCGGTAATACAAAATAAAAAGCAAAAGCCAACACAATTTAATAGGTTTTCTAAGATGTTATATATATAGATGTTATACATTAAAGAAAGTTGCAAGGTTATTATAATTAACTATAAAACTAAACTGTTCAAGCAGAAATTGAACATGTGCAGCAACCTCATATTACACAAATAAGTGTTGTTCAGTTAGTATTTTTTTCTAGTGTAGTATGTTTTTTCTTTCTCAGTATTTTGTTGTTGTTTTTTCAAAGTTATTTTAAAAGTTACAGACACACACAAATAACTATTAAATAAATAAAATAGAATGCCTCTTACTGAATTAGGATTTATCAGGTTTAGAAAGTCAGCAAAACAAACTTTCCCCACGTGCAAATTTCAGTGAGCATTCCATGTATAGGCATCGCGTTCCAGCGTGTCACCATTCAGATTTTCTGTTAGGTGTAGCCATGTAGATTACTATGCCATGACTTTAAAACTAATTACCACTTTTTCTAAAAATTCCTTTTAGGAACAATTTTTTTCGGTTGTTTACACTGTTATTGTTGTTGATCTCTCAATAATATAATTAAAAAAGTATGGGTCTTCTTTTTAATTTCCATGTCTTTCTATTTTTGTATGCAAGACTTGTGCCTTGGTAGATCAGTCAGTTTTGAATTATTATTTTTTTGCTGAAATTTATCTCATTTTTATACAAAAAACACATGCATTTACAATATATAAAATCTGTAATATTTTTTTTTTCAATTATTAAACACAGTTCTGAATGACTTTTTTTTCATATCATTGAATTTTGTAGGCTTTTGCTTACTCATGTTAAATGAAGTAGGTACAATTTTTAAACCTTTTTTTTTTTTTTTTCAGCTTCATAAGCCAAAGATCACATTCTGAAGCACTGAAGTTTATTATAGATGAGTCAAAGCAGCCCAATTTATGTCTTATTAATAAAAAATATTTTGAAAAATTGTGGCATAGTATATTATAGCGAGGAGAAGAATTGTTCAGGGTGAAAAGGATCTGATTTTTATTTGCTGCAGACAATGCCATAATAAATCAATGTGAACAAACACAACTCCCAGAGTTGACACTGGAAAAGAAAAAAATGATTAGTATTTTCACCAATGTCAACAGATGTCTACACTTTATTCTTAGCATTTATTTCGATTCGATTAAGCCTTGGACAATCCATATCCATTGTAGAGCCAGATCAGTCAATAAATAGTCATGTTTTACAATACCTCACAGCGACCATTTATGATCATTTTAGCAACGTCCAGCTGTTTTGGTGGAGGAAGTCCCCAGGCAAATGTCTGGGTAGAAACATTGGTGCACCACAGGTCAGCTGGAAGACCTTCCCACATTAAATCCTTAAGCTCTGAAAGTGACTCAAACCCATGCATTTGAAGGCTAAGAGGACAGAGGATCTACAAATTGGTGACTCTATCCCTATGCAACGGGTGCCCCTCAATAATTAGTCATCTAATCAGGTTGTCCACTATTCGCTGAAAATAGTCTCTAGCCATAGGTCTTACATATGTACTTAATATAGTTATAATAAAATTATAAAGACTTACATGTTGTATAGCTGGCATGGTGTAGCAATTAACAAAGTAGCAGTTACTGGCTAATATAAATGTCAAGCATAAAGGAAATGATTAAACCTTTTCTTGCTGCATTTGTGAATAACCCAGACTAATTCATCTTTTTAAATTGACATGCACAGGTGCCAAGTGCCAAGACATATTGCTATAGACTCATTAGCATATAGCACAGATACTAATCAGATAGCTCGCAGCAGGAAGCTGACTGATCTGGATCTACACTTCCTGCCAAAACCGTATAAATAGCAAACTAAGGGTTAAGTGTCGCAAGAAGGGACCATATTGATGAAAATAAAGGGGTTGAATCAACAGTCTTTATTCATCAAGACTCGCTGAGTATCGACCATCATACCTAACTCTTAGCCTGGCTAAGCAGAAATGTATACTGATAACTTAAATAGTGTAGATTCAGAGCAACCAGCTCAGATCAAGATCTGGGTTATCAAATTCTGAGACTATAGTAATATTTTGGCATTTTCTCATTAAGAGGTACGAATATGACCAAGAATTAGTTTGGTTTATTGACAAATGTAGAAGATTAAGGGTTGAGATTGTTCTCCTGGATGTGTAACCGACCCGGCTTTATCATTTGATCGAGAGGTTTTGATTCGTTTTTGTTTGCCTCTAACGGTGCTTGACAATAATGCAACAAGCTCAATCAAGATAGCGTCTGCCATTTTTATTGTCAAAACGCCACAGTAGTCCTGTGCATGAACGATTTATTGTTTTCTCATATGCTGAGTTGCTCAGGGAATCAAATAAATTGTTAATCTTAGCTAATATAGACATGTATTACTAGAAAGGTGGCATTCAGTTTTCTTGTATTTGAACAACAATATCATTTAAATTTTTTACTTGTGTTGATCTGCTCAAAGAATTGCATTTTGGTGTGTTTTTTAAACTCAGGAAGATGTTTTTAACTTCATTTATTTACATAAAACAGAAAATTTTCTATGCACACAAAAAGCCTTATAACATTGACTATGATAAGATATAATTAACAATGTAAGATTAAATTTCAGAATGACAGCTAACCCCAAAAATGTAATAAGCCAACACTCTTCATTTTTGTTTAGTGTTTGTTTTGATTTAATTTTTATAAAACTTAAAATGGTGAAATCCCTTTATAATTATGTATTGCTGTAACAATTATATTACTTTGTAAATTAATTAATTTGTAAATTAATTAAAGAAATTGATTTTTATCAGTAAATAATATAAGAGGTGAGTTATATTAGTAAATATATTTAAAGACAACATGAATAATTATAAAAATTCTTTTATAAATCTAAGTTTGCATGCTACTTACCTGGGTGAAGAAACTTTATAAAAAATCTTGAAATATGATAGAAGGTAAATTTTTCGGTATGGTCATAAGGCCATATTGTATCATGTTTCTTGCTTCAGAAAGCATGATTGATTTATGTCGCCTTCTTAAATGAATCATGTGAGCTTACAGAAAATTAAATGGCTCACATTACTGCCAATAAATAAACAAACGAGATTGTTTATGAGTCAATTTAGGGCACACCATTTCTAGAACACCTTTGTTAATTATATTCAGATTTCTTTTCTGTGGGCACCCTTGGCATAGTAATAAAGTCACTCATTTGTAACTCCTCTGATTGCTTAGCCTCTCACTGCATAGGTTCAAGTCCCGTTCGGGGCAAAGTAGTTAATGTAAGAAGGTCTTCCAGCTGACTTGCGGTGCGCCGGTTCTACCCAGACATGTGTCGGGGATCTTCCTCCACTAAAAAGCTGGATGTTGTTGCTATAATGATCATAAATGGTCACTGCAGTGTATTTCAAAAACAAAACATACATCTTTTTTATTTCCCTCTTTCTTTTTTCTTATTACAATGCACTAACACAATAAGGGTCATATTAGTGATGTCCAGCTAGTTACGAGTATTGATGGAGGAAGACCCAGACTTATGTCTGGGTAGAACCATTCATGCACTGTAGGTTAGCTGGGAAACCTCCCCACATGAAAGTTCTGGCCCCAGGACTTGAACCGATGCGATTAGGGGCTGAGGAGCAGTAGTGCTACATTTCTTATGCTCCAAAATACAAATACATCTGAAAGACCATATTAGGGCATTTTTTTTATAGAGAACCCTTCTTACCTAATTGTGTGTTGAAATCCCTGAAAGTGAAATCTCGAGAGAAACAATGTACTGGTAATCGGTAAATAATAATTAAAGAACAAGACGTTAATGGCACAAAAGACTGATGGAATCATAAACAAATATATTCAAAGCCAATTGAAAGCCAATAACTCGTTAAAAAAGAGTTATGTTGAAATTTCTTAATATTTTGCCATTTGCAATGAATAATAAAACGACATAAAAATCATTGAGTGTTAAGAATCAATGATACAGTTGGTTAAACATTGGACTGCAATACAAATAGTTTCAGGTTGGTAGCATACAAAACGGATCATTTTTCTATTTTTGTTTCTTTTACATGATATTCTTTTTCTTTTTACTAGCAAGCATTATTTGCAGCTCCTAGATTTATAGACAAATTTTCTATTATTACTTCTAATCTGCAGACATTAATTTCATACCCATATTGGAGAAGGTTAACATTGTAAAGGTTGTAGACCTTTTAAAAAATATTGTTTTTGGTATAACTAAAATGAGTATAAATACCTTTGTCTTGTATTTGTATTTTCTTGATTGAGTCAGTTTTGACGAGTTGCCTGTGTATAGTGGATTGCTGTACAACATAGAAATCCAGGGCCTTTCAACCTTGTCAAATGTCATTCAGAACCAATGTCATTGTATTATTGTCATAAAGTTAGTGAAAACCAATTGTTAAGTATACACTCAGTTGTAAATTTTGAACATGGAAGTTTCTATTGGTCAGTATCTGAAACAAAATAGGCTGTTGGACAAGGTATGAAAAATCTTAATTGCTTTATATTAATAAAATATCATATCTTTAAAATATAGGTCCCAGAGGGCTGAAAAGTTTTATGTGATGATCTTCCCGCTGACTTGTGCTATATCTGTGTTCAGACAGTTTTGTTGGCCTTTCTTCCACCAATAAAAGCTACACACTATACACTATATGCCAAAAACAACCATTACAGGTATTAAATTGGTTTAATGATCATATATAAGACAAAATAGAACACAACATACAAATCAAAGCACTGAAAATCGCTGTTTGGGCAGCGTAAGTTTAACTCTGTTAGCAATTAAAGGTGGTATCTGAAAATTTGCCTACAACAAATGCATGTAACAATATTTTACTCCACTGTTTTTAGGGGATTTAGGCATACTTTCTGGATAAACTTATACTTTAGTATAAGTAAATATGATTTTGAACACTACCTATATTGTAAGCTTCTATATATTGTGCCAAAAAATTCTTTCAATATCTACAAATTAGCTGGATATTGATCTCTGCTAAATATAGATATTGATGTCAGAACGGACAACACGGATGACGATATAACTCATTCTCAAAAGTAAGTTGCCACGTGGTTGCAATGACGAGTGTAGAATTATGCTTCACTATTCACAAAGATCTAGGGCATCATTGAACAGCATTTTTCAGGACCTTTTCAGGTAACAATAACTGATTTGGATATTTGAGAAAAAAATCTTTGGTCCAAAACTGTTGGTTACCACCTTTGAAGTTGTGCAAATGATGATCCTACTTATTCCATGGTGATTCAAATTTACAACACATTTGATAGCAGGCAAGGCTTCAGCTATAAAAAAAAATCCCACCTCTTCTAAAAATTTAGCTTATACATTGGGACAATTAATATACAGTACTTTCTATATGTTTGTATTTTGATTAAAATTAGGTCTAAAGAAATGCTCACAAATTCTACTGGATGCAACCAAATTACACTGAGGTTAAAATTAACAACCGTTTTTTTTCAATTTTGTAAACACTGCATGCCTGTGATGTGAATCTAAAGTGTGCAGTTCTTTTCCGGACACGTGCAGTAACTGTAGACTGAATTGCTAAGATAATACGAATAGTCTCTCTCATACATAACCTGGTACAGAAGCTGCAGAAGACAGCGAGGCCTCATACATGATGTCACAAATATCTCGGCCTAGTAGATAATGCATAGTCAGTGGAACATTTGTTCTAATAACAGTTCACTCTCCATTCTGACCCTTTCCTCTATTCACTGAGTGATATTCCTGGCAGGCATAAATCTGAATGTTATGTATGTCTGTGTTACATAATATAATCAATTGAACTTCTAGATTAAACAGATTACAATATTAATGTTAATAGTTAAACAAAATTGGTGCATCTAGTCTCCTTCGACATGCATATTTGTTTCTGTACGCTCAATACTTTTTCTCAGACTGACCAGGAGTAGTAAAGGTCATGCAGGGTCAGTGCTTTGTGCTTCTGAAATTGAGCTTTCTCATGGACCCTGGACCATATGACTGATGTCTCAAACAACACACCCCAAAAACTAGGTAACCAGATGCACGATTTTAAAGACATAACAATATTAAACGTCAATTGTAATGTTTAACATAATTTAACATTCATCGTAAGATGGGTTCATGTAAAAAATTATAGATGCCAGACTTTCATTTGAATTCTTGCAGATCTGAACAGACTGTACATGTCTTGTAGCCTACAATAAATGGGACATACCGGTACATGACAAAATATCTGCACTAAGCTTAAGTTTCCTTATCAGTGTATCACCCATAGATAAGTCTTTATCTGAACACTAAGGTGTGTACTCATGTATTTTCTCGTATGCGGTCTGTTATGTACTGGCTGCTTCAGACATCAGTAAAAGAGCTGAAATAAGATATTCTCTAGTTACAAGCTCATTATGTAAACCTGCACATTTCATACCAATTATTAATGACTGGCTAATGGGATTATTATGGTAGAGCAGGTTTTCAGCATGCCTCACCAAACAATTAGCTAAGCTTTTAGCCTGCTGAAAGCAATCTTTTAAAGCAATGGCAAATAGTTTGGACCTAGGTCAGCCAGTTCAGGATGTGAGCTGTCTGATCAAGATCTACTCTATTTACTGCTGGTAAAATTCTATTAATTTGTCTTGTTATGTGTGTGCATGAAATTGAAAATCAATATTGAAGAATTAAGTGTGCATTATTTTTAAATGTAACATGCTAAGAGAAAAACTTGCTCACTGAGATTGGTTGACTCACATAAAATTGGTTGACTCACATAGATTGGTTGACTCACATAGATTGGTTGATTCATGTAAATCAGTTGACTCACATAGATTGGTTGACTCAAAGATCAGTTGATTTACATAGATTGGTTTACTCACTTAGATTGGTTGATTCATGTAAATCAGTTGACTCACATAGATTGGTTGACTCACAAAGATCATTTGACACATAGATTGGATGACTCACATAGATCAATTGACTCACATAGATTGGTTGACTCACATAGATCAATTGACTCACATAGATTGGTTGGCTCACATAGATCAGTTGACTTATGTAGATTGGTTTACTCACTTAGATTGGTTGATTCATGTAAATCAGTTGACTCACATAGATTGGTTGACTCAAAGATCAGTTGACTTACATAGATTGGTTTACTCACTTAGATTGGTTGATTCATGTAAATCAGTTGACTCACATAGATTGGTTGACTCACAAAGATCATTTGACACATAGATTGGATGACTCACATAGATCAATTGACTCACATAGATTAGTTGACTCACATAAATGGGATGATTCACATCGATCGGTTGGGTCACATTGAGTAATATATTATAATATTATGGTAATAACAGATAATCATTGCATATGTATTATACAAGTGAATTTTAAATAAAAACAACCTTTTCTTACAATTTACATAAGTTGACAATATGAACAAGTGCAAAATTATAGAAAGTGCATAAGTATTATTTTGTTTGCAAAGGTGTGACAACACTAAGCCTAGTTTATGTTTGGATTGACAGTTACAGCTACGTCCTGTTGCAGTGAATCATCAGCACATTTGTTCTCCTGTCAGTACTCAGTGTGAGCCACACATCCATTCAGCCCTTAGATTTTACATTGATATATATATCAGCCTTTAAACTTAATGGGTGCGTTTCATTATAAATCTTAAGATCAATTGAAGAAAGTCTTAAATTTCTGTCTTAAGATCATTCCTAAATGCATATCAACAAACTGTGGTAAGTGGGATTGGTAGCAAATAGATCAACAGCACTCTTAAGATTTTAGTGCGATTTCGCTTTGAAAGCAATTTCTGAAATATTAATAAAATGCTGTTAAAAAAAAAATTCTTAAGAGAAAAAAATAATCTTAAGATTTATGATGAAACACACACAATATTCTTGTCATTTGCTTATAGCATTCGTCAACAAATCATATCTATTAATGAAGACCAAAAAGCATATATTGCAGATCCTGGTCTGACAGCTCCAAGCCTGATCTGGCTGATCTGGGTCTGTATTATTTACCCAAGTTCAATCAATTTGTGTTAAGCAGGCTTTATAAGAGTTTAAAGGTGTCATGAATGGGGCAGTGGGGTAAATGGAAATTAAATCTGTAAATGTTAGCTCAGCCCTGTCATTTAAATGTATTCACAGCCTTAATGGCCATTCCTGGGAAATAATGTTATAGCATGATGCATTATGGGTAGTTTGGTAAATACAATATTGTCTTAGTCAGATGCCGAAGGATGTTGGCATATCTGACCAGATATGACAGACACAAACCAATGCATATTAATAAACAACAATATTGAATGCCTCATAAACTGTTAGTTCTTTAATCTTACAAAGTTTCATGTAATTGTTACAACTGATCAAGGTACTGTGACTCTTTTCTGCGCATTTATTTAAAATTCCTCATACTTTAAAACAGAATACTGCTTGCATTTTGTAATTCTGTACACTGTTTCCTTTTTGTAACTCCTGAAAGTATTTTTCGTATTGGCAAATAAAGTTCTTAATTGTTCATGACCACCGTCATGAATGGCTGATAAATGGCCTAACAATCTATGAATGTTTGTTCAGCACCTCAACCTCAAATATTGTGCACTTACTGCATTGTTGGCCCACTTGGAGATGGTGCATTTTGGCAGTTTGGGGTACATAGTTTAATTATATACAAAGGTCTGTCATTGACACACTAGATCCAATTTGTTAGTCTTAACAATCCTTTATAAAACTTTCCTATTATCACGCACTGCTTCTCAGACCGCAACCACCCTCCCCATCACCCACCACACCCCCAATAAAAAAGATTGAGAAAGGACCCTTCCATTTCAAATTTAGTTATTCTGTGTGTTGTTTCTTATAGTCATGCCAATAAGTTTGAATGAATAAGGAAACAATTTGCTTTTTTTGTAGAAAATAAAGTTCTTAGGTCTATATTCCTACTGAACAGTGTTTTGTAATTTGTAATGGGGTGTGGGTGCTTGGCAATAAAGATACGTAAAATCTGTAAATATAAGCTCAGACAAGGTGCATTTAAGTCGTGGATGGCTCTTCCTGGAAAAAAATGATGCTGGTGCAGTTTGGATATTTGGTAATGCACACAGGAGCATCCGTGGCTTAGTGGTAGAGTCGCTGACTAGTTATTCCTCTGACTACTTAGCCTCTCACTGCATGGGTTCGAGTCCCCTTTTGGGGTGAGGACTCAATGAGGGAAGTTCTTCCAGCTGAACTGAGGTGTGCCGGTGGTTCTACCCAGACTTTTGTCTGGGCTCTTCTGGCACCAGAATAGCCGGACGTCGCTAGACTGATCATAATTGGTCGCTACAATGCATTTCAAAAACAAACTAAAAAACACACAGTCAGATTACGCAGCAAAAATTCAGCAAATTACATTTGGTGCCATGACATACTACAGAGTACAGTATTTGTTTGTATTGTGATATGCAATGGTGCTGTAGAGTAGAACCAAGGATGAGATTCAGGGTAAATCTCATTGTGTAAGGAGTGAGGAGTGTAGCAATTTCACAGGTAGTTCATTCACAGAGGCTCAGTCAGTAGAGCGACCCACTAGTTTTGGGGCGACCTTTGGTTCAAATCCTGATGGAAGCACACTTCTTCCATCCCTTTAACACATGTACTTCCCATATATAAAGAAATAGCCAATCAGTGAAGAATGTGTACATTCCTACCTGTCTAATTTTGCTATATGACAGGAACTGAGGCTTATGTTTTGTTTTGTTTTTTTGGAGGGGGTTTGGGTTTGTTTGTTTTTTTGTTACATCACACCGACACAGTTATGGCCATATTGGCAATGTCCAGCTAATTATTGGTGGAGAAGGACTCCAGACTTATGTCTCGGTAGAACCACCAGCGCACCACAGGTTAGGTGGAAAACCTTCCCACATGAAACTTCTTTCCCAGACTGGGACTCAAACCCATCTGGTGAGGGGCTGAGGAGTTTCCAGTTACTCGGCCATGGGCCCCCCCCCCTAATGTTTTGCCCTAGTGTTTTAAATAGATTTTAATTTGTTTAAAGTGGACAGTATACCTTAATTGATTCTACTGTTCAGCATATGCTTAATTGTTGAATAACAGTTCATCACACATAAACAACTACAGTTGTGAAATAAAAATAATATATATTGGGGGCTTTTAGTTAAATTTCTGCAAACTGCTTTAAAAGTTTCTGACACTGGGTAAGAAAAGTAATTTTGGCATCATGGCATGTCACATGACCATAGTCTAACAATTTATTAAGTGAAATAATACTATTTAATAAATATAAAGCATTTTTCTCTAACTGTTGTGCATATTTGCAGATTAATGTTAGAATTGTGTGCTGAAATTAATATAAACATGATGTGTAAAGTACAATATTTAAATAAGTGTAAAATTGTAAATTTCTGTTTTATTATTGTCTTTTAGATTATTTTTCTTTCTCATGGCACAGGTCAGTTTAGAAACTGTTTTGCTTGCAACATATCTACATGCTGTGCACCTTTAGTGCAAATACTGAGATTGAAGCAAGTATTTGAAATGATTGCTTTATAGGATGAGCTATAAAATACTTGAAGTACACTTGGGGTTTCCTGTCCATTGTCACTCAGGGTATATTCCCTCCATTACTTTCCTCTGAACCTGCTAAGCAGAAATTGATCAGGCTTAGACACAAGTAGACTAGATCAAGATCAGGTAGCTCTCACTGGAAGAAACTGTCTGATCAGAACCTTCATTACTTACCGCTGAGTTTCTAACAATATGTAGTTAACACTGGGTTGCTGTTGTTGGAAAATAAACAACATTTTGTTATTATTTATTAAAAAGTTCAGCATAATAAGGGTTAAGGATCTGGACGCTGGTGACTGGAGGGCCATTGAAATTGCCAGGCCTTACTACCTGTTTACTGAAATACAGCAAAACTCCATACACGGCCTATTTCTCTAGGGGCCTCTCTTGGTAAGATACACCTGAAGTAGCTTGCTAAAGATAAGTACAATTACCTGAGCACTTGGTAAATACTTATTTTTTCGGGTTTCCAATTTTCAGCAGTCAGCTTGACACAGGTATTTAATTAGATTGAAATGAAGACTTGCATTTGCATCCACAGTGGACAGAAGAATTTCACAGGTTTTGTTGTCATTCAAAACTACTAGAGGGTTTCAGAACAAGTCTGGATCAGAGATGTATTGGATTATTTGCTTTTTTAAACCTAGTCCAATAATTTTATTATGTGACTTTTTTGTCTAACAAGAATAAATGATTCTTTATTTATTTTATTTTTAATTATATGACACCTTAAATGTTGATTGTAAAATTAGAAGATTGTTAATATAAATATAATGTATATTTGAGGGTTCACAGTTTTTTGGATACATATAACTTTAAATAATGTAGGGCATAGTGGATCTGCCTTTTTCCACAAATTATATCTGTACTTCACACAAAAAACTATACATGCAAAATATAGCAGACTAAATAGATTAAATCTGTACTCCTGAAAATAAATGCTTTTAGACTGGACAAGGACAAGCTAAAAGTACACATGGCCATGTTTCTATCAAACTGAAATGGTAAATTTTAAATGAGTAAAAATCAAAGACAAACAAATGAGATAAAACTCCACACCAAACCTTCAGGACCCCCTTGTGATGTTTTTACAAGTTTGTGCAAATTATAAAGTATTCTTTACAGTTTTCTTCAATGTTGGGCAAAATTCAATGAAAAGTTGCCCTACTTTAAGTCATTCAATTGTCCACTTTGCATTAGTGTGAAAATGGCCTTTTGGGATGAGCTGTTGATAAGGCAATTTTCAGTTAATTGGTTTCTTGAATGGGTTTGGATTCAACTGAAGGACTTTTTATGGGAGTTTGTAAGGTCATTTGGGTCCTTATTCCATGGTTGGTGAGAGAAGGAGTAGTAGAGGGTCATGGCCAAGGAATGTTGTGTACATAAGTTGTTTTTGTTTTTAGAAATCCATCACAGCAAGGATGATCATGATAGCTATATCCAGGCATTTTTGTAAAGGACAACTGCAGCAAAGTTTCTGGGTAGAACCACTAGTGCACCACAGGCAAGCTGGAAGACTTTTTTGTTTCTGGTTGGCTATTTGCTCAGATGGGGTCTACAACCCATGCAGTAAAAGGTTGAAGAACCCCAGATGTAGATCAGAAGTTGTTATAAGATACTTTGGGTAAAATAATAAGGTTAGGACAGGTGTTTGAAGCACTTAATTGTTAGGGCTACTCTCCTCTTGGGTGGACCATCATGAGTTCACTCTAGTGTAATGGCTGTTTCTTGCTACAAGAAAATGTGCCTTAGGGACAACATTTAAAAAAAATGGCTTGCATTATTAAAATGAGGATTGCTACAGCTTTTAGAAAATGTAGTAATTGGCCTCAAGACAGAGACATTAATGGTATAAGCAGCATTTCTTCAGACCCTTGTTAAGCAGTCTTTGCTGTATGTTTTCTGAGGCATTGTCTTGTATTGTCCAAAGTTAAGCCACAAAAGTCTGCAAAAGTATGTTAAGACACAAAGCTCAATGGTGGTCTCTGCTAAAAATAGATAATAATGTCAGAGCGGATTACCCGGATGACTACCAAGTGATCTCAAAAGTAAGTGGTCACATGGTTTTCTAAGCTTAAAAATAGCTATCTCTGCAGCGCGGCTTAGATAGGAAATACCTGTTCGCAATGACTATTTGGGGTTTATGCTTGACTGTTCACACAGATCTAGGACATAAATGAACAGCATTTTGCAGGACCTTTTCAGGTAACAGTGACTAATTTGGTTATTTGAGAAAAGAAATTTTGGTCCAAACTGTCGGATACCCCCTTTAAGAATAAATCAATAAATTAAAACAATATCCGTCTCTGCTTTAAAAGGTTTGGGTTTATAAGACAACTTCTTTAGATTTATCAATGTTATTAGGTACAATGTACTTATGTTATCTGTCATAATGGCAAAACTTTACAAAGAAATCAGTATAAAATAACTGTATATTTATATAAAAAAAAATAAAAAAAATCTTCTTAATAGTTTAATTTCTAGAAATTGTTGAAATAGGAAATTGTGAGTGTTTTCTTTTATATATATATATATATATATATATATATATATATATATATAAATTCTGCTGTTCAACAGCCTTTATAAAATATATTAAAGACATTTTAAATGATAAATTTTATAGTTGTATGTAGTAGTATACATGTATATTAATTTTGAAGTTAGGTAACTTGCCAAATGATTTCCTTTATACATATATCAGCAAACTTGTTATTATTATAAAAATACATGAATCACAGTGTCACCTATCATTCATATATATACACAGTATTAATCAGAAACCTAAGTATTCTATTTTAAATTACAATTAAACTATAAATCATCAAGTTGTGGATCTGATATTCTTGTTAGTCGTTTGGATCAAGTTTTTGTGTGACACATTTATATTATTGCCAAGATCCTGTGATCTGACGATTTGTGTGGACAAAGACCTGACCTTGCTTGTTCGACAGACATTTGTTGATAGTATCAGAAATTTGTCAAGTCTTTCAATGACAGGACTCTGCTTTGAGCACCCATATAGACTCTGAGACGTTATGGCGAGGTTTTACGTTACAAAAGTTTTATGGGATTTTTTTGCGACTCAAAAGTTAGCTGTATTTTTTTTTATGAAGATTGATTTGAAAGCTTGTAAATACAAGTAAACTTTTTTTTATGAAGCAAGTCATATATGTTCAAGGTTTAATAGTTTGTGAATCGAAATGAGCAAAAACATTATTTCTGGGGTTGTCAGAGGGGTTTTGAGTAAGGAAATAATTGAAAAATGAACATCAGCTTTTGTGTTAAAGATGAAAAGATTTTTTACACAGCTTTTTCAGCATTCTCAGTCCAGTACAAAATTCGACTTGTGCACATTTTAAGCAAATTTTAAACTGCTGGCACTTTTACATGAATCAACATGTATCCGTTTTCAACCAATATCTAAGAAGACATCACATGCCTTTCAGAATGAGTGATTTATTTCATTGTGTACAGAAGAATGGAAGAGACTCAGCAGAATGAGGTTAAAACAATTTAAATGATGTTGTTTAGAAATAAGGAATACACATTTTTGATGTTGTAATTTTTATTTTGAAACACCTACTACAGAAGACATTAGTGAAGTTTTGATCTGAAAGATGAGATAGATAAGAATTAGAAAGATAAATAGTATAAAGTACATTTTGTGTGAGGATCTGACATGGTTATTATTCATGGTTATTAATAACAAATGCATTAAAATAATAACTGTGATAGGTATAATTTGAGAATTGTTATCCAGTCTTCACAAAATTTTTTTAAAAACACTGGTTCTGATGTCCACCTAGCTGGCAATATCTACTGGACTGGTTTACCAAAATTTACTGGACCAGTATGATTTGAGCGTTTTGACACCAAAGGTTTGTAAGTTAACCTAGGGGTCACTAGTGGTTTAGTTCAGTGAAAGGCTATGTAGATTTGTTTAGTATATAATTATGTTTTAATAATAATTCAGAATTTTGAAAATGATGTAGCTGAAAATTCTGGTGGACATCGGTCGATTTAACTTATAAAATTTAATTGACTGACAGAGATTTTGGTGGACTTGTGCCATGATCCACTGAGTTTTGTCGAAGGCTGTTTATCTATTATAAGCTTTTATATTATTTCCTATATATACTTTGTGTACCCCCAACAATATACTTCATCATGGTAATTCAGTCAGTTTTTATGAGTCTTTATAAATCATATAATTAAATTACTGTAAGAAACAAGTTGATTAATAATCAATACATTTTTATTGGCCACTGTGTCACTTTTGGCAATACCAGCATACTTCGACATAATATCACCTTAGGATTTATTGCTTATATCTTTATCTACTAAACTTATTGATGTAACCATTTATCTGATAGTGTACTGACCAAGTGATATTGTGTATTTGCTGTTAAACATACTTATAAAATGTCAAGCAAGGTAATTGCATTAGTGACTATTGAGTATTGATTTTGATGAATGACTGTTATAATCATAGACTATTTGTAGCTAGACCTTTTATCATGAACCCAAAACTCAGGAACAAAACATTTACATTTATGGTAAACACCAGTTATGAATGGGGTTGTTGCTTGTGGTCGAGCCGTTCAATATGCCTACATATAACACCTCAGACCCTCACCATGTGGGTTCGACTCCCCTTCAGGGCTAGAACCATCAGAGGTTTTCCAGCTGACCGAAGGAGCACCAGTCAATCTGCCCAGACATATGTCTGGAGTTAGACTTCCTCTCCACTTGTAATAAACCAATATGACCATAAATGAGCCAGTGCAATGTAACACAAAAATAAAACAAAAACAGCAGTACACCTGTTTATTTATTGGGTTTACGATCCCACCAACAGTATTTCAGTTATCTGGAGATGCTGTTTTTACTTGAAGTAGATATAGTGATGCTTTCACTGTGTGTAACATGTCGTGAATACCTGGCATGATACCACACCCAGTCACATTATCCTTACACTGAGCCAATGAGCTGTGGAACCAACCCTTATATTTGCTTGAGCATTAGCAATGGAGCTATACCACTACCATTTTTAACGACTTTGGTATGTCTTGGCACAGGATCGAACCCGGGGCCTTCCATATCTGGAGCTGACACTACCAATTGCGCTACCAGATCTGGTCCAGTACACCTGTACATGATAGACATAAGATATCTCTTGTCTTGTCAATTTTAATCCAGTGGCCAACCAGCTTCCCAGAACTCTTTAAGACATCAGTAAACCTGTACTGATCTTTACAACATTGGTCGGCAATCTGCTTTCAAAGGAGGCATAATGTGTCCTACCCTTGGATGATTTACACAAGCAATTTAATTTAGTATTTTATTTGGCTTGAACTTAAAGGTTTTTGTCAAATAAATGGTGTCACAACCAAAGGAAACTATGCAATTCAGTGGGATAGTTTAATATAAATATATAATTATGAATTAACAGTACAATATGGTCTTTTATTTTGTTTTATTATCTCTTTTTAAAGTGGCTGCACATAAAATATTTTGCTTTTTATTACTATAGCAGATTGATACTTTATATAAGGATTTATTTTGTCACTAATAAAACCATTGTGATAATAATGCTAGCCTTGTTTCCCTGTAGTTTTGACAAATTCGAACAGAGAGCAATTAATTTCAGTTGTGTTAATATTAAATACATTGCTAGCTTTGTCAAACATTTATGTTAACTTGAAAGCTGGCTTTTGTTGAGCAGTGGACATCTTTAAAGCTACTTGGTTATGATTTTAAGTTTTTGTTCCAAAAAGCAAATCTTTCTTGAACTATAATAAATATTATAATTATTTTTCGGCATTTGGCTAAATTTGCCAAGAAAAATGTATGTCTTTCATCAAATACGACTATCAGGGTATCATTGAGATTAATGCTTTAGTTACTTATCTGCAACTACATTTAAAAACCCATAATGATGACTTAAGTTAACTATCTGGATGCATTCTAGCCAATGCATTAAATGTTTTAAGTTGTGAATTAAAATATATATGATTTGAACTCAAGGGACATTAATTACCGACCGCCACCTATCTGTGAGCACCGCCACTGGAGCATCGCCACCTATCGCTGCCATCTATCTGTGAGTGCCGCGGAGCATATTTGAATGTGACCATGGCATAAGCTTGGATGCTTACATTTACCATAGTTTTAGCTGGGTTGGAGTCTGAGATCACTCTCAAGCTCCTGATTGGCCAGATTTCAAATTTCTTTTAAAATTTTGCCAATCAAATCCAGAAAATTATTTCAGACTCCCTCTTTAAGTTTATAGTCTCTGGCCCTGGAATCTTGATTTGGGACTGATTTGACAGAATAGTGTAAAAAATAAGACTGGTTTGTAAGATATTGTTTGTATGCAGAGGTGCCTTGATTGTATTATTATTTTGTTAAGTAGGTGACATAATTACCAGTATACCCAGAGGGAAGACATAAAATACACAAATTGAATCAATGGAATTTATTGCAATGCTTCTAAATTGCTTGAGGGTATGTCATAAAAATCTTTTTAGATTTCAGACATACTCCTTTGATTGTTTTTGAATTGATCAATAATTGTTAATTTACAAAAAGGAACTCTTTTACCCCTTTTTTGAAGAAATATTTAAGAACTTTGATAATTATGATACATTTACTTTTATAACTCTGATACCATTTTGTTTCTCTCCTTTTTGCTTTTCATTCTTTGGAAAAACTTTATATAAGAATTTTGAATTGTAACTATTGTTTTTAGCAACCCCAGTATTTTGAAAAGTAACCCCAGTACTGTGAAAAGTAGATCCTAATATTTGACCTGTTACCAGCATGACCTCTGTCTCCATTTCAACTTAAGCTATTTTCAAAGCTGTTATTTTCTCACAACTGAACATAACAGTTTTATCCCAGTACAAAGGCAGGCAACTATGATTTATTTTGTTTGTATAATGAACCATAGAGGTTGTTAAGGTTGGGTAACTGCATGGATGGGTGGGGATTTAAGTGTAGGAGTGGAGAAGATGAGAGGTGGAGATTTGCATACAGCTGTCAATAATGTTTCTGTCATCAGAGAAAAGTGGTCCAACATATTTATGTCTGGGTAGGAATATGTAACTTTATATAAAAGAAAGGTTTATATTGAAAGAAATATTCATATGATTCCATGAAATCATTTTTGTGGTGGGGGTTGGGGTGCTTTTTTTCAGATTACAAGTTCAATTAATAATTGCTATCTTCTTACAGTAAAATAAATATAATATAACTGCATTTTCTAAATGTACCACAGAGAGAAAAATATGCAGCCAGTCCATGACTTGAATCCAGACTCTTTGCTATCAGGGCTCTGCTGACTGACCTTACTGGACTGCTTACACATTCTCTCCCTATCACCTGGCTACATACACCCCGGGCAACTTGAAATTAGTCCTCAAATTTCCAGAGACAATATGCTCTACATGCTACTCACAAGCACTTCTTAATTATGTTATGACTGTGGGTCATTAGGCTCTATTGTTATATATCGAGAAAAATGTGCAGCCAGTCTTTGGCTTAAGCCCAGATTCATCGCTAACAGGTCGACTGAACTAACTGGATCGCTTACATATTTTCTTCCTATCACCCAGCAACATAAAAAACAAAACCATTACAGTAGGAACTTGTAGACATATTTATTTTAGGTGTATACAGAAATATATGCCCATTTCAGTTTAGTTGATTTATTTAACTACATTCTGTATAACTTTTAAGTAAAAACTGCAAGTTTGTTTATAGCCAATGTAAATTCTATGTATATTTGATGGTAATCCTTTTGTACATTATGCAAATCATTTGCAACATGTCAATACAGACTGTCGAACTGTTTCATTTCAAGGTTATGAATTTCACATCCCAGTTATCTGTCAGTACAATAACAGTTTTGTAAGTTTTGGCTGCCTACGTAAGTTGAACAAATAACCAGATGTCTATAAGTGATGTCTCTTCAATTTAAATTTTACTTGGTTTATTTTGTTTGTTTGTTGGGTTTATCATCACAACAACAGTATTTCAGTTACTTGGAGAACCAGTCCACTTGCAGCAGTACTTCCTTACTTGAAAACGAGGTGTGTTTTACACAATTTTAGAAAACTCCCTACATGGAAACAGATAACTTCCTCCTTTGTTTATATGAAAATTACAAATCTCCCACTTTTTAAGTAAGAATCTCCCACTCTGACCTCAGAAAAGGTTCACATGAATGGATACCATGTCATTCACATAATCCTGACATTGGGCCGACCAATTCTGAACCTACTCTTATATTTGCTTGAGCAGTAGCAGGAGAAACACTATAATGTCTTAATGACTTTGATATGTCATGGCCCTGGACCAAACCTTGGGCCTCCTACACCTGGAGCCAACAATGTTAAAGACTGTGCTACCAGGTCTGCTTGGTTATTTTGAATGCAGTGTTCAGACTTTGGGGAATTTACCCTCTTACATCTTTATAGGTGTAAAATTAAGTCTCTTTTCTACACCCATGTCATTAAGTCAATGCCTGGAGTATTTTCTACCTGAATAATGATTCTATCTGGGAAATGGACCAAATTAACTAGTAGTCCTTTATGCACAAATTGATCAGGCTTTGCAGGAAGTGTAGATCCAGATTAATCAGCGCCCAATGGGAACTTTCTGATCAGGATCGTCTTTTTATTTATCATTGTAGAATGATATACCTTTAAACACCATTTTAAGGATGATTTTATTAGTTATCCTAATATATTGAAAAGTAACCCCAGTATGTTGAAAAAGGAGATCCACATATTTTGAATTGTTGCCTGTCTCCATTTCAGATTTAGGTATTTTTGAAGCTGATATATACCACCTAAAGTGGAAAGAATGTGTTTCACAGTCATATATACACAAATATGCCTAAATATTTTTTTGAAGTTGTGCTCATGTCATAAAAACCACACAACATTCTAGCTCAATTACCCTTAGCAATTTATGTGAAAACACAACATTCAATTAACTGAAGCAAGGCAAGCAGGCATAAATCAGGTAAATGTATTGATGGGGCCTGTTTACCTGGGGTGCAATCAATGATCCAAGTTGCTATCAGGTTTATTAATAACATGCATAACATTGATTTTCCTGTGCCACCCTACCCAGTTTTGTTTTTGCCAGGTTACAGGGTAGGAGACATTATTTGAATCATGATGCTCGAATTGTTTTTTGTTGGGGGTCTTTCAGATAACCTGTTATTTTTTGCCAAGACATTTTTTTTGTCTTCCTTCACCAAAATAGCTTGACATTGCCAATACATGTATGACAATAATTGTATAAAAATATATCAACTGAATCCAACTGAAAAACTGCATCTTAGCATAAAAAAGGATAGTGCAATATTTTATATCCACATTTTTAATCATTTTCTACCAAGAAATAATACTTGTTTGTATTGCATGTAAACTGTCTTCTTGGGGGGCACCCATGGCCGAGCAATTAAGAGTCACTGACTTGAAACTCTGACTTCATTCCCTCATCGGGTTCAAGTCCCGGTCAGGCAAGAGCTTTTATGTGGGGAGGTTTTCCAGCTAACCTGAAGTGCACAGTTGTAAGTGTGGGGTGTTCATCCACTAACAGTTAGCTGGACATCGCTAATATGACCATAATTGTGTTGGTGCAATGTAACAAAAACAAAGAGACCAACTGTCTACTTCCTTTTTATTTTGTCAGACTCACAGTGACTTACTTAATCATAATACAATATAGTCAGAACAATTTGGACTAACGGGATTTTGGAGTTGAATTTGCTAACTTTGGTTAAATTGTTATATTTTTAAAAATGTTCCCAATAAATTAATTCAATTTTGCTAGCAGGGCAGGAATAAGCAATAAATCAAGTCTTAACTCTATAAGCCTGCATTGATCATACATAGGCAGAAATTGTACACCCTGATCAGAATCTATACTATTTTCTGCAAAGTATGTACAAATGTAAATGAAATGGTAAAAAATAATTAAGATTTTTTTTAATTAACAAATTCAGCATGTTGAGGGTTAATAATTCATAGATTTGTTGACACAAAGGTGCTGCTCCTAACATCAGGTAAATAGAGAGGGAATTTTATAAATGGGACAATCTGATTGGTCGATTGGGCCTGCTGCAGGCTGTCTGTGTATAGATCCCCACTTTAACAGTGTAGAACTGCTCTAATAGTGGCCCTCTGATACTCCCCTTGTACCTGAACACAGATAACTCTTTAATACTACCTTGTAGAACTGTGACTAGTGGTTAACTCACAAGGCAGTCCCTTGTTGTATACCTGTCCAGCTAGTGTGGACCTGCACATGTGCAATCTGGCTTAGTGTGCCGTCACGCCTGGATTCAAGTAGAAGGAGAGCAACAGAGAAAAAAATCTTCTTATATTAATTTTCAGTTTGACAGGATCTTGATTTAGAGTGGGGGTAAAAGATCTGGATAGAACGGACTGCTCCTAAATGGGTTTTTATTAAAGATAACAGCGCGTCACCTGGTCACGTGTGCTGTGATCGAATAACTTGTTCAAACGCAAGGAGTTAATGATAGTGGCTAGGTTTTCACGTACAGTGTTATCTATAAAAAAGTGGATTTTTATTTTATGTGTGTGTTTTTATGTAATATTGTACACATTGGTGATATTTCAGTATTGAGCTTAGCATGGTGAAACAATATCTTGGATAGTTTTTGACACTGGAATTTGTATAAAGTTTTCACAGGTGTTGTAGCCTGTACTTATTGTTGGAACTTTTTTTCAGTGAATAATTTTATGATTGTGTGTGTTAGTTAAAAAGTGTTTTTAGTGATATAATTTTTATTTTGTTTGAATAATAATTTTGTGGTGTTTCTCTCATTTTGGATATTATGTGACAAAAGTGTGTGGATTATGTGATCTTTCAGTAACTGGATATATTTATATTATTGTTATGGGTACTAAAGGTAAGTCTCAAGCATTTAATTAATGTTTAACTTTTATTCAATTTTATATCTCCAGATATGAAGGCTATATTGGAGTCAAGTCTGTCAATCAAGCCATTCATCTGTCTGTAAAGGAGATTTGTCCATGCTATTTTTTTTTTAACTTTGGCTGGGTTAAAATGTTATGAAACTACAACTGGTAAATGCCAAGCCTAGTTGGGCAAGGCTTTGGTATGTTATAATGGCACAATTTTTATAGAGCTATGGACCTCTGTTAAGATCACAGCAAAGCAATTTCTTCAAGGTATTATCATCTTTGTCCATTTGATGATAATTCTTGTTTAAATTGATACCTGAACTAATTATCACATTAGAAGGTAATATTATTCAAGTACTTTGTCTAAATTTTGCATTGATTCTACTTATTTGTAAGTATGTCTTAAGATGTTGGAAAAGTGTTACTCTTTAATAATACTTACACATTTATTCATTAATTTTAAGTACTTTAAGTGAAAAATATTTTTTACATAAAATAATCACTTAAAACATAAAAAAAATGTTATAAGAAATGGAATACTTTTTTACATGTGAACTCTCCCGCTTTTGGGCGAAGACTCACTCTTTTAAGGTTCAAAATTGTTATGAAAATGAGGGGTGTTTTACACACTTTCAGAAATCTCTCTACTTGGAAACAGATAACTTCCTTCTTTGTTCATATTAAAATAACAAATCTTCGGCTTTACAGGAGAAAATCTCCCACTTTGGCCTCAGAAAAAGTTCACATGTAAGATTCCTGTAGATAAATAGTTGTTTCTGTACACAGCAGTTGTCTAACCAAACTTTAACTCTCAATTGTGAATAATACTTTACCCTGGAGCTGTGATAAAAATCTGTACATTTCTTCCACAAAAGGTTAGCTGTTGACACCATGTTTAATTTGAATATTTCATTGTAGTTTACACATTGTCTCAACCTTGTAATGGAGTTTAGTTCTCAATTGCTTCATATTATTTCATTTTAGCTTATGTATTTTGTGTATTTCTCTATAGTATGATAGAACATGGTAGCAAAAATGTAAACTCAGATATGAAACAAATAGCAAGGAATTAATTGAATTTTAATTATTTTATCTCAATTTGTCATAAATATAGAAATAATTTTTAATCACTATATTTATATATTATTTTTGTTTATATACTAATTGTGTATATATGATATTTGTTTACAAGTTGTTGATATAATATATTCATACATGTGAACTCTCCCACTTTTGAAGGGAGACTCCGAATTTTAAGGTTCAAAATTACTTGAAAATGAGGGGTATTTTACACATTTTCTGAACTCTCCCTACTTGGAAACAGATCATTTCCTATTTAGTTTATATGAAAATAACAAATCTCCCACTTGACCTCAGAAAAAGTTCACAATGAATGTTATGTTAACTCGTAGTGTGTCTCAGGTACATGTAGTCCCAGTCATATGTGTTCTTATCATTATTAGTTTTAATTCAGGAAGATTTGTGGGGGAAACAACATACAGTTTTTATAAACACAGATATGTCTCTGATATCTTTACAGAATTCTGCTTTCTTTTTACTGTATGAAAGAGTTCTATACAATCACTCATGAGCAGCCATGCAATTGTCAAGATAATTGTCGTAATGTTATTGATTATATGTGCTATATTTATTGCTGATGTTAATCATTCTGTCTTTAACACTTAGCTTACTATATTTGCTCACAACCTATATTAAACTCTCAGATTTTGGCTAACAACAAAGTGCGAACAATGCCAGACATGTTGGTAGAGACTCAACAGCAAATAGTAAAGATCTTGATCAGACAGTTCCCAGCAGGGAGCCAGCTGAGTAGGATCTACATGTGAACTTGTGAACTTTAGGTAGCTATCTGTTTCCAAGTAGGGATATTTCTGAACATGCCTAAAACACCCTTCATTGTCAAATAATGTTGAACCTTAAAAGAGAGAGCCTCCTTCTAAAAGCAGGAGAGTTCACGTGTACGTACACAATGTGCAAACAAAATCAGACGTTGCATGTGCATCTGTTGTGAATAATGAAGATATTGGCTGGTGTTGTATAGTTACTACCTCTCTAATGAAAATGAAATGGGTTTTTTTATTGATAGCAGTAATTACAGAAAATGTATTTATTCTGTGATGGTGTTCATTTGAAGCAGCTGTTGTGCTGCCATTATTGTGATACCACGAACACCTACCTGTATTCCACATTGAGTCGCATTATCCAGACAATGGGCCAATCAATCTTATACCTAAGCTTTCACTGGCAGCTATAGTTCAGGTGGTAGAGCGTCGGCTTGCGGATCGGGAGGTCATGGATTCAAACCCTGGCCGGGTCAAACCAAAGACTTTAAAGTTGGTAGTAGTGGCTTCCCTCCTACCGCTCGGGGCTAAGGAGACAGCATTACTCTTGACTCTATGGTGTCAGTATAATGGACTGGCCGGGTTCAGTCCCTGGGCACCTCATAAGTGCCCTTGTGCTATAATGATAGAAATGTCGCCGCAGAGTATCGGCAAAAATGCCGCCTAATCCCAATTCCATCCCTTAGCTTACTAAATGGGGCACCTGTGGCATAGTGGTAGGGTTGCTGACTTGAAACTCCTCTAACGGCTTAGCCTACCACCACATGGGTTCGAGTCTACCCAGACATTTGTCTGGGATCTTCCTCTGCCAAATATAACTGGACGTTGCTATAATGATCATAATTGGTCACTGCACTGTATTTAAAAATAAAAAAAGCTTGCTAAAAACATATATGTTTTGCAACTAGTATAGATCCAGATCAATCTTCCGTTTGATCAGGATCTGCACTATTTGTTGCCGAATCTCTAGCAATATGTCACTTATCAGGACAACATAAGAAGATGACTAAGAACTTTCCGGGTTATCAACAAATGTTTCAAGCATTTCTGGTACAAAATAAAGACTTCTCATTTGAAGGCCAGTCATTTTAAAATAGCATATATATTTATTAAACTGACAGATCTCATTGATACTTTTAAGGTTTATCTTTCCTTCGATAAATACACTCATAAATACAGATAGCAAGCTGTTGCTATATGAGTCTTTCCTTTCCATGTGTCTTTGATCTCACACTGGTCATACTGTTGGAGTCTCGATAAACGATAAACGTTCAGTTGAAAGACTGGCTTGTTTTAACATACAGTGTTTCAGCTGTATTCATTTGCATTGATTAGTTCTATTGAGCTTCGGGCAGGAGAATACGTCGTGGGTACATGTTTATAAACAAGGATTTGAATGTTATAGGCCTGCTTGTGTATGAATAAAGTAATAGATATATTATAGAAAGTATGAAGAATTCTCAAGGGGCGTTAACATCTGTTGGCATTAACTGGATTATCCAATCAGTGCAAGGGTACAGCACATGGGGAGTGGTCGATCCACATGACACTAAAGCAAGCATGCCTTTTATTTTAAAGGTGGTATCCGATAGTTTACCTATACCAGATTCATGTAACAATACCTTACCACTGCTTTGGGGAATTTGGGCATAATTTCTGTCTGAACTCATACTAAAGTGTAAGTAAAGATGGTTTTGAACACTACCTATTTTGTTAGACAGTTACAAATCGCGACAAAAACACTCTAAAAGTTCATTTATTCCAAATCTATAAATAAGCACAATACTGATCTTTGCTAAGAATAGATAACAATGTCAGAGCGGATTACCCAGATGACGATGTAACATAACCTCAAAAGTGAGTTGTCACACAGTTTTCTTTGTTTAAAATAGCTATCTCTGCAGCGTGGTTCAGATAGGAAATACCTGTTTGCAATAAGGAATGGGGGTTTATATTTTACTGTTTATACTGATGTAGGACATTAATGAGCAGCATTTAACAAGATCTTTTCATGTAACAATTACTTATTTGGTTTTTGGAGAAAAAATATTTTTTTCTCAAACTGACTGGTTATGGGAGAAAAAATATTTTTTTCTCAAACTGACGGATACAACCTTTAGATATTGTCAACTTTAAGCACACTGCTCACACCAGTTACATTTCATTGTGCTGCTCTAACCACTGCCCTCTTGGAAATCTCACGTCCATAGTGGTGATCCTGCTTGTGTACATTGATATCAGTTTTAATGTAAAACATTTCCATGTGATTTAAATGCAGTCTTCACGAAAGAAATTCACAAACACTAGACCTTCGGTCCACCAGGCTAACAATATCTACTGGTCAGGATCAAATTTTACTGTACCTGTATGATTTTTGCATTTTGACACAAAAAAATGAACTAGTTTTGCCAATCATGCTTTTATTCTGTTAGTTATAAAGCGACGCCAGCTTAGACATCTGAACCTATCGGTTATCTCTGTAAAAGGTTGGTAAGCTAACCAAGGTGTTACAAGTGGTTGGGTTTTTTAAAAAATGTGGCTGAAAATTTTGGTGGCCCATCAGTCCATTTAACTTCTAAAATTTACTGGACTGACAGAGATTTTTGTGGACTCGAGCCACAGTCCACCGGGTTTTGTCGAAGACTATAAATGTAATAAAATCAAAGCAATTTTTCAAATGTAAACATTCCTTACACTTTGTGATTAAAAGAAACTATAAAATTTGTACTATATGTTAAAATACTATCAAAATATTATAACCGCTTTCAGATCTCATTAATCAAGCCCATGGACAATTTCTCATTTGGAGGTTATTGTAAATGGAAAGACACATGACCTCTTATGGAAATTGTTGTTTATGAGCACTTGATTTTGGTAAGAATAGAAACAGTATAGAAATATATAAAATGGAGGTAGGGCTATATATAAATTGCAGTGCTGTCAACTAAGATTTTAGACTATTACCATTACAGGTGCAAAAATAAAAAAGAACTTGAGCTGAAATAAAAGATTACTTTTGCTTAATTTTTTCTTCACAAGACCTGGTCTTGCAATCAGTAGAGTGTCAGCTCCAGGTATGATAGGCTCTTGGTTCGATCCTGGGCTGCGACATACCAAAGTCATTTAAAATGATAGTGGTATAGCTACCTTGCTAACGCTCAAGCAAATATAAGGGTAGTTCCATGACTGGTTGGCCCGGTATCAGGATAATGTGACTGGGTATGCTATCATGCCAGGTGTTCATGGCATGCTATACACAGTGAAGGCAGCACTTTATCTGCTTTAAGTGGATACTGTCTCCAGATAACTCACATACTATTAATGGAATGATTAACCCAAAAAACATAATTTTTGTCCTGTCGCGTCAAATGCTACTATAATAGCTACATGTCTAGCTTTCCTAATTATCTGAAGCATTGAGCTGAAATCAAGTCAACTGAATCAAATCATGGTATTTTAATTTAAATTGATTTCCTCAACATCTCTCTATTGCTACAAGCCTATAACTAAACTGTACTGACCATCCCAATGAATTGGGGTATCATGTAACATTGGTTGCATGTCAGATTGCTGTATTTCAAACCTTTCAATGCAGTTGACATTAATTGAACTCCTCCAGTTTAGATCTGGAGTTTGATCTGATACTATGGGTCCATGCTTAAGGGTCAGTCAAGGTCAAAAGCAATGAGCCAAGGATGGATCCAGGGAAAGGGCTGGGGGGATGCACCCCCACCAACCAGATAAAAGAGAAGAGTTGTGAAAATGCATGTAAATTTTGTCTTTTGACTGCTTAGGTCAAAGTTAGGGTCCATTACTGTGTATATATATCTAGTATTTTCTGCGATAAAATTTAATGGATCTTGAGTCATACCTATTCACCAAAATTTTCTTGATCTGCCCCTGCAATGTACCCTTAAGTGGTCATCTGGGAACAACCGATTCAAATGGGCTTAACTTCTTGATCCATTGTATCCAATTAGGGCAGCTTACAAAACAAGCCCGTATTATAATAGGGTGTTTATCCGATACAAATATTTATTGAATTGATTACATTGATTTTTGCATTCCTGTCTTAAGCCAAGCCAATTTTCCTATTATTCTGTCTCGGTGACTTGTCCCTTGCCAGACTTGGTTTATGACAAGACGGATTAAAGCTGACATAGCTGTGGGAAAATTTCACGGCTCTTTTTGAATCCTAACTTCTGGCCGATTTGACCATGGTTTTCTAGCAGTGGTTAAGCTGACATTTTGGCTTCAAAGGCTGCAGCTTACTTCTTGATTCTTTTCATTTATATATTTTTATTACTGAAATAACCAATAAAAGGACAAACTCTTTTTCTTTGTAGTTTATTATCAGACTTTTTGTTGATTCTTTTGATACATATACTTTTATTACTTTAATCGCGAATTTCATTTTATTGTTTATAATAAAATTGTTTGGGACATTGGAACATTGTCACCCTGGATGCCGGGCTTTGTAAGCATTTTTTTCACAAAGTGTGGGAATATTTTCTTGTGGGAGGAGAAATGGAGTTAGCTTAGTTTGCTTTAAATGTTAAAAATTGGTTGGTTAGTTTTTAGTAAGTGTTAATGGGTTTATTTATTACATGATAAAGGAATTGACTAACATGCCACCCAGACTTGCACAAAATGTGTGTAACTTGAGTGTGATGGTCTAAATGAGGATATTTGCTGCAAGATTTTGTATGTGTTTTGTACATTGAAATGTTTTTTCTAAAATATTTCATTATTCAGTCACTTATTTTAAATAGAATTTCGGAAACTGTTTCCCAGGCCGCGACATACCAAAGTTGTTAAAAATGGTAGTGGTATAGCTCCCTTGCAACGCTCAAGTAAATATGAGGGTAGTTCCACGACTGGTTGGCCCAGTGTCAGGATAATGTGTCTGGGTGTGGTATCATGCCAGGTGTTCACAGCATGATATACATAGTGAAGGCAGCACTATATCTGCTTCAAGTGGACGCTATCTCCAGATATCTGAAATACTGTTGGTGGGACAATAAACCCAATTAGCATAAAACAAACTTAAAATAGTCAATATTCTTTCAGGGTGCCTGTGGCCAAGTGGTTCAGTTAGCTTTCTTATAACTCCTTAGCCCCTCACTGCATGGGTTAAGGTCCTGTTAGAAGTGAGAACTTCTTTTGTGGGGTGATGTTTTAGCTGACATGCTGCAAGCTAGTGGTTCTATCAAGACACATGTCTGGGCGTCTACTTCCACCGATAAGTAGCTGGATGTTGCCAGTATGATGCCAATGCAATGTAACTAAAAAAAAATATTTTTCTTTCATGCCGAAGTGACATTTATATAAGCAAAATATAAGAAAAATAATAATAATGACTTAAGGCTGAGACTGTTTACGATTTCTCAATAAATGTGTGCTTATAGTGTTCATTATACAGAGTTTTTTTTCACCATTTAAGGAACATGACCTGACCCCCAGAACTGGGAATTTTTCACATCACTTTAGACAAAATTGGAAAAAATTCAAACCATAATATATACAGTGAAACTGTGTTATCTCGATTTAGAAGGGACTGTCATAAGTAAATCAATATAACCCTGGCACGAGTTATGAATTGGTCAAACTTTAATCTTTTTTTTTAGTGTTTTAAAACAAAGAGATAAATATTTGGTAAATAAATCATTACAAAAATCCATATATAGGCCTATTTATTATTTATTCATTTAAACATCAAGCAACTTATATATTTGTACATGTTTACATATGACTAAAAAAAGTGAATAAAATAACATGGAAAAGATGAAAAATACATACATTGTTGCACATACATTCACACAAGGCACATAGGAAATTGTATAAAGAGTCATGTAAGATAACGCAGTCATGTAACAGTGTGGAATAAGCAATGTTAAGTTTATCTATCCACACGTTTGGAAAAAAAATGTTTTTAATCGACTTGTGACATGTTTGGATGAATTGATCTTGGTGTGTGAGGATTGGAGCATGTGCTCTGAGTTTTCCTGAAAACCTCCCGGCTTGTATACCTGGCCCTTCTCTGGATCGTTCAGCTGTAGTAGTGGTCTTTTGGTAGACATGGTGAGTGTATGACTACACAACTGATTGGTGGGGTTTATAAATGTAACTGCTAGGTGACATGTATCGCTCAAGAAGATGGGTACAAAGCGCAAGTCCTTTGTTTGTTGACCGTTACACTAATCTTTTGACTACATCAAAAGCTTGCTTAAGTGGCTTTTCATACCTGCCTCATCGCGCATCTCTATTCAAGTCTATTACCACATGCAGTTACCTTTATTGTTTTTTCACACCTACATGAATGCTTATGAGACTAATCGACTAATGAATTATGATCAGTTGAAATATTGATAGCAGGCCAGAAAGTAAGATTAAGTACAAAAAATAACAACATATGAACATCGACATATCAACCGAAAATAACATTAAATATATATGCTAGTATTCATAGTTGGAACGTCAAGTTTGCATCGACATATGTATGGAATCTAGCTTATCTGAGGCTAAGATAACAAAGTTTCACTGTATATGAAATAAAACAAAAGAATTGGTTCATTCAATTCATTTTATATATTCATTCATTTACAAAGTAATATATTTATTTCTCAGGGGTAGTCCTGAATAGTCCTTTTTATGACCTGGGCTAAGAATTACAATTTTTTTAATTCTTTAATTTGGGAATTTTCTTCCTGAAATTTGAAATTAAACATACTTTTTGCAATTGGGAACTCAATATCAGTCTTTAAAACAGGCAAGAAAACCCTGAGTTACCAATGTTCCCAATAAAAAGGAAAATGATGCTGAAAATGTAATTTGGTACAAAATAAGTAAACCTTGTTTATTATCTTTAAAAAAAGCTTTCTTAGCAGTCACACATATCTAATTCTTGTCTCCTGGCATAATATGGATACTCAATTAAGCACACTGATTTTTGTATCAATTCTTATCAGGACATGTTCCAAAATTTTAGCTTGCAGTTGTTTATTTGTATAAACTTTTTGTGTTACAGCCCTGATAGGCTTATCTGAAAACCAAGAACCACAGAAACACAAATTGTTATTGTCGCTTGAATAGAGCCACCATCAACAACCCTTTGTCGGATTTATTACAACCCTCGTTGAGGAGATAAAAACTGTTTTCATTTGGCTATAAATGTGTTAAATAGTTTACCAAAACCTGATCATACCTGCACAAATACCTACAGCTGTACCCTCCCATTTCACTCTGATCACACCAGGCCTAGGCTAAGTACCTGCACAAACAAGTTAACTTTTCAAATACTTGACCAGTCCATGGCTGAATGGGTCAGTGTAAACATTCATGCTATCAATATCCTATGTAATACACAGTCTTTTGTCGGCGGCCGTGAGTGAAAACCAGGCACGGGGGGACTCATTGTGTTTGCTAAAAACTTTGAAGGTCTTGCTGATTATGAACTTGTATGACGAAAGGCATTAAGAACCAGCGAGGGACAATGCTAATCTGCCGCATAGATCGGTTTGATCTAAGGCTTTCACTCTTCAGGGAAATTGATCCTGCTCTCTGATGGTGGAGATAGTCCTTGCTGTTCAGATTACTCTGACCTTTGATCAGCTCTGGTCATTTATTTTCTCGTTTTAATGCTCTTTTCAATGCAGTTTAATTTTCACAATCTTTGTTAAATCTTTTGACTTATTTCAACAATCTTTGTTAAATCTTCAGACTCAGGGTTGAGATTGAAATTTTAATTCTGAGCTCAAAGCAGCTTTTCATGCATATTTAATTAGAATGCCCTGCACGTGTATATTTGTACCCTTAAAAAAAAAGCAAAGGTTGCAGATGTATTGTTATTTGGAAGTATGATTAGATGAATGGTTCATTTTTTTTTCAAAATAAACACCAAGCTTAGTTTGAATTTGTTTGAACATTTATTTAGGAGGTCACATAGGTTTTAAACTTTGTTGAATTTAAGAAGACTATGGGCAAGACATGTTGCTGACTTATAAACCCCTCAGTTGTTGCTGACTTATAAACCCCTCAGCTCCTCTCTGCATGGGCTTAAATCCCAGACAGAGCAAGAACCTAAGGAGTTCTTCCAGCTGCCGTTCTTCCAGCTGCCGACGATCTACCCTGCATTAGTATGCTTCTTCTACATATACTGCCAACACCTCTTATAATAGAATACTACAGGCAGAGGCACTTATGAGGTGTAACAGGGCCAGTCACATTATCTTGGCACAGACAAACCATGTTGTAATGATATTTCTTAAATACTGTGCATCTAGGAGAAAAGCCATAACTGACAATTTTAGTATCATTGAATTGACTCGATCCAGGATTGAATGCAAGGCCTTCTGTCCTGCATGCAGACACTGTACTACTGAGCTATGAAGCCAGTATACCAGTAATGGCTGTTGTGTTTTTAGTTACATCGCTCCAAGACAATTATGGTCGTAACCATTGGTGGAGGAAGACTCCAGACTTATGCCTGGGTAGAACCACCAGCGTACTGCAGGTTAGCTGCCAGTTATAGCTGTTTATTCCAAATATGGTGATGGTTGATTGTGTTGATGTGACATAAAATATCTAAAAACAATGCAGGGAAAAAAATCAAAACATAATAGAGAATGCGCAAAAAGATTTATGTGTATTAACACAACATGTTCATTTTAAGCTTTAAACACTTGTACAGTATTACGGTCATTGTATTTAATGAGTTCTGTACCTTCAATACATGTATATAATTATAGATCGTACATGTTCTAGTATTTGCTTACATACTTATGGTGCACTGTGGTCTACATGTCACAATTTTACATGGAATGTCTAACACGCAGGCAGAAGTGGGGTGTTTATTTGGGATTTAAGATTATTTATACAAGGTGTTTTTTGCCAGCCATTTTAGGAACATATTAATAAAATTAAATTTTATTAATGAAATTTATTGCTCCTTATATGGCATTAATACAATAATTAAAAGGTTTTCATTGACAAAAAAACTTACTTTATGGGAAAAGAAATCTACTTGGAGTGATTTCTAAACACTCATAAGAGTTTTTGTCAAAACCTGGCAAATTAAAGCAATTTCACCAAAATCTCTGTCAGTCCAATGAATTTAATAAGTTAAATGGACCAACAGTCCAACAGATTTTTCAGCCGTATCATTTTCAAAATTTGGAATTTTTAAGAACATATATACTTAAGTAAACTAAACAACGCTTTACAGCCTTTTACGTGACCCAGCCACTCATAACACCTCGGTTAGCTTACCAATCTTTGGTGTCGAAATGACAGACTCATACTGGTCCGGTCCAGTAGATATTGCCAGCTTAGTGGACTAAAGGTTCAGTGTTGTTAAATTTCTTTTGTGAAGACTGTCGTAAGAGACTAACTTATTACTCTGCTAACTCTTCTGGCTTTCATCGTATTGGTTAGAGTCCTAGTCGGTGCGAAAATCTTCATGTGGGGAGGTCGTCCAGACAGTCTTCCTCCATTTATAATAGCAGGATGTTTATTTAATTAACATAACTGTCTAGTTGTGATATATATTTGAAAAAACAACAACTTAGAGTATCTAGGTCGATTTCCAGGTTATTCTTGGTAAGCCTTGTTTCCAACAATGGCGCCTCTATCTCTGTGTTTAGTGATGTGCAAAGTATTTGTATTGTTGGGAATCATGGAAGAAAATGATACCAGTAAAATGCTCCAAACAAAGCCTCAAATTATCATAGATTATTTGAGAACTCTTTATGTTGCTGAAAAAGTCTGTTTAAAATCGTGAAACCATTTTTATTATATACATTGAACAATTCCTAAACTGTTGGTTAAGTGTGTGTACTTAAACTGTTTTTATCAAATCGTTGTTAAGTGTACAGTTTGTGGCACATGGTGACCTACTTTAAACTGAGTTTATCCAATCATTGCAAGTGTACAGTCTGTGGCAAATGGTGACCTACTTTAAACTGGGTTTATCCAATCATTGTAAGTGTACAGCCTGTGGCAAATGGTGACCTACTTTAAACTGGGTTTATCCAATCATTGTAAGTGTAAAGTCTGTGGCAAATGGTGACCTACTTTAAACTGAGTTTATCCAATCATTGTAAGTGTACAGCCTGTGGCAAACGGTGACCTACTTTAAACTGGGTTTATCCAATCATTGTAAGTGTACAGCCTGTGGCAAATGGTGACCTACTTTAAACTGGGTTTATCCAATCATTGTAAGTGTACAGACTGTGGCAAATGGTGACCTACTTTAAACTGGGTTTATCTAATCATTGTAAGTGTACAGTCTGTGGCAAATGGTGACCTACTTTAAACTGGGTTTATCCAATCATTGTAAGTGTACAGCCTGTGGCAAATGGTGACCTACTTTAAACTGGGTTTATCCAATCATTGTAAGTGTAAAGTCTGTGGCAAATGGTGACCTACTTTAAACTGAGTTTATCCAATCATTGTAAGTGTACAGCCTGTGGCAAACGGTGACCTACTTTAAACTGGGTTTATCCAATCATTGTAAGTGTACAGCCTGTGGCAAATGGTGACCTACTTTAAACTGGGTTTATCCAATCATTGTAAGTGTACAGACTGTGGCAAATGGTGACCTACTTTAAACTGGGTTTATCTAATCATTGTAAGTGTACAGTCTGTGGCAAATGGTGACCTACTTTAAACTGGGTTTATCCAATCATTGTTAAGTGTACAATCTGTGGCAAATGGTGACCTACTTTAAACTGGGTTTATCCAATCATTGTAAGTGTACAGCCTGTGGCAAATGGTGACCTACTTTAAACTGGGTTTATCCAATCATTGTAAGTGTACAGCCTGTGGCAAATGGTGACCTACTTTAAACTGGGTTTATCCAATCATTGTAAGTGTACAGCCTGTGGCAAATGGTGACCTACTTTAAACTGGGTTTATCCAATCATTGTAAGTGTACAGACTGTGGCAAATGGTGACCTACTTTAAACTGGGTTTATCTAATCATTGTAAGTGTACAGTCTGTGGCAAATGGTGACCTACTTTAAACTGGGTTTATCCAATCATTGTAAGTGTACAGCCTGTGGCAAATGGTGACCTACTTTAAACTGGGTTTATCCAATCATTGTAAGTGTAAAGTCTGTGGCAAATGGTGACCTACTTTAAACTGAGTTTATCCAATCATTGTAAGTGTACAGCCTGTGGCAAACGGTGACCTACTTTAAACTGGGTTTATCCAATCATTGTAAGTGTACAGCCTGTGGCAAATGGTGACCTACTTTAAACTGGGTTTATCCAATCATTGTAAGTGTACAGACTGTGGCAAATGGTGACCTACTTTAAACTGGGTTTATCTAATCATTGTAAGTGTACAGTCTGTGGCAAATGGTGACCTACTTTAAACTGGGTTTATCCAATCATTGTTAAGTGTACAATCTGTGGCAAATGGTGACCTACTTTAAACTGGGTTTATCCAATCATTGTAAGTGTACAGCCTGTGGCAAATGGTGACCTACTTTAAACTGGGTTTATCCAATCATTGTAAGTGTACAGCCTGTGGCAAATGGTGACCTACTTTAAACTGGGTTTATCCAATCATTGTAAGTGTACAGCCTGTGGCAAATGGTGACCTACTTTAAACAAATGAACACGTGTGTTTTTTAATTGTGATATGCAATTGGTAGAGCGTCACCTCCAGGTGCAGGAGGCCTAAGTTTATTCCCTGGCCGCAACATTCCAAAGTCATAAAAATGGTAGTTGTATAGATCCCCTGCTTACACTCAAGCAAATATAAGGTTATAAGGTAATAACTGGTTGGCCCGGAGTCAGGATGATGTGACTGGGTGTGGTATCATGCCAGGTATTCACGGCATGCTATATACAGTAAATGCAGCCCTATATCTGCTTCAAATGGACACCATCTCCAGATAACTGAAATACTGTAGGTGGGTCAATAAACCCAATAAGCAAACAAACAAATAATTGTGATATGCCCTTGCCATTCTCCAGATAACTGAAATGCCCTTGCCAAACATGTTATTATAAATAGAAACTATCAAAAAAATTTAAAAGAAGATTTGTTACATACCATTTATGCAATTGTTCATTTCTTATAAGTTCCAGGGCCTACTCTTGTTTTCAACCGTACATTTCTATAAGTATGATTTTTGACCGTTTTCCTTTTGCTGTTAATTTTTTTTAATAAACAGTGAAAGTAAGTATAACAAGCCATATCTGTTTTCAGGCTGTTGAATGGCCATGTTTGTGCGCAAGTGTCCTTGCCTGCGCCCCCAGATTGAGGAAGAAGTGAGATTGTTGGACTATCGTCACTGCAGTCTTACTGATGTACCAGGAGAGGTGTTTAACTTTGAGCGAACCCTCGAAGAACTTCTCGTTGACTCTAACCAAATCCAGGACCTGCCCAGGGTAAGTCTAAGATGTCTTACAATCAAGTTTTTTCAAAGCTCTTAATCTTTTTATTGATCAGACATAGGCAAATGGTGTAGTTGCAGATTACCCAGGTGACAGGTCCAATATGTCTTCTTAACTTTTTAGCATTTTTCAAATAGCTTACATTTTGTATTATTAATAAATGTATCATGTTGAAGGTTAGGTATGAGACTTGTTACAGGAAAAATGCTGTGCATAATAAAGAAGTTGTAACACTTTCATTGACGTGGGTGACTTGTTTTGACATAATCACCAAACACCATAGTCTTAAGTGTGTTGATAGTATTTATTTATTTATTTTTATTGTAATTATTATTATTTATTATTGTTTTTTTTTTTTTATTGTTTTTTTATTTTGTTTAGTAATGACAGTATAGTTTTCACAAATTTTCTAAGATATATTTGTCACTGAGCTGTATTGAAATCAATAATTGGCACCAAAAGGGTAAAATAAGTTGTTTCTGTATGGTTTTGACCATTTGTAGTACATTGTACATCTATGCAAATCCTAGTATTTTGAGTGATGCCACAAACTAGAGGTTAGAGTCACAGCTTGAGGACCTCTCAAAATGTGCATTGGAATACCTGCTGAGGCTCAAAACATTTATGTTGAAGGATTTTCCAGCAGTCTGCTTTCCAACTATCCTGCAGTGTGCCGATGGATCTACCCAGATAAAAGTCTAGAATCTTCCTCCTGGATGTCACCAGTATGACCATAATTGTGTTGGTGCGAAGTAACAAACAGCAAACTATTCTGGGGTCCTTTTTCACTAATAATGGTTATTTTCAGCATTGTAATATTATGTTGTGCTCAGGTAAACATGATTTTAGCCCCTAAAATATGTTTTGATTCCTTTGTTTACCTTTATATCAGGACTGGATAGGTCTTCCAAGTGACCAAGGTTAATTGTATAAACTTTTGAGGTGGAGTCAGAGATCAACCTCAGGCATCTTATTGGTCAGATTTTAACTGAGAACCAAAATCTGACCAATCGGGTGGTCGATCATCGTCGGACACCCACTACTGATCCATTCCGTTACTCTCCCTTCATCGCCTGTGGGATATTTAGTTCACTTTTCTCCATTTGTGGAAATGATATTTTATTGGTCGCTTCCCAAGCCGATGAAGATTTCAGTCCACTGATAAAGCTTGTTTCTTTCATTGTTTCCATTTCGACGAATGTAGTAAAACGGAATAGTGTATCATGGGGGTTTGACAATGGGGGTTGATTACCGGGTAATTAAAAATTACTGTTTAAAAGTGATATGCTCAGACTCAAGTTCAAGGTTTTAAGTCTTTGGGGACCTTTTCTGTACTGGAGGTTCTTCCCAGACATTTATTTGTCTAGGCTCTTCTTCTACCAATAATAACGGCATTGTTAATATGATCATAATTGTGTCAGTTAGTGATGCGCCGATTATCCCAAGATATCGATCAGCGGCTTGTAAAAACTTCTCGATGTCGATAATCGATGTCATTCTCTCATAACACTGTAACACTGTGTAGATTAATAAACCGCTTATAATTGGTGAAATCGCATTGGAAGTGGCAACTGATAAGATTACGATTAGCAACCGATTTCCCTACACTAGTGTCAGGGTTTATTATTTTAATTCAAATGCTATTATTTACAACAATTATATATATTAACAAAGTGTATATTTTCTCGGTAGACATACTATATGTATAAAGTATTTTGAATTTAAATATGTGAACATAGGACCACAATATAAATAAAGACTTTTCAATTTATAATTTTATTTACAAATCAAGGTGAGAAAATAAACACTAAGTTAACTGAAAAGGATGCACAGATAAAACTTCCAGTAGATCTATTCATACCAAGTACACACTATAGACGCTAAATTAATTAATCTTTTTGTATGGACGCACCACTGTTTATCTAAAGAATGTTATATAATATGGCTAGGAAAACTGCCTTTTGTGGATGTATTGTGTTTTCTTTACCATTTTATAGGCATCAGTCAACAGTGTTTGTGTATCTATGCAATGTAAATTAATTTGCATACTTTTCAAACTGTTGACAAAAATGGATCATATTGCATTGCAGGACTTATGGTGGATTTATATTAAAGCTTTGTTTCATGTCAGTTTTGACTGAATGGACCCTATTAAGGCTCACAAAGCTGAGCTATTGAAAAGTATAGAGGGGTTTAAGCTATTAAAATAGCATTAACTTGAAGTAAAACTTGCGGATTCGCCCCTATTTAATAGATGGAACTTGTGTTATAAATTCTATGATGAAAAGATTGGGAAAGAATATGTAAATTGGGAATGCACATGCAACGGTAAATGTAATATTATATGCACAAATAATCTCATTTCTTAATATATATATCCAATTAAAGGAATTGTGAAATGATATTAGATTTCAATGTTCATATTTAAGTTTTTACTAGGTGTTTTCATTCTTATTAAACTTAAGAAAAGGCAATGGCTATTCGCTACAATTTTGGCTTGTATTGGCCATTTGCAAAATTATTTTAGTCATATATTATAATGGTGTGTTACTTATATAAACTTGTAAATAATTTTTTCTGGTAAAGAACTCAGGCCAAAACAATATAAAACATACTAAACACACTAAATCTAATCAAACTTTAATATTAACATCTTTTCCTGTTTTCTTACAAAATACACTATGATATTTCATTCTGAACATGCTTGGCCCAGGGTGGTATCCGATATTTTGTCAATTTCAAATGCATGTAACAATATTTTCTTCTGTTTTGGGAAATTTAGGCAGATTTCTGTCTAAACCCATACTATAGTCTAACTAAAGATGATTTTGAACACTTCTTCCATTGTTGAACAGTACAAATCATGAGTCTGGAACTGGTAGCACAATCAGTAGAGCGTCGGCTCCAGGTACGGGAGGCCCCGGATTCGATCCCAGGCTGTGACATATCAAAGTCGTTACAAATGGTAGTGGTCGTAAAGCTCCCTTGCTAACCCTCAAGCAAATATAAGGGTAGTTCCACCACTGGTGTCAGGATAATGTGACTGCGTGTGGTATCATGCCAGGTGTTCACGGCATGCTTTACACAATGAAGGCAGCACTATATCTGCTTTAAGTGGACACTGTCTCCAGATAACTGAAATACTGTTGATGGGACAATAAACTCAATGAACAATAAACAAATCATGAAATGGTGAATTCTGCTAAAGGTAGATATCAATGTCACATGTCCTTAAAAGAAAGTGGTTGCATGGTTTCATACTCTTAAAGGTGGTATGTGTGACAGTTTGTACCAAACCTCTTTAAATTTAACAACCAAATAAATTATAGTCACCTGCACAGATCCTGCAAAATATAATAATGTCCTACATATGTGTGAAAAGTGAACCATGGCACCACAATCGTCATAACAACAATGCATTTCCTATCTGAGCCACGCTGCACAGTTAGCTATTTTTAAACTACTTAAAGAAACACATGACCACTTATGTTTTAGTTCAACTATATCATCTGCTTTGACGTCGATGTCTATTTTAGGAAAGCTAATTGTTATTATTTATATATTTGAAAAGAATGAACATTTTAAGTGTTAATTAATGAGATTTACTACCCTTAAATTGAGATAGTGTTGAAAATCGTCAAAGCTTACAGTAAAGTAGGATTATTCTCCAGAAATTATGCACAAATATCCCAAACAAAGGTCAGATATTGTTACATATATTTGACATTGGAAAGCTATCAGAAACCACCTTCAACACAGCTAACTGTGCAGTGTGGCTCAGATAGGAAATACATGTTTGGAGTAATGAGTCGAGTGTTGTTTTCCATTTTACACATAGATGTTGGTTATCAAAAAACAGCATTTCATGTGATTTTTTTAGCAACATGTTATATCGGTTGTCACACCGTGCACATTTTAATGAAACTTCAAAAACACAAAACTATTTAGCCGTCTGTATCACATGATTAAATCATGTAAGTGCAATTGAATAAAGTAAGCAAGAAATAACTGACAGTTCTCCTTTGAAGAGCAATCTTTATACAAGATAACATCTTTTCCATTAACCAATTTAACCCAAATAAGGTTTATTCATTGCATAGCCAACTTACCCCCCTTCTTCATATACTTAGAAAGGAAAAAGTTAATTCAAAGAAATGCTAAAAGAAGCATTCTTTAAGAATAGGAAAAATGTTTTTTGTGTTTGTTTTTTTTGTAGAAAAATTGAATTAAAAGACAATGTCCAACAGAATGTAAATTTGGACCAAGCAGTCACAGGCCTTTAATCAATGAAATGGTTGGTATGTTTGGCACTATGTTTAGATATCAATTCACTTTTGTACTAGAGTATCACTGAGGTGCACCATTGGTTCTACCAAGGCAAACATCTGGGGTCCTTCTCCATCTATGCTTTACGTTGCCAATATGACCATCACTGTTAGTGCGAGTAACAAAAAAAAAACACACAAAAAAAACAAACAAAGTAGGGTATTTTGATGTTACATTCTCTATACATAATGAGGAACATGTTTTGTTGTTGATCTGGTATAATTAATTTTGACAATTTAATTTCCTTGTATAAACATAATGGTACAGAAAACCTTTGGTGTGTTTATATAGAACACTCTGTGACATTTATTTTCAGACTGCTCTCCACGTCTGTTTTTCACAGTCTATTGGATTTGAATGGTTTTTCGTGTGGTTTATGCACCTTTTAAATGCTGGTTTATGAGATGATATAAAACAGTTGAAGATCTGTATCAGATTACCACAGGTAGAGAGAAATGTGTTTGTAACTGGCATTGCAAACTGCTTGAGATAGTTCATATAAATCAATGATGTAGAGCTAGATAAAATGGGACTCTTCTGTTGAAGAGTGTAGATAGATATTACTCATTTTTAATACTATTGAATCAATGTTACATCAGCTTTAGTTAGATAAAGAAGCAGGATATCTTTTGACCAATCCAAATATAGCGGTTTTTTTTATATGCTTCCGATTATGAAAATTGTTTTTATTTAAATTGCACAAGGCTGAGTCGTTAGAGTCACAGGTTATAGCTTCCCAGCACATTAATCTATGGCTTCCTGCCACAAGACGTTGACTTGCGGATCGGGAGGTCGCCGGTTGAAACCCAAGCCAGGTCAAACCAAACTCTAAAGTTGGTAGTACTGGCTTCCCTCCTAACGCTCAGGGTTAAGGGGACAGGATTACGCCAGGCTCGTCAGTGTCACTATACTGGACTGGCCGGGTTTTGTCCCAGTGCACCTCATAAGTGCCCCTGTACTACAATGATAGAAATGTTGCTGTACAGTATTGGCAAAAATGCTGGCAAATCCCAAATCCCAATTCGTGCCGCAAGACAGGGGAAAACTTTATATTAGGAAGTCTTTTAGCTGTGTCACTGGTTCTACCCAGGTAGTTTACTTAACCAATCATAACTTGACACTATTGTAATGACAATGTCTGTGTCAGTTTGATGAACACACACACACACATCCACATACATGTCAACAAAAACCTCTCTTTTACATATTGAAGTTTATACCATTTTGTCTTCAAAAGTATGATAATACAATGATATTGTTAAATTTGGAAAGATCTGGGTCATGGAGCAGTAGCTGATTGTCAAGGAGACATCTTTGAAAGCTTCCGTTTTAGGAAACATATCTGCAACAGGTCACTTGAACTGTGATTAGAATGATTCGACAAGTTTGAAGTTGTAAAAAAAAAATGATAACAGTCACTCTTTTCTTGTTTTTCATTGTTGCTCCATAAACATATACCTGAATTGATAATAAAATGCTGTTAGAGATTTTCATAAATGATGCCATTAAAATTCTCTGGCTAAGGAACCAGACCCAGTATGAAGCCATTATGTTTCCCAAAATACTCTTGTAAATTTGCTCCTCTGTACAAAAAAACACAATGTATACGTTGTTATTAAGCTGAAGGTACTTCTTCCGGGGCAATGTTTCTTAGTTTTTCTTCTTCTATGCCAATAACATGCAATAATTTTCTGTGTTTGTTTTTATTATTAAGTTATTTCTATTATACACATTACCTGTTAAACTGTTTAAGCATAAAACTAACTAAGATATCATTCAGATTCGGGGTTTTTACAATAATATGACCGGACCTGGTAGCGCAATCAGTAGAGCGTTGGCTCCAGGTACGTGAGGCCCCGGGTTTGATCCCGGGCCGCGACATACCTAAGTCGTTAAAAATGGTAGTCGTATAGCTCCCTTGCTAACGCTCAAGCAAATATAAGGGTAGTTCCACAACTGGTTGGCCCAGTGTCAGGATAATGTGACTGGGTGTGGTATCATGCCAGGTGTTCAGGGCATGCTACACACAGTAAAGGCAGCCCTATATCTGCTTCAATTGGACACCGTCTCCAGATAACTGAAATACTGTTGGTGGGACGATAAACCCAATAAACAAACAATAATATTCCATGCCTTGTTCCTTAAAAGTGGTTTTCAACAGTTTGGACAATTTTTTTCTCTCATGCAATCAAATAAATTAATGTAACTTAAAAAGATCCACTGAATGATGTTAATTGGTGCCCAACATCAATGTGAAAAGTGAAGCTTAACACCTCATGTGCTAATACAGAAAGGTGTTTCCTTTCCAAGCCATACTGCACAATTTTCAGCCCCTTGCTGTGTGGGTTTGAATCTTGGAAAGGGTGATATTTTTTTTAAAGATCTTCAACTAGGCCTGCAGTGTAACAATGGTTCTATCCAAATATTAGGGGTCTTCCTTCATCAAATACTATAATTGTGTTGCTGAAAATTATAAAAAAAATAATTAAAACACTTTTAATTTTTTTTTTTGAGATAAAAAATATAAAAAACAACAACACTTTGTAAAATTATAAGATACATCAAATTTTAAATGTAATATGTCAAAAAGAAAAATCTTCCTATTTTGGTTTATGCAATATAAGGCTCTGATTGCTAGGTTGGTAATATTCTGTGTAAGCAAATGAAGCTCGTCCTTCCTCTGAAATCAATAGCTTTCAACTAAATAACTGCCATGCCATGTCCCCAGTCCAAACTACAACAGCTGTTACATTGAATAAATGGCCACCATCTGTACATAGATTAATTGGGTCATTATTGGAGGGCTGGTGATATAACACATATCATTATAGTGACAATAATTAGTTTATTTATAAACTTCATGAGAGGTCAATAATCTGAGTATTGCCGGAACCTATATTGCTGATTACCTTGGTTTCAAGACTACGATTTGTGTAAATATGATTTTTGTAAATGTCATAGGACAACCCTATTACATTATTTCCTAGTGCTGAATAGTGTTGTGTTGTTATTGTTTTTACATCCAAAGAACCCAAGCCATAGTGGTCACAACAGATATAAATCATTGTCAAAGGCTGATCCAAATCTTGACTGTGCTATGTAATATTTTTAATGCCATTCTCTTTAATTCATGATTTACATTTACAAGTAAAATTATTTTCTATGTTGATATTCAGCCTTATTATACCTTTTACATCTGCCGTTTGTTTGTTTATTTGGTTTATTGTTCTACCAACAGTATTTTAGTTATCTGGAGACGGTGTCCACCTGAAGCAGATATAGGGCTGCCTTCACTGTATATAGCATGCCGTGAACACCTGGCATGATACCATACCTAGTCAATTTATCCTGACATCGGGCCAACCAGTCATGGAACTACCCTTAAATTTGCTTGAGCGTTAGCAAGGGAGCTAGACCACTACCTTTTTTTAATGACTTTGATATGTCGTGGCCTGGGATCGAAACCCAGGCCTCCTGTACCAGGAGCCAATACTCTACAGATTGGGCTACCATGTCCGGTTACATCTGCTGTCTCTAGATAATCCATTTTTGAATATGCTAAAAATATTCCAGAACCTTTACTCATTTCTAGCTTTAACTGAACCGTTTGTTTGAGGGATCTTCATCACATATTAAATATAAAGATGCCCTAAACTGGTACATATGAGAAAAAAACACATTTAGATATTTCTCATACTGTGTGCATAAGTATTCATTAAAACCTACAATCCAATTTTATTAATTATAATTTAATTAAGTAAATGAAAAAAAAAAGCTGTTCTTTAGTCTATATTATGAGCCTCAAAGACATTTTATAACAATATGGTGTAATACTGCTTTGAACACCATCTGTTTGAAACCGGATTTATGTGTTAAATATTCTAAAATAAAACATGTACAGGCTTTTTATTTAACTGTAATAAAATACAATAATTTAATACAAGAATGTGTATGTTTCCTTGTGCAGAAATCTTGTTGACTTAAGAAGTACATTGTTTTTATTAGAAAATTCTGGATCTAGTTTTATAACATGTTTATAGGTCTTTGTTATTGAAATTTTTGATAGATTTAGTAAACATCCCAGCACAATGGATTGACCCACTCTTTGGAAAATGCGTACTTATATAGCATAATTTAACATACCATACGTGTTAGATATCTAAGAATGAATCTATCCTGAAATCTTTGATATTTGGCACGATTGCAATTACCTTGTACAATTTATTTCAAGCTTACATTGTCTAGATACAGAAACTGGGAGCCAAGATTTTGACAGCTGGCTGAATATTGTAACAAAATGCCACTCCATCTTGATGGGGCTAAAGGTGACGAATGCCGGTTAATACACTCGGCATAAGATAGGGATCGGTTGTGCTGGTTAGTTCGGTTGTGCCATAGTGCGGCTGTAAGGCAGAGACAAGGGATACGAGGGTAGAATTGATACAGATCTAGCAGCACAACATTAGTCCATTAATCAAGAAGAATAGGGTTTTGTGTGGGTTGTCCTACGAATAATGGCTAACAAATACATGGGTATGTGAAAAGGTGTGGGACTCTCAGGGACAATTGTGACTGGATGGTTAGTGTCCTTTTATTGCGTCTCAACAGGCCCTAATCCACATAACTGTACTCCCTATTCATGCCATTAGTTATGTTTTGTTGTTGAATTCTATTGTAACATAATAAACATTTTTCTTATGAGACTTCTCTCACTTTTAAATTCTATATGGACATTATTTTTCAGTGACGTATCCAAGAAAAAGTCAGCGCTTGGATATTTTTTATTAAAATAGATCCGCTTTCTTTTGGTATTTGAGACACCCCTTAGCAAGTGAGAGGTTAGAGCTCTGTAAAACCAGTTTAAGCATCCCAGTCAGTCCTTTTTTACAAACTGACCAGTCCAAAGTGGTAACTGTTGGGTTTACTTTTTTTGTTATGACTCGTCACATATTTGTTCTCTGTCTTATACATGTGGCTTGCATGTCACTATCTTTGTCCTGTGCCTTTTTGGGGTTTGATATATGTTGCAATGCTCTTAGGACTTATAATCTTATATGTTAAGGGTATTTTCTTTTATTAATTTTTAAATAAGTCATTAATGTTGGTAATAAAGTAAAAAAATAAAAAATAAACCATATGGCTAAGTCCAAAATGTTTTTTTAAACAACATAGCTCTCCGGGGAGATTTTATAACCGCTATGTGGTCATATACCTAATGGGAACAAGTATAATTTTCCCCAAAACTTACAGAAAAGTTCTCAAATGGGACTTATTTAAATTAACAGCCTTATCAAAATACAAAAACAATTTTTTTGAGAAATTACATAAAAGTGTAAATTATTCTTATGCAGACATATTAACATATCAACTATTTTATCATCTTTATTAGTACTAAACTAATACAGAAATTTTGAGATAAATTTCCCAAAATAATAAGGATTTTTTTTTTGGCGATTACTTTTTGGTCAAAAAAAAGATCATTCAGTAGAATATTTTCTGTAATGATTTTGTAATGTATGTCAGCTTTTTTCACACAGATTGCAATGTATATGATAAATGCATAATGTTGATGTCCAGCTGTGAGTCCATGGTTCTATCCAGACATATTTCTGGAGTCTTTCTCACCTGAACAATGCCAGTCTCGCGTTTCTGCCATTACGCACTTTATGCACGTGCGTAACCTCCGTTCGAAAATTCGGAAAATCTAAAAGTACAAAAAACACTAAGAATATCGATACCTTTCCTGGGATAAGAATGGTATATTTTATTTCCCCAGTTTCTATGTTATAAAATCTTATTACCACGCCATTCAAGTTGAAAAGGTCGTTCATATTTTGCATTAAGTTCCTCGCATGTCCGCATTTTACCTGTTTTTCATTAGAAAAGAACCGAATATATTCAAAAGTATTACTACAAAGGTTATTTCCCTTGTAATTGTGCGTAACTTCAAAAACGGTCCAGATACGCGCCTGAATAATGCCTATATGGCCATAATTGTGTCAGTGCAGTGTTATAAAAAACAAACAAACAATATTATATAGTTCTAGATTTGTTAAGGTAGTGGCTTTTGAGCTTCTTTGCATAAATTTTACCTCTTCAATAAAATTCTTGCAAATCCAAAAATCAAATCAAATTTAATTATTGTTTTTTATGCAAAGCGTTGGGAAAAGGTTAATTGAATCTTTCATCTGTATGCTACCTATTTCTAGATTTGTAAGATCTCATGAATAATTAATTGTTATGCAGATTGAATCAGTAATTAAATTGTGTACATAAAGATCCAATTTTATGTCTTGAGACATAATGGGTTTTATTTAGAAATGATATTGCGCATGAATATTAAATGATCTGTCAACTGTTTTATCAGTGGGATGCCTGCCACAATCAGCATCTAGCGCCACCTATAGTTAAAAGATTCATCATCATTTATATTTTTTGTTTTTTGTTTACCCAAGAATCTTGCTATGACGTTTTCATATTTTGTGCTAAAATACTTTACTTTTACCCTGCCAAGTGCATTTTGCTCAGACTTAGGCAAATCATGTATATCCAGGTCAGCGAACTCCCACTGGAAACTGTCTTAGCAGGAACTGCACTATTTGCTGCAAAGTAAAGTCTCTAACAATATATCTTGTTACATTTGCATGTAATTGTTAGCAAATTACTCAAATCATAAAAGTTGAATGGTGGTATCTAAGATGATGCATCATTGGTCAAATAGTTAGGGTAATGATTTAGCCCTGCCCTCACTGCACCCAGGCTTCAAGCCTCAGATGTTCAGTCATTCAGCTGACAAGCAATATATTGGATCTACCTTGACATTTTGATGGAGTCTTCAAAAATAAAGAATCTTATAAATGAAGATGGTCCTTGATTGTATTAATCTACAGAATTCAGTAATATGTAATCTGTCTGTCTGTCCATCTGACCATCTGTCTGACCCAGATTTTAGTTAACTGATATGGTTGTCCAAATTTCTGAGTTAGACTGCAGGTGGCTAGAATGTCTCACACCCACTGTCCATGTTGCTCTGTTTAAAGGAGCAGTGCTGGACAGATTGCACACTTTGTGGTCACTCATGGCACATTCTGGCTGAGTCATTCTTGGTCTGAGATGGGATTGGGATTAGCCGGCATTGTTGCCGATACTGCGCAGCGACATTTCTATCATTGTAGCACAGGGGCACTTATGAGGTGCCCAGGGACTGAACCCGGCCGGTCCATTATACTGACACCGACGAGTCAGGCGTAATGATGTCCCCTTAGCCCCAAGCGTTAGGAGGGAAGCCACTACTACCAACTTTAAAGTCTTTGGTATGACGCGGCCGGGGTTCGAACCCACGACCTCCCGATCCGCAAGCCGACGCTCTACCATCTGAGCTATTGCGGCCGGTTTCTTGGTCTGACAATGTTAATGTTTTATATATGTTGTATAGCTAAAAATTGATAAACAGTAACAATTAAAAATAGAAAAGTAGAGGTAAGTCAATTAGATGTGTGATTACTATTCTATTATATGCTGATACCCTAAAACATTTTGACTTACATATGATGGCTTTCCCTTTCATAGATTTTTCAGCCACTAGTACTGTGTCACTGTGATATTTTTCAGAAATAGAAAAAAACAAACATATTGTGCATTTAAGACAGCAATTTATAAAGCCTTTAACACTTAAACATTAATAAATGATTTTATTTTTGCTCCATTTTGCTACAGATTTTACCTCTGCAAGCAATAGTAATTAGCTCAGGTATTGTTAAATTAACTATAAAAATGATCAGGAATAGCATGGGTACCAGGCTTTGGGTGGTACAATCTGTTACGAGGAACGTTTTTTCTAGCAGACGGTCTATTTTACGAGATAATAGTTGTCATTAGCTGTCATCGACCATCCACGTTGATTTCCATGTTCATTGTAGGTTTACAGGTTTTGATCAGGACTTGACATTAATTTTTTTATGTTTTGTTAGAAGATTATAAAATGTTATGATCATGTACTGTATGTCATTATTTAAACACATCCCAAGGCAGTACTGCAGCATATATAGTACTGAAAATTGTAATGACTCATTATGTATGATCGCAGATTAGCCAAGGTCTTTCATGGTAAAGTTCAGCTCGATTTAAATGTATAATAGTTCCTGAAAATTTTTTTTTTCTCAATAGCTAAACAATTCTTTTAAGTAAATTGTTCTGCATTTAAAAGCATTAACTAAGTTGTCACATAGCTCTTGCAAGAAATAAGTTCTGTTCAGCTAGAAAAACAAAACATTTTTGCTCAATAGCTTAACAGTTCTTTTAAGTACATAGTTCTGCATTTAAAAGTATTAACTAAGTTATCGGTAGCTTCTGCAAGAAAATAAAGTTCTGTTCAGTTAGAATATAAAATCCTCATTCAGAAACAACAGTTTTTAATAATTTCATAATTTTGACATATATTTGAGCTGTATACATAACTTATCCTTAATCTGAATATAATTTCAACAGGACCTATTATTTCTGCAACATCTATTTGATATGGCACTAGACATAGATACATGTTTATATGCAAGTTCAATGTTAAAGTAACCAAATGCTGAGACAAGACATTACACAAACAGAAAAACAACATTTACCGTGACGCCCACGGCACAGTGGAAGTGTCAACAGTCAACACCTCTGACTGCTTAACCTCCCACCGTGTGGATTTGACTCCCGTTCGTAGCAAAGGACATAATTTAATGTTGGAAGGTTTTCCAGCTGACATATGGTGCACCAGTGGTTCTACCCAGGAATTTGGGATCTTTCTCCACCAAAATATCTAGATGTCGCTATACTTATTATAATTGGTTGCTGCCATGTATTTCAAAAACAAAAACCAGTATTTTCCATGTTGGAACAGTCATTGAACAAAAGATCCAACTGGGGTGATAAAATTGGTTAACAGAACCTTAACCATTCTTTTTCAAGTTGATATTAAATTCTATGCCTGCAGATTTCCACTTATTATGATTTCATTATCTGCTAACTTAATTATTATAAGCATTAAATTTTTGACGTAGTTCCATTGTGGTTAAATTGACTGTTAATCTAGTAACATCATTTTCTCTTATCAGGTATGCTTTCAGTTGAGTTTTTGACATTTTAAGTAGACCTTTTTCTGTTTAATTTAGGATCAGTAATTGTTGACCTTGTTTGCCAAAAATAATTTCCCCGGGATCAGCTCTTGTGCAAAGACCAGACATTCAGTCTGTGTACATTATGTGTCAAAATATCAAAATTTTGGATTTTATCAGCCTGTCAAGTTATATGAAGTTCTTTCTCTTATCATAGACGTTATATATTTTTTAGTCAGTGTTGCAATCAGTTCACTTGATATCCTTTCAAGAAGCAATGTTATATTTGCATATTTCTGAGTTGAAATTTTTAAATTGATCACAATTGATTATCAATTTGAAACTATGAGGCGGAACTTATTGGTAGAATGATATTAACACAGCGAGTATTTAGAACTGCGATCAGTGTTGAAGTCTTCTTGATAAAAGTTGCTTTGATTTTGAAACCTCTTGTTTATGTAATATACATCAACAACTTAGCTATGTGTATTTTCATGTTTTACTGAGTACCATAGATTTGATAAATGCTCAATTTGAAGTTAAATGTTTTGTATTATTTTTCATAAAAATTTATTTGAACCTTACGTATATCAAAGCTAAAATTTTAATAATTTGTCAAAGGGCATAAAAATGAGTAATATTGGTCCAGATATGTCTGAGATGTTAGAATTGGTGATTTATTAACTCTCTTTCTTTACGTTGCAGGTAACTATTCTAACAAACCTATAATTTGGTTTATTTAAAAAAAAATTGAACCTACTTTGTGTGTTTGACTGAAGAAAGAAACATTGGAATTCCAATATTTATCAGTCCAGTCAAGGATAATGTGACTGGGTGGGATATCATGCCAAGTTGTATGCTGTCAAAGTGCAGGCAGCACTATAATCTTCACATAAACACAGTCTGATAAACTGAACTATTGCTGAAAAGCATACATATTCTTTGGGAGGCCTTGTATCAAGATTGTTCAAAGATTTTGTTTTGTCCAAAAATACGGCCATCAGCAACTTGGCCATTTTCCATCTATAGTTATACTAGGAGAACTTTGACAATCTTTGTTGTAACCATGTTAGACAATAGTGAATGTGAATGCTATGAAAGCGATAGCTTTTTTTCCCCAAGTTAACCTTCCATCAATTCAGTTTTCTGTAAAACCAGTTTTCATTTATCTGTTCTATTGTTTGTCAGTCTTTCCTTTGTAATCTAACTGCGACAGCCATAACTAAATATCCCTTTGTTAGCAACAGACGTAAAACAGTCAGTAAAATCAATCGCCTTTCTGATTTTGTTCAAAAGAGCAATTGTATGTCAACTCTTAAACTACTGAGCATAGGATAATCAATCTTAGATTGTGTAGAACCAGATCAGCCATCTCCTGATGGAAGCCATTTTATCAGGACCTTCACTTCTAGTGGTAAAGTCTGCAGAAATATGTCAAATTTACTTGTAACAAGAACAAGGATTTTAGTGGATTATAAGTCATCATAGAATAAAAAGGGTTGGAAGTGTTATAGAGATGTGTGCTATTGATTAGGCTGTTGTAAATTCTGGCCAGGTGAAAAGGGTTCATATTGCATGATAACATGATTTTACATAAAGGTTTGCGAGAATCCATTTGTCTTTGTTTTGAAAACAAAAAGGATTTTCTTTTGGGGGTTTTATCAGAGTTTCTTTTAAGTTCAATTAGTGCAGTTAATTTATTTTTTCTTATGTTTCTTATGTTTCTGTAACAGTCAAATCTAGTATTTTGAAGAAAAGTTGTTTTATTACATATTGGCTAAATATTGCTTCACATATTATCTTCCTGTGACAGTAACTGATATAATAAATTGTCAATTTTCAAAAAATTATTTGAAGGCAGTTACATATATTTTTGCTTGTTTATTTACCGGTACTCGTCAGATTTTTATGGGGCCTACTTTTGATGTCGAGGGGTCATATTGTTTTGCATTTATCAATCTGTTGATCCATCGGTCAGAAGACCACTTTGATTCTAAATAATATTCAAAAACTGTGTAACTGAGTAGATGGCCCCGATTTGGTTTTTAGATCTACATGGTCATACATGCGAACTCTCCCACTTTTGGAGGGAGACTCCCACTTTTAAGGTTCAAATCTATTTGAAAATTATGTTTTGCACATTTTCAGAAATATTCCTACTTTGAAACAGATAACATCCTTCTTTATTTATATGATATTAACAAATCTCCCTCCCACTTTGCAAGTGCTGCAAGTGAAAATCTCCCACTTTGGCCCCAGAAAAAGGTCACCTGTATGCATGGTACAAAAGTCAAGTTAACATTTACATTGAATGGGATTTTTAAGGGGCAAGGGTAGAGGGGGTTAGGGCAAAGCCAGGCACAAGTGGGGCATTTACGTTTTCCACACCTCACTTGTTACAAATAATTCCTGCCCTATTTAGAGCCACTACAAATGATTTCTTCACAAGTTTCTTCACAAGTTCAATTTGCATGTTTGTCTTTTCATTTTACTATCATTATACAAACATTGTAAGATTTCATATTCTTTATGTAAGTATATTGTTTCATGTTAAGGTTGGAAATATGGAATCTTATTCAAAGAGGAACAAAAGCATATCTGTGTTTATTGAAAAATACCTCTAGATATAAAATAGACCTCTGGCTAGCAGGACAATGTGACCTTTTCTCTTACAGCTTTTCTTTGCTCGTTTGTTCATAGAAAATTCTGTTTGTACTATGAGACGTAAACGGTGCTTTGTTTACAGGGACTAAAGGGGAAAGAACGATATGTAAACATCGTTTGAGAAGACACCTCTCGTGGAAGATGGCCATTTTTCCGAGTGATCTGTTTGAATACGCCTTGTCGGCCATTTATTGGTACTAGAATCAATATTTAGTCAGCAGACACAAAAGCTGGGTTTGAAGTTGAATGTACATTGGTTTCTGAAAACCCTTCTCGTGTTTGACTTATTTATAAACACCACACAGTTTAATTTATTTGTTAAAAACTTGATACACAAGTTTGAATATATATTACTTGAGACTTTATTATTAACAGTGTAGATGCTGACCATACAGTGGGCTTTTGCAGGTCTAGATCAAGACTACCATCTTATTTATTATTTTTGAATGGAATTTTTGTATGGATTATTAACAAATGTAGCAGGTTAAGTGTTAACTCACACAAATATGAAAAGAAATACTGTACACATGTATTTACAAGAAACAGCTTCCCCCTGCTGAGATATTGCGGTAATTTACACAATGGAATCAAAGATTTTGTCCAGATTTCATGTCCATATCAGTGGGTTGTAAACATTTGAAGACTTTAATTGACAACTTGACAAGTACTTGATCACTAAATCACTGTTTATGAGTACAACCTGTGAGATGATAACTGTTGTTTTGTAGATGTGGGTATTGTAGATGCATGCATACATCTGAACCTTCCCACTTTTAGAGGGAGACACCCACTTATAAGGTTCAAAATTCTTAAAATATGAGAGTTGTTTTTCACATTTTCAGAAATCTCCCTTCTTGAAAACAGATATCTTCCTTCTTTGTGTAGATGAAAATAACAAATCTCCCAATTTGCACGTGAGAATCTCCCACTTTGGCTTCGAGAAAGGTCACATGTATGTAGATGTGTACTTCAAGTTTCTTTCAATATTGAGGGTCATACATGCAGATGTTATCTATGAGATATCTAGAGATCCCAACTAGTGACTCCCAAGGCCCTGGGCTTATGTCCCAGGTTGGGTAATGGGAACTTTTATGTGGGACGGTTTTCACAGCTGACTTACCAGTAGGTGCAATGGTGACACTCTTTTACACAGTCAGTTCATTATTGGCATCAGCTCTGGAGAGCGGTGCCTCTTACGGAATGCAGTTTTTATGGGGACAATAGTGTAGCTGGCAATTAAGGGAAATTGCCGCTGTTCTTTGAGGCCTTTTTCAGAGAAAACATCCCAAGTATACCACTTTTAACAGTGTAGCTTGCAACAATAAAGTTTAACTTGCAATTATAAAAAAAACATAGTATGCATTAATACAAATTTGCAGCTGTTTTGTGAGGTCTTGTTTAAGAAAAGAAACCAAGTATTCCAAAGTTAGCAATGCATCTTCTGGTAAGGCTGTAGCAGACAATAAGGTGGGTAGCAATGTAGCAGTAGTTTAGTTCCCATCAGAGTTAGGGTTCATTACTCACACATATTTACGTTATAAATTGACAGTGTAATAGGGTGTTAAGTTCCCCAAATAGTCATCTTCTGGTTTAAAGCTCATGCTTTCTGCCGCGCCTTGTGTATCTTACACATATTTATCTGCCTTGTTTGTTTGTTTATTGGGATTATCATTCCACCAACAGTATTTCAGTTATCTGGAGATGGTGTCTACTTGAAGAGGCAGATACAGTGCTGCCTTCACTGTGTATAGCATGCCATGAACACCTGACATGATACTTCACCCAGTCATATTATCCTGACACAGGACAACCAGTCGTGGAACTACCCTTATATTTGCTTGAGCGCTAGCAACTTGGAGTTATACCACTATCATTCTAAATGACTTCTTTGATATGTCACTGCCCAGGATTACCCAGGGCCTCCTCCCCCCCCAAAAAAATGTCTTAAATTTAAATACCAAGTGAACAATAGACATGAACTTCAAAAAACAAATAAAACTTTTTATCTTTGTTACATAAAAAATCTTGACAAGTCTGTTGCAGGAATCAGTGTGAGAGTAACAAACTCTGTGTAATTGGACCTCTTAGTGCAATTGGTAGAGCTTTGGCTCCAGGTTTGGGGGGTCCTGGGTTCATTCTCTGCAACATACCAAAGTTGTTAAAAATGGTAGTGGTGAAACTCTCCTGCTTAATGCTCAAGTAAATGTAAATGTAGTTACATGACTGGTTGGTCTAGTGTCAGGATAATGTGACTGGATGTGGTATCATGCAAGGTGTCCATGACATGCTGTTCACAGTTATGGCAGCACTATATCCTTAAGTAGACACCGACTCCAGATAACTGAAATACTGTTGGTGGAACAATATAACCAATAAACATATACTGGGCTGCTGAAAAAATATAGTTTGCATGCAGCCTTATCAGGCAGACATCATGGCCATCTTGTATTTACTGTTTTTGGGACAATAAAACCAATCAACAAACATAACTCTGTGTTGAAAGATGCATTGGTGGCTCTGACCATATACCTCTCCATCCCACCTTCCTATTTATCAAATTGTATTTCATACATGTACCTTCTAATGAATTCACTAGATCCATAATTCATCTGACCATTGTAGGATAGTTACTGTCAGTCATTCATTCATAGTATTGTCTCATTGTCTGTCATTTATTAATAAATATGACATGTATGTCATTGTTTTGTCATTTATAAATAAATATGACATTTTTGTCATGTGTTGTTATGAGCACATGTGTTAAACCCAAACCTTTTTGATCAATCTCTGGCATGACAATAAACCTGCTGTATATATGGTAAAGTATCAGTATGTAGCTGGGTGATAAGGAGAGAATGTGCAAGCGGAAAATGATAACCATATCATTGGCACCGCTCTTGATATATGACGATGTTGCAGGTGTTCTGTGAGACACTTTTCAGAGAAAAGAACCAAGTGTTCTGGGGTTTTTATTAACAGCTGGCAACAAAAAAGTGTAGCCTGCAATTGTTTAACAAGAAACCGAGTATACCGATGTTAGCAATACAGTTTGTAAATACTGATGTAGCAGGGAACAAGGACAACAAAGTAGCAAATATTCTACTACCCATAAGAGTTATGGTTCGTTACTTTCAAATGTTTATGTAATTAATCAACAGTGTAAAAGAGTATTTAGTTCCCATGATATTCATCTTCTTGTTTAAAGCACATGCTCTCCACTGCACCTTCGATGTTTCACATTCTAGCTCTTTCTTGTTTCGCTATGGGCTAGAGTGAAAATAGAAATAGCACAGATATGAGACATCTAAGGGGCTGCAGAAAGCATGAACTTTAAACAAGTAGATGGTTATTCTTGGAACTTAACACTCTTTAACTGTCAATGAATTACATTAATATATAAAATAAATGAAATGTCACTCTGATGGGAACTAGACTCTGCTTATTTGCTTTCTTCCTTGTTGTCTACTACAAGTACCAGTAATTACAAGCTGCCATGTTGACATTGACGCACTCTGTTTCCTTTTTTCATCAAGACCTCACAACATCTTTGAACTCCTAATAATGCCTGCTACCTTGTTATAATTGCAAGTAACCTTTTATTTTTGCTAACTTACTCTGTTAAAAGTTTAATACTCGGTTGTTTTCTTAGAAAACAGTCACACAGAACAGCTGCAATTTCTTGTTATTGCCTACACTATCGTCACCATAATAAAATGCTTTCCATAAGAGGCACTGCTCTCCAGAGAAGCGCCAATGAAAACCTTTTCTTTCACTGGTTATTCTCACTCTTTCACACAAAAAGCCTGAAAGAAATGTTGCCACATATACACAATGCTCTAAAGATAATCAGAATGTAGCATATAATTTGCAGATCATCTCATCCAGCAAAACTTAAACATGTCGAGGACTATAATGTCATTAAAACAACAAAGATAAAAGAATAAAAATAAAATATCTATTGAACATGCATTGAAAGTTGCATATTAATAAAATGTGCAATGTAAAATGTTCCTATACACTTACCTCTTTTTTGAAGAACCATTTTGTGTGCATAGTCTCTTCTCTAGCTATTATAATATTTTTTTAATTCAATCATAAATCTGTATAATTTTTACCCACTGTGTAGTGAAAGGGTTAGCTGTAATTGTATTTGCATGCCTGCTTAAAATATCTTCCTGAGTACTGGCCATTTCCTGTACAGGTTAAAGCGGGTCAGACAAAGTAAATACAAATGCACCTAATTGTGGTCATAACAATTATAAACATAGATAATATGATTTGAATAATCCCATTACTATCAAACCCTTAATCTTGCCAAGTATAAATTGATCTGGCTAAGGCAAATAGTGAGGATCAGGAAAGAGTTTTCTGATCAAGATCTATACTCTTTCCTCATAGGTATTAATCAATTTATATTTTTATCTTTTATTGAAGTTGTATGCCCAATATTACGAATTTTGAATGGAGTTTTTGTATGGATTATTAACAGCTGTAGCAGACAGAGGGTTAAACATCGGCAATTCATGAATACATGATCCTCAGCCGATATTGAAGAGGCAAGTCTGCACAGTGATCTATCCCCTTTTAGCGTGTGAATGCCTGAATAGTTCAACTTATAATCATAAAAATTATGGTTAATATGGGGCACACAGAAACCCAAACGGTTGGGCGACTGTGGAAAATAGATGTCATTTTATGACAACAATGTAAAACACTTAAATATAATGGGCGTAAAAATCCATTGAAAACTTTCACATTTTCACAATAGCGCTGAGGGAACTCTGTCCAGGGTAGTAAGTGAATATTAGGGATCATATGAGATTATTATTCATAATCTAAATTGAAAATTACTTTGTGGACGAAGTATGAATGTACTGTTTACCTAGCTTTACATGAACAGGATTGCAGATAAAATGTCCAGGTTGTAGGCAATAATTGGATCAATTGATTCTATGATAGCTGGGCTTGAACACATTTGTAAGAAAGGAATGGTGGATAAATGGCTTCACTTTAGTGCAAATGGGAGATTTCTTGTTTGTTCATCCACACTCATGTAGCTTAATTGCTCTCAATTAGGGCCTGGGTCAAATTGACCTCAGATTCCTGGTTGTAGGTAGGTTGTTTGATTGTATACCAACTTTAAAAAAAGAAGAATTGACAGATAGGATCTGTTAATAAGGTCAAATTGGCATTACCTAAGCATATAAATGAAAAAACAACAACAATTGAATTACTCCAAAGAATAGTTTTAGAGACTTTCACATTAAGATCTAATCTATTTTCCTTATTAACCATTAGAGAGATTGTATTGAATGATTCTTCTGTGCTGACTTGATTAAACTGGAGACTTTTCACTAAATAAACATCTAAATTACCTATAAATCTATGTTTTCTCCTTTGTAAATTTATTTCTTATGAAAACTCAAAATAAGGGTGTTATGTTAACCCTTTACTTTATTTCAATTATATTTACACAACTTTACAATGTACATTACAAACTTCCAAGACAGCACACACATGCTACATTTATGGGTGTGCCTGTTGCTGGGTTTTTAATAATGCCGACTTTTAATTCACGACTTTAATTCACATGTGGGTTTGATAAACATCCAAGACATCAGACAAAAGCTGCATTTATGGGGGCGTCTGTTGCTGAGTGGTTAGTGTTGCTAACATGCAATTCATACATGGGTTTGAGAAACATCCATGATATCTGACAAAAGCTGCACTGTTGGGGTGTCTGTTGCTGAGTGGTTAGTGTTGCTGACATGCAATTCATACATGGGTTTGAGAAACATCCATGATATCTGACAAAAGCTGCATTTATGGGGGCGTCTGTTGCTGAGTGGTTAGTGTTGCTGACATGCAATTCATACATGGGCTTGAGAAACATCCATGATATCTGACAAAAGCTGCATTTATGGGGGCGTCTGTTGCTGAGTGGTTAGTGTTGCTGACATGTAATTCATACATGGGTTTGAGAAACATCCAAGACATCAGACAAAAGCTGCATTTATGGGGGCGTCTGTTGCTGAGTGGTTAGTGTTGCTGACATGTAATTCATACATGGGCTTGAGAAACTTCCAAGACATCAGACAAAAGCTGCATTTATGGGGGCGTCTGTTGCTGAGTGGTTAGTGTTGCTAACATGCAATTCATACATGGGTTTGAGAAACATCCATGATATCTGACAAAAGCTGCATTTATGGGGGCGTCTGTTGCTGAGTGGTTAGTGTTGCTGACATGTAATTCATACATGGGTTTGAGAAACATCCAAGATATCAGACAAAAGCTGCATTTATGGGGGCGTCTGTTGCTGAGTGGTTAGTGTTGCTGACATGTAATTCATACATGGGTTTGAGAAACATCCAAGATATCAGACAAAAGCTGCAGTGATGGGTGTCTTTTGCTGAGCGGTTAATGTTGCCGGATTTAATTCACGTGTGGGTTTGATAAACATCCATGATATCAAACAAAAGCTGCACTGATGGAGTGTCTGTTGCTAAGTGGTAAGAGTTGCCGACATTTAATTCATGCATGGATTTGAGTCCCACTTAGGTCAAGAACTTTCTTATATGGAGGTTTTACAGGAGGATAAACTCAGCCTGGTCTGAGGTCTTCTTTCAACAACAGCTGGATGTCTCCAAAGAGACCAAAAAATTGGCCATGCAATGTTGATTTTGCTAAATATATATAGTATATATAGGGCATATCTGAATGTTTGGAATAGAAAAGCATTCGCAAACAACCAAAAAAGTTTAAGTTATCTAAAAAGGTCCTGGGAAAGGCTTCTTATGATCTTTGTGAAAAGTGTAGCATTTTTTATTTCATTAGTATCGCGGAAAAATAATTATCTCTGCCTTCGCAGCACATTTAGCTATTTTTAAACCAAAGGCCCTTCATTAAACCATGTGACAATTTATTGTAAAATCACATGATGTCACAGTATGGGTTGTCATCCAACATTTCATTTGTAAACAGACTACGGTAATGCTTTATATAATTTGTGTTTTTGTTACATCGCAACAACATAACTATGGTCAGATTGGTCATATTGGAGACATCCAGGTAATTATTGGTGGAGGAAGACCCAAGATTTAAGTCTGGCTAGAACCACTGGTGCATCGCAGATAAGCTGATAAACCTTCCCAGATGAAAGTTCTTGGCCTGACCAGGACATGAACACATGCAGTGAGGGGCTGAGGAGTTACAAGTCAGTGACTCTTACGGCTTGACCACGGGCGCCCGTTATTTTTTTGAAATCAAGATTGTTCTGTAAGCAATAGAACTGCTTTTAGGGGGCATCAGTGGGATAGTGGTAGAGTTTCTGACTTATAACTCTCTGACAACTTAGCTTATTACCACGTGGGTTCAAGTCCCGTACGGGACAAATGACTTAATGTGGGAAGATCTTACAGCTGACCTGTGGTGTGCCGGTGGTTCTACCCAGACATTTGTTTGGGGTCTTCCTCAACCTCAACCAAAAATAACTGGATGTTGCTGCAATGATCATAAATGGTCGCTGCGATGTATTTCATAAACATGCAAACAAACAAACTGCTTTGATATGAATATCTTTTTTTTTTGGCAGAAATCCCAATTCTGCATAATTATATATAGATATGGAAATACTAGAAAATTCAAGATATTTTCATTGTGTTTTATAAAGGTAAACTGTTAGATAAAAACGTTCATCTGGTACAAGTTTTGTACATACACCAAAGTGAAAAACAAAGCCTGTCAAGTTTTCAGTTAATAATTTTCTTTTTTCAGCTCCCCTAAGCCCCCCCTGAGCACTTGTTGTTGAGCAATTATCATTACCTAACTTTCCCTTGCCACAATTCTGTCAACATTATTTGAATATCTATGCTGAAACCCCTGCTCCAAAATCAACTAGATTTCATCAAATCAGCAAGCAGGGTAAACTAAAAGTTGTTCAAAGAACTTTGATCCATCAAAAAATATAGTTGCCAAGGGCATGGCCATTTGTCATTTACATTTTTGGCTATATTGTAAATATTTACAAACTTTTTGTCAGAAAATAGAAGAATGACATGGCTACCAGGTACATGGCCATTCTCGGATCTCCAAATATGGCTATTTACTTCAACTTTAAAGTTTCTTGTCAGACAAAATCTCCTAGATCAAATTTAAATTACCTTACTTTCCAAATTATTTTGATCATTATGATCTTCCCTATTAACAATATTAAATATATTATAGTCAGTTTAAAAACAATTTCTGTAGTGGCATTCATGTGAGAAATACAGGGCCATCACGACCCTCTTGTTTTACTGTTGGTATTCCTATCAGTTTTGGCTGTTTGGCAATATGACAGCCCTCTAAGACCATGGATGACACCAGACATTGATCTAGTTCATTGTCATCATGTGGACTGATAACACTGTGTTGGTCTGAGGGTCAGCAGGGCAGTGGGGTTGGAATCTTTAAACACTGGCAAACAAAGGGAGATTACTCTCTCTTGAGATAGGGATTAACTTCTCTGTTTAACATGTTTGTTGAATGTTTGTTGAGGTGTGATGACCATCCCCTAGACTGACCTGTGACATGTCCAAATGACCAGAGGGATGTCCAGTAATGGTGGAATGCTGGATACTGGTACAAATTGAAATGCTTAACCCCCTGACCATTTGTTGTACAAAAATGGGGAGTCCAGTGTGCATACCCACATTTCATTTGCTGTGTTACCAAGTTTGAGGTTTCAATGTCTTGTGATGACTTAAATATTGTAGGATTTAAATGCCCCCCAGTTCTCAGAGATTTTAGTGCTCATAAGAATGCTAGGTATTCCTTGGCAATGTCCATATGTAGGGACATGAACAGCCAATCAAGATTTTAGACAAATACAAAAGAGATGATGAGACCTGTAGTGCAATGGGTAGAGCATTGGCTCTGGAGCGTTACTGGAAGCCCGAGTTCGATCCCCTGCCACAACAAACCAAAGTCATTAAAAATGGTAGTGGTATAGCTCCCTTGCTAATGCTCAAGCAAATATAAATGTAGTTCCAAGACTGGTTAGCCCGGTGTCGGGATAATGTGACTGGGTGTGGTATCATGCCAGGTTTCACGGCATGCAGTACAGTGAAGGCAGCACTATATCTGCTGTGCACTAACCTGTTGCTGCAATGTATTTTAAAATGTTAAAATGGTAGTGAAAGAGTCTTATCTCATTTACTTAAGCAAAACTGTTTTTGTAATAAAGTATGATTAATTCTGATACCTGTGGAGTTCTATCCTTTATGGTATGTATTAAATTAACTTATTATAATTATTCATGTAATATGACTCCATTTACTTAGTAAGTAGGGCAATTTGTATGCACTTCTCTTGTCGTGTAAAATTATTACTAAAATTAATATAAATATACAACATTGGCATCATGTGACATCATGCTGGTCCCATGAGAGACAAGATAAAGATTAAATGGCTTACAATTTTTAGTCTAAAGGCAAGCAACAGTTTCTTTAGTTACACCATATTGTCACACCTAATCATTAAACATGATTTCTTTTCAGCACTTTAATAACCTTAGCCAAACAAATTTGATATTTGGATACACTTTTTATCTTATCAAAGATAACTCCCTAACCAAATTATTCTACTATTTATCGTTGGGGGTTCTTTTGCCAATTTTGATATGCACAATTTATTATATTTACCCTGTATTAAAGCCATTACTTATCCCTTTCCACGATACTTTTGTATTTCCTCCTCCAAGTACCAAGTCTATTTGTTGCTATCATTAGAGTTATGGCCCTTTACTATTTTTTCAAACTGTGCACTGCAGTATCAGGGGATTTTCATCCTTTTCGATGGCTAGTCTTGTTTAAAAATGTATTATCAATTTATATAATTTCTTATGATATACATTCAATTATTTCTCAAATATGTGTCAACCATTAATATTATTACTACTTACAATATACTCCGTTATTTCTCTGTTTCAAAAAGTAGTTCTATAAAATGTCCTTATGCTGTTATTTCTTTGTATTCAGGACAACATCATTATTATGTTCCAGTATTTTTAAAACTTATTCTTTTTCCACTGATATGTGATGTTTTGATTATGCAGGTCATGCTTAACAGACTTATCTTATCATCTTCGTTATTCCTATATTTTCAGGAATTGTTCTATTGCCATGGTATCCGACGTTTGAGCCTTAGCGACAATGAAATCAAACAGATCCCGGCAGCCATTGGCAGCCTCATCAGTCTGGAACATCTCGACCTCAGCAAGAATGGTGAGGAGAGCTCTCTCATAGCTTAACTTTGCACAAATTAATCAGGCTTGAGCAAAAAATGTAGATTGGGGATCAGCCAGCTTTTTGCTTAAGTCTCTAGCATTAAATCCAGGCACATTTGCACTGATTGCAACTAAGTATATAGCCATATGTTGAGACACATTTGCACCAATTGCTGCTTAGACCTTAGCAATATGTTTTAGCACATTTGAACTGATTGTTACTAAATCTCTAGCTTTAAGTCTAGGCACATATGCACTGATTGCTACTGTGTCCCTAGCTTTAAGTCTAGGCACATATGCACTGATTGTTACTGAGACTCTTGCTTTAAGTCTTGGCACATATGCACTGATTGTTACTGAATCTCTAGCTTTAAGTCTAGGCACATATGCACTGATTGTTACTGAGTCTCTTGCTTTAAGTCCAGGCACATATGCACTGATTGTTACTGAGTCTCTTGCCTTAAGTCTAGGCACATATGCACTGATTGTTACTGAATCTCTAGCTTTAAGTCTAAGCACATATGCACTGATTGTTACTGAATCTCTAGCTTTAAGTCTAGGCACATATGCACTGATTGTTACTGAGTCTCTAGCCTTAAGTCTAGGCACATATGCACTGATTGCTACTGAGTCTCTAATTTAAGTCTAGGCACATATGCACTGATTGCTACTGAGTCTCTAGCTTTAAGTCTAGGCACATATGCACTGATTGTTACTGAGTCTCTAGCTTTAGGTCCAGGCACATATGCACTGATTGTTACTGAGTCTCTAGCTTTAAGTCTTGGCACATTTGCACTGATTGTTACTGAGTCTCTAGCTTTAAGTCTAGGCACATATGCACTGATTGTTACTGAGTCTCTAGCTTTAAGTCCAGGCACATATGCACTGATTGTTACTGAGTCTCTAGCTTTAAGTCTAGGCACATATGCACTGATTGTTACTGAGTCTCTAGCTTTAAGTCTTGGCACATTTGCACTGATTGTTACTGAGTCTCTAGCTTTAAGTCTAGGCACATATGCACTGATTGTTACTGAGTCTCTAGCTTTAAGTCTTGGCACATTTGCACTGATTGTTACTGAGTCTCTAGCTTTAAGTCTAGGCACATATGCACTGATTGTTACTGAGTCTCTAGCTTTAAGTCCAGGCACATATGCACTGATTGTTACTGAGTCTCTAGCTTTAAGTCTAGGCACATATGCACTGATTGTTACTGAGTCTCTAGCTTTAAGTCTTGGCACATTTGCACTGATTGTTACTGAGTCTCTAGCTTTAAGTCTAGGCACATATGCACTGATTGTTACTGAGTCTCTAGCTTTAAGTCTTGGCACATTTGCACTGATTGTTACTGAGTCTCTAGCTTTAAGTCTAGGCACATATGCACTGATTGTTACTGAGTCTTTAGCTTTAAGTCTAGGCACATATGCACTGATTGTTACTGAGTCTCTAGCTTTAAGTCTTGACACATATGCACTGATTGTTACTGAGTCTCTAGCTTTAAGTCCAGGCACATGTGCACTCATTGTTACTGAATCTCTAGCTTTAAGTCCAGGCACATGTTTTGGTATTTTTGCACTGTTTCTGAAAAAACATGACAAGGAAAATGTATAGGTTATAAACAAAATGTAGCAACGGTACCAAATTTGAAAAAACTGTCATATAACTTTTTGGGGTCAGTAAAAGAGTTTACATATGAAAACTATTATACTGATAGCTCAGAATTTGAAACAAGTGATTTTAGTAAGATTGTTTCCAACTAAAAGCAATGAAAATCAACTTCAGGTAAAATTGTTTGCAACTAAAATCAATGGAAGTGCTATGTTGGTAAGGATATTTCATATTTCAATTAATTCATGTTCGAAATATTAAGACAAGAGTGGATGAATCCACAAAAATAATTAAACTTACTTTAAATGTTTCTTTTTAATTAGGGTTTTGTCTGCCAGTTGGTTCATAAACCTAAAAAACAGAAATTAAAAAACAACCACCATGTTACAACCACCTTGTTCCAGCATAATTGTTGCATTAAATTCATTTAAACTTTACTTAGATGAAAGTATCTGATTAGGCAGAAAGCATGCCCAAATTCTCAGAAACCGTTGAAAAATATTGTTACATGCATTCCTGTATACTATAGCTAAACTGCGAGATACCACTTTTAAAGCCATAAGCTCGAACTCTGCATGCTGCCATCTTTTACCTTTTAAGCAGCATCTTTCGTAAAAAAATGATATTATTAAATAGATTTTTTTCCACACCATTTTAATAAAAAAATAAAGTTTGTCTTCAACAAGTGGTACATGTAGTTGTGTAGTGTCTGCCCCCAGGTGGAGCATTTATTATGAACATCATATTTAAATCATCAAGTTTTGGAGGGAAAGCTTGGTGTTCAATTTCTGGAATGTTGGCAGGGGGATAGAGACCATGCAATATTGTCACAAGAATCCTGTGATGATAGGGTGGATCAACAATGCTTGGGTGCTTTGGTACATGTCCGTAATAGTGAAGGTAGTTCCTGTTAATCACTCTCCTGCTGCATTAGTTGATACATATTGCATAGACTAAGACAAACTTTGTAGACTGGTACAAACAGCAATGACTGATAAAGGATATTGTGCCTCAAAGTAGAAAAACAGAGGGAAATGGGTGATAATATTGGCATACAAAACAGATTTTGATCTTTAATTCCTGTTCTTTTGCATTTAAAAATGTTGATTTTAATTGAAACTTTAATTGAATGCTGACTAAAAGATATTTTAAGAACTCTCGGCAATGTTTTTGTCCAAAGTATTTGAAAGCACGATTTCTTTACACCAGATTGCTCCTGGTGTCCTGTATTGGATACTTAATACTCCCATGTTGAATTAACGGATAGTCTCGAAGTGGTTGCAGCTGTATTCAGCATTGTATAAAGCTTAAATGACAAGAGCTGATATGTATTGCTTTAGAAAACAATGATACTTGATCTTTTTTGAGGTGACAAGATCAAGTAGCCTGTCAAACTGTTACATTTTTAGCATGAATCTAACTTGCAAATTCTACCAGTTAAACCATAAAATTGGCTGTATGTGCCAAACTATATTAAGTTTCCCCAAGCTAAGCACAAATGATTTAGACCTTGCCAAAGAGTGTGGATAAAGATCAGCCGTCTAGGAGTTGTCTGACCAGGATCTGCATTGTTTGCTTCTGCTTTTTATATCTTTCTACCTTTATGTCTAGTTTTATTGCTAGAAGTTTTAAAATTTCTAAGTTCAGGTTAAAAAAAGATGAAGCAGGATACGGGTAAAATTCTTTGTATTTTGTAACGTAATACACAACAACTGGCGAGACAATATGACCAAGACAATTTGAATCCAAGAAACTGTGAGGTCTGAAATAGATACTGCACTGCTGACACATTTATGATCGTTTTAATTATCTTTCAAAGTTGGAAACACCTTGCAACATTTTTGTCAAGAGCTTGTGAGGCTTCTTTGCGCATTACCCATCATAGTTGCAACATCTGTCACAGTCAGCTAATATAGAATGTTATGTCTCCTGTAAACCTAGCCTCTTAAATTGATCTTTTTCTGTCCTCTGTCAATTGATGCTTATAAATACCTAATTGTAGGGAGATTAAAGCATTTTTAGATTACTGGTAACTTTATTTAAAATAAAAGGTAATGTTTATGGTGTTAATAAATACTGCTTAGTAATGCACTTAAAGTGCATTGGAGTTTCAGGATCTGTTTAATGTTTCATTTATATACAGCATTTTGTTTATTGTTTTGGGGGGTTTTCAGAATGTTTAATATGTTTTTATGAACATCAGAAGCATTTAATGTCCTAAAATCCTCCAACTGTGCATCGGAAATGCTCATTGTATGAAATGATATACTACATCTGGTCACATATAAACATACATTATCATACATGTGAACTATTTCTGAGCACAAAGTGGGAGATTTGTTATTTTAATATAAAGAAAGATGCAAATTATCTGTTTCCAAGTAGCGAGATTTCTGAAAATATGTAAAACACCCTTCATTGTCAAATAATTTTAAAAATTAAAAGAGGAAGTCTCCCTCCAAAAGCATGAGAGTTCACATGTATCCATTATTTATTAAAAGCCTCTGTATAAAGGTAAAATATTTGTTAAATGATTGTTATTCACATTTTGATTATTAAAAAAAATACCTTTACTTTTGCAGGTGTGATAGACATCCCAGAAAATATCAAATGTTGCAAGTATCTACAGTCGGTGGATGCCAGTGTGAACCCCCTTGGCAAGTAAGTTACCATAGCAACACAGTTTGACACCAGTAATTTACTATGGCAACAGATGTAAACTCATTATTGCATTGATTTGATATTTTATAATTATATATTAAAATGGTTTTAAATGATAATTTTATTGGTGTGAGGTGTGTATAAAAAGCTAATTTTCTAATGTTAAGATAAAATTATTGATAAGAGGATTGTTAGAATTTCTTCTTTTTTCTATTTCCCACTCCTCCTATTAGAGTTTTACCGGCAGGCAAAATTTTGAGGTGCAACAAGGACAGAACTGAGCTGGCAGGTGCGTAGCTGCATGTACGCAGAATAAGCAGCTGCAAATGCATTGTCTCAAAAGAATCAAAACATACAAAAATAAATCTGCAATAAAAAAATCTTTCACTTGTAGGGGTAAGGTGTATATTTATTGCAATCAACTAGTGCTGCTATATGCACAATGAAGAAAGTGAAAAATAAATCAATTTAGTAGCTTTTCTGTAGCTCCTGGTATACGACAAGTTTTTTACTCTTAAATTTCAAATGAGAACTTCTAAGATTTTTCCGTCTTAAGGACCATCACACATTATATTGTACTAAACATCTAGTAATATCCTGATACCGAAACCTCTCCAGAAGCCACCATGTATGATCTAAAAACACAATTTTCATGGGGAGCATACTACCCGAACCCTGCTAGCGGTTCGGCGTACACATTATACTATGCCAAGCTGGCACAAACCCGTTGTTATGCTTAACCTTAAATAGGTACCAGCTAAGAAATGGGCCATAATAATATGTAAACAGATATGTCATTGAAATATCATGAATGATTGTCTGGGGTATTTTTGTCTTGGGGTTTTCCACAGTTTGTAATTTTTGTTTCATTCTTATTTCCATGTGGACAAAAATGTGCTGTTTAGTGTGCATTTGGAAGAAATCACATGATAGAAATAGGTCATTGTTGGTGACGTTTCAATTACTTAACTGCTTAGATGTTGGAAGGGATATTTTCTTATCTGGCTTTCCAAATTCAGTGTGATAAGAAGGGAAGCCATTAAAAGTACTACCATCTTCATTATGACTTGCCCTAGGATTGATCCTGCAGCCTCTCAACTAGTGCATATATGTGAACTTTTTCTGAGGCCAAAGTGGGAGATTTTCACTTGCAAAGTGGGAGATTTGTTATTTTCACATAAACAAGAAGGAAGTTATCTGTTTTCAAGAAGGGAAGATTTGTGTAAAACACTCCTTATTTTCAAATAATTTTAAACCTTAAAAGTGGGAGTTCACAATGTATTCTAGTGGATGCTATACCAAAGAGCTATGCAGTTGATAACGAAAATTAATTATCTTTCCTTAAGGAAAAGAGCCAATTTTATTGCTGTAAGATAGCAGTTTGAATAACAAAAAGCTGTTTATGACAAAAGGTTGAAACATTGTAATGCATTGACAAAAACTTGCATCTCAAGTGACATGTTTGGTATCTTTTCATAAAATGAGGACTATGAATAAGTACAGGTTATTACCAACAGGTAAAATGATATGGAATTACAGATTTTATCACATAACTTGAATCGTATTCATTATGTAACACCCATTGGTTGTTTCGATTACCCCTTACTTAGCAAATGAATTGCAAATGTTTGAAGATGTGACATAGTGTCCCACTGTGACACCACTTCCCATCCCAAAATTCCTATATGGTAAATTTCAATTCAAAAATCTATTTTACTAATTAGCTGATTTCTTAGTAATGTGATAGAATCCAACATTTGTGTTGACTGGTTACTGAAAATATTAAAAAATGTTTATGAAAGCCTAGAAAAGTATACAGAGCCTCATGTTAACGCATTTATTAGGTACAGTATTCAGTGAACACTCATGTCATATCATCTTTCATATCTCAAGCTCTTTTATATTTAAGTATTTTGTATAATTACTGGACCTGTTAGGTCAATGGGTAGAGAATCGGCACCAGGTACATGAGGCCCCAGGTTAGATCCCAGGCCGTGACATACCAAAGAAGTTTAAAATAGTAGTGGTGTAGCTCCCTTGCTAAAGCTCAAGCAAATATAAGTGAAGATACTGGATCTGGAAGCGTAATCGGTAGAGCATCTGCTCCAGGTACAGGAGGCCTCGTGTTCGATGACATATCAAAGTCGTTAAAAATGGTAGTGGTGTAGCTTCCATATAAGGGTTGTTCCACGTCTGGTTGGCCTAGTGTCAGGATAATGTGAGTGGGTATTGTATCATGCCAGGTGTTCATGGCATGCTATACACAGTGAAAGCAGCACTATATATGCTTCATCTGAAATGCTGTTGGTGGTACAATAAACCCAAAAACATTTTGTAATCACTTTTAAAACAAAAGCATGAATCCGAATGCTTTAACTGGGAGATGTTCAACATAGAAATATAAGTGACAGACAGTCATTGGTTGAAATTGGTATTCAAAACTATTTGTTTCCTTTGAACATGTCTGTAATTGACCAATTAGCAAGGTTAATAGCAGACAGCTCAGAACCATTTTGTCAGTTTTGACATAATTAAGGTAGTTATATGTCATTTATGTCTGTCTTTCCTGCTTGTAGCCAATGTGGTGTGCGAGTGATTGGAAAAACGATTAGCCAAAATGACACTTTTTGAATAATATTGTTAAACCATATGAAATATTATGGGCACATCAAAGTAAACCTTTTAAATTATTTTATTTGAATGTTACTGAGATGAATATAACATGGATATTTAATGAATGAGTAATTTCCAACATTTAGGAGGGTGGTGGGTACTTTTTTATTTTATAAAGATTTTGGGTGCATTTCATTTTTTTTCTCTTAAGAATGGTTTTCCTTCTTAAGAGCATTTTATTAATATTTCAGAAATCTCTCTCAGAGCGAATTCACTCTTAAATCTTAAGAGTGCTTTATTTGATTTGCTGCCAATCAAACTTACAACAGCTTCTTGAAACAGACTTAGGAGTACATGTATCATAAGATTGAAATTTAAGAATTTTTTCCAATCGATCTTAAGATTTATGATAAAACGCACTCAAAATTTTCTTTCTCTTTCTCTGGCTGTAGAAAGGTCATCTATTCTTTGACATAGAATAAATTGAAACATAAGATTATAAATTGTGTTTGATCTTATGAAACAAATGTTTGATACTAAAGTTTGAGTCATTTTTACTTAATAAAAAATTATCAGACACAAGATTCTTTGTCAATATTTTATTTTATTTCACAAGCTATCCATTTTGGAAAAAAAATAAGCACTCATTTTTTTTATGCTAAAATGTTGGTTTTCAGACCCTGTCAAAATTATTAAAATAATCCACATTATGTGTGTGAGAACAGTTTTTTTCTATTTTCAAAGCATTATGTTCTTTATAACATTCATTGCTGACACTCCCTGCAGGTAGCAGGTACCCATTCACACAGAGTTAGTGACATTTAGGATAATAAATGACAGCAGCTTATTTCATAAATGGTGTCAAATGACCTACACATGGCATGTTCTATGGTATGGTAAAGGTGTGCTTTTATTCTGAAATGAATATCATATTTTGAGCGAAATAAGGTCCTCATTCAAATGGCGAACACATTTTTGAAAAGTCTTCATTTGCCTAGGGTCATTTAGAAGCTTTTTTTCTATGTCAAATTCAATGTTTTGATTAAATTTTATAGTTTTCCAAAGTTTGTCACTGTTCCTTTGTTCACAAGGGAGCAGTAGACTGGAGCTTGTTTAAAAAAGTAAATAACATATTAAAGTATCATCTGTCAAAGTCTTGCACACACAAAAAGCTCAAGAATATGCTGATATCACTTTTTCTAGGTACATGTATATCACAAATGTCACCTGGAAATTCCATTTTAAATGACAGCCAGTTAAAAATCTTAATTAGATTTATAAGTTTTATTTTTTCAGAAAGATAAATATTCCTTAACAATACACTTAATTAGAATTTAGAAACATTTAGATCCATAATTTCTGTTATTTTTTACCTTCTTTTTACCTGTATAATTCTTGTAATCTTGACTCAATGTTATATTTAACCCAGTAAACAGCATTTCATTTGTATAGAAAGGTTTATCAGTTTATCGAAAGGGTCATGCACTTAGGTTAATCAGATTTTATAACAATGTTAACTTCCTTTTCAATATAGCATAGGTTCCAACATGGCCTTTTGTATTTGAAAAAATCAATAAAAATCAGATTTTTTTTAGAAAAACATGGAAGTAATATAAAAATGTGTTAATTCTTACAGAAATTCCTGATTATTGAACCTTTTGATGCTACAGAGTTTCAATAATTATAAAAAATTAGAGATTGATGCAACATATGTTTACTCCTCTCGATATTGTAGATTATAATTATCAGCAGTTGTAATTGTTTACCAGTGGCTGTAACAGGTTAGAGGCTAAACAGCACCTCATGATTACACCATTTGATGGTACAGATTATGGTTTATCAGCGGCTGTAATAGGTTAGAAGCTACATGTAAACAGCACCTTATGATTACACCATTTGATGGCACAGATTATGGTTTATCAGAGGCTGTAATAGCTTAGAGGCTAAACAGCACCTTATGATTACACCATTTGATTGTACAGATTATAGTTTATCAGAGGCTGTAATAGCTTAGAGGCTAAACATCACCTCATGATTACACCATTTGATGGTACAGATTATGGTTTATCAGCGGCTGTAATAGGTTAGAGGCTAAACATCACCTTATGATTACACCATTTGATGGTACAGATTATGGTTTATCAGCGGCTGTAATAGGTTAGAGGCTAAACAGCACCTTATGATTACACCATTTGATGGTACAGATTATGGTTTATCAGCAGATGTAACAGGTTAGCGGCTAAACAGCACCTCATAATCACACAATTTGATTACATTTGATGGTTAGAGGTTAAAAGAAGTTCCTTATGATTGTACCACTTGACCTATAGGTAAATATTATATTCTTGTCAGGAGAAGGCTTGAAAACTAGCCATTAGTGTTTGGTAATTACAATCAACAATCCTCATATGGCCCATCAGATTGTGCTTATTTCTTTCACCTGTTTGGTCTCTCCTTTCAGCCATACAAAAACATTTAAATTGTTTGCCTTTCATAATTGCAAAGGCAGTGAGGCCATCTGGTACATTTGTGTTACAATTTATTCTTTTTTTACAAGCAAAATGAAAATAGTTTTCAAATAGTTTTTGTCATTATATTATTGTGTGTAGAAATACTTCAACCTGAGCTGTAAATAACTGTAATAGTGTAAAGTTAGGCAGACATGTCTTGTCCATATTTTAAAAAAATAATGGAAATTCTGTCATTTATAATTTAACATTATGCTCATAGGAAAAAAGGATTCTGTACATTTTCTGACATTGCAAAACTGTTTAATGGGATGGTCAGGTGAGGTTTTCTTGCATATTTTTTTCAAATAATAAACAAGACTAATATTGTTATTATATAAGTTATGCATTTATGATTCAAAACAAGCATTGCTTATGACATGATTTTATAAAATTTAAAATGTTTCATCATAATTTTTCTTATACCTCAAAACTTACTTTATTTGTTACAAATTATTTATCATATTTAGTTAATATGTTTAGCCTTCAGTGCAACATTGGGCCTGGTCCTCAGCAAAGACTTCTAGAGTCTTCTTTCACACAAAATCATAGTAGCTGGAAGTTATGAAATTACCTCAGCTGTTTGTGTGTCTGAACACACACACACAAAAAACAAGAAAATACTTACTCTTTCCATTCTATGTTTCATTCATACTGCGTTATTCAAAGAATATACTATTAGTTAGCTGATTACAATTTCATGCATAGAACACATACATGTGAACTTTTTCTGAGGCCAAAGTGGGCGATTTTCACTTGCAAAGTGGGAGATATTTTATTTTTATATAAACAGAGAAGGAAGTTATCTGTTTCCAAGTAGGGAGATTTTTGAAAATGTGTAAAACACCCGTCATTTTCAAATAATTTTGAACCTTAAAGTCTCCTTTCAAATGTGGGAGAGTTCACATGTATGAGAACACAAAACATAGGGAAGAAAATTAAGCAGCAAAAAATGTAGATCCCAATTAGAAAAATCCCAGCTGTATTCCCAAGATACTTCTCTGGTGTTTAATCTATTAATAATAGCTCAATTTTATAATAATATAATATAATAAAAAATAATATAATATAATATGATATAATATAACAGACATGTATTATAATATAAGAGATGTGTAATAAAATTTACATGTAATATTATACAATAAAAGCTCCCCCACCCAATCCCCTTGCCCAGCCTTCTAAAGTAAAGAACTGCTCATTTGCTCAGCTTATCTCTTTTGTGTTTGGTTATTAATGTTTATTTAATTTCTGTCACGTTCATGTGTTTGCCATTTTCAGTTAAAATGGAAGTGCCCCTAGTTAACATAAAAACTTAATAAAAAAACAACTACTCATTCACAGTCTACCAGGTATAGATTGATGTAGACGGCCAAATGTATTGTTGTATATCTATAAATAACTACACATGAAAAGTATGTATTGTATATACCTCTTTACTCACTGATACTTATGTATAGAAATGGTATATTTTCCTACACTAGCCCTGGCTGCCAGGTGGATTGATAAATATATACCATTATAAAACTGAGCCCTCACATAACAACTGAAATAAATCATCTTTACTCACAAATGTCCGTTTACATTTTTTTTTTCACACTGCCAGACGTGTGTACATGTTTATTTATGTGTTGCGCCATTAGATCAGTGGCCTAGTACACATTGGATTCATGATCTAAAAATACACTTTAAATGAATCCCTTCCCTTTTTTTAAATCATGTGTTTAGTAGTTTTTTAAAGTTACATTATCTTTGCATTTTTAACTCACCTGAGCAGTTGTGCTCAAGGGGAGCTTTTGTGATACCACTTCGTCCGTCGTTCGTAGTCCGTCATTCGTCAACAACATTTTAGCTTGTGAACAAACTAAAGGCCACAGTTTTTATCCAATCTTCATCAAACTTGGTCAGAATGTTTGTCTGCATGACATCTTGGATGAGTTGTTATTGGGTCACCTGGGGTCTAAAAGTAGGTCACTAGGTCAAATTTTCAATCTCAAAAGAAAGTTGTCATTTTGTTTTCTTATTTTTCAAAATAGCAATTTAAAAAATGGCTATGTCTGTAGCGTGGCACAGATAGGAAATACCTGTTTGCAATGAATAGTGGGGATTTATGCTTCACTGTTTACACAGATTTGGGGCATCAATGAACAGCATTTTTAAGTAACAACGTCTTGTGTTATTTAAGATAAAGTATTTGATCCAAACTGTCAGATACTACTTTTAAGGCTCTTTTTTATTATGAATGATACATTTATCAATCTGAACACCTCGGATAATTCACGAATCATCTCTCGGATTTATGTAGGTAGTCAGATCACCGAGGCCATTTCTCTAAATGGAACTTTTTTTGTGACAGACGCCAAAACAAAGATGACAGCTCAGATGACAGCTCACTGCAGTACGATGCCAGTAAAATTTCAATTTGTGGCTGCTTCAAATTTAAACCAAGTTTAATTTATGCAGCGCAAGTGACGCCATTGTTTGCGTTTTGTGCGAACTACATTTTAGGCATATTATTCCGACTTCCGTTGAACAAAACGATTGTGATTTCAATAAGTATCATTGCACCAGGTACATCCGAGGGATGATTGTCCCGTGGACGGAATTACCCCAGGAGTTCCAATTGTACATGTATATGTTATATAACTTTTGCTGTTATGTAGACTTTTATATATTAATCTAGGGTATGTATGCACACATTTTATTGTATCACAGATTAACATTGCAATCTTATTTTAATACTATTATATATGTATGTCATCACCATTCCAGACTGCCTGATGGCTTCACTCAATTGCTCAATCTCACCCAGCTGTACCTGAATGACACCTTCCTTGACTATCTACCAGGCAACTTTGGCAGGTAAGTTCGATCAATATCATACTTGCATTAACTCTGAACCTGGTTAGCATGAATTAATAAGGCTTAGATAAACAGTGTAGAATTGGATCACCTTACTACTGCTGGCAGCTGTCTGATCAGGATCTAACATGTTTGCTATTATGACATTATTACTCTGTTGTATTACCTATGTAGGTGGCGATAAGCAAATAATTTATTAAATATTTTTTTTTTTTATAAATATAGCAGGATAAGGTATGAATGATTATGTGAACACTCCTGGAAAAAAATACCTTTGGTAATTTATCTTAATTTTTTATAAATTATTCCATGTGACACACTGTTCTGTTTTCTGCATGTCATTGTGTATGCCTGTACACTGTTTGTTCACTTTGTTGGGATTACCTTAAAACAAACGTTGTTTGTCCTTTTTATGCATGTCATCGTTATGTAAATAAGATCATTTAAGGGCTTTTGCTAAAAACTCTATATTTCAGTGTAACCTTTATACCACTTGTAGTGGGGGCGCCCATGGCCAAGTTGAGTTCCTGACTTGAAACTTCTGAAACCCTCACGCATGGGTTCGAGTCCCGGTCTGGGCGAGAACTATCATGTGGGGAGGTTTTCATGCTAACCTGCGACGCGCTAGTGGTTCTACCCAGATAAAAGTCTGGGACCTTCCTCCACCAATAATTAGCTGAAATGGACCATATTTATGTCGTCGCAATGTTAAAAAAACAAAAATATTATACCGCACGTCTTGGAACATGCATAAACTTTTTGTTGCATTGCTTATTGTTTACTATTTTATCTTATTTTTATGTCCCCTTTTCTACATGTCTTTGTATGCTTATGGCATTGCATAAAGGTTATTGTGTTTTTGTTTTTTCTACATTAGCAATAAAAAAACAAAATTACTGCAAGCTGCTGACCAAAGAATTCATTAACTGTATGTTTTGGTTGTTTGTATATCAAGATTTGGGTATGTTTAACTTTTGATAGACCGGACTTGTTAGCACAGTTAGTAGAGCATGTGCTCCAGCTATGGAAAGGCCTGGGTTCGAACTCGCTGCATCATACCATAGTCATAAAAAATAGTATATAGTGCTATAGCTCCATTGCTAACGCTCAAACAAAAATACAAGGGTAGTTATATGGCTGGGTGGGCCAGTGTCAGGATAATGTGACTTGGTGTGATATCATGCCAGGTGTTCACGGCGTGCTGTAGACAGTGAAAGCAGCACTATATCTGCTTAAAGTGGACAGCATCCCCAGATAACTGAAATACTGTTGGTGGGAGATAAACACAATAATCAAACATTGCTGAGAGCTGAGAAGTTATAACAATCGATCTAATAAAGATTTTCTGAACTGAACTTGCTGCTAGGTGTATCGACTTGAGCAAGATAAATGTTATTATTTCAAGTAGAAACACTGGAATAACCCATGATACAAGAAATGTATAAGACTTACAATTAAAACAGTCATATTTAGATTTTTTCTTATGCCTATTCATATTTTTTTCATTTAATGTATAATCTATATATATATAGCACATAATAGCGTCACATTCACCTTCTTTTGTCATCAAATTAAGAGGCGCTGTGGCTGAGCAGTTAGAGGTCTCATACTTGTAACTCCTTAGTGTTTCTCCAGTGGTTCTACCCAGACATTCGTCTATGATCTTTTCACCAAACATTAGCTAGATGTTACCAATACAACTGTTAATGTGTGGGTTCTATGTTACAAACAAACCTTGCAACATAGTCAAATTAAAATAAAATTTTAACAGTACTTCATGTTTATGTGCATGTGTATGTATGTGTTCTTAATTGACCATTAAATTAACCATTTTATCACACCCAATGAATGATTATACAGATTGTCCAAGTTGAAGATACTTGAGATTCGAGAGAACCACCTCAAGACACTACCAAAGTCTTTCTCCCGCCTCACAGAGTTGGAGAAACTGGACATTGGACACAATGAGTTCACGGAACTGGTATGCTTTATACTACAATACATGTGTGTTGTGTTAACACATAACTTTAAAAAAAAATTGGATAGATTTTAAAATAATTTAAGGGCCGACCTTGGTCGAGCGTTAAAGTTGCTGACTCGTAAATCCTCAGCCCCTGAACACATGGGTTTGAGTCCTGGTCAGGGCAAGAACTTTCATTTGGGGAGGTTTTCCAGCTAACCTGTGGTGTGCCGGTGCCCAGGCATAAGTCTGGGGTCTTCCTCCACCAATAATGAGCTGGATGTCGCCAATATGACAATAACTGTGTCGGTGCGATGTAACAAAAAACAAACAATAAAATAATTCAACATTTTTTGCTGAATATGCCCCACAACTTTTTTTATAGTATGGGTACTTAATCATCATGTGTGAGGTTTTCCTGAAATTGTCTTTAATAAATCACATGTTATGTAATACATGAAATATGTACCATGAACAAGTTGAAACTAATGATGTTCTGTTCAGTTTTTGCTTTAAACATTGTTTAGTAAAGTATTTTTTTTTAAATCTAAAGATTTTATATACGAGAAAAATATTTTGGTTTTAATTTTTATTCACTTGCATTTGATGCTAAGCAGCAGTTTACAGTAAATCAAGAAATCTTAAATGATTTCTTTACTGGGTCATCTTCGCTCAAAAAGAAGATCGCCAGGTCAAATCTTAGAAAATGCTTGTGAACACACTAGAGGCCACATTTTTGGCCCAATCTTTGTCAAACTTTGTCAGAATGTTTGTCTGCATGAAATCTTGGATGAGTCTTTATTGGGTCACGTGGGGTCAAAAAGTAGGTCACTAGGTCAAATCGTAGAAAAAACATCAATGGAATATATGTGTGGTTTAAGAAAGTCCATGATTTGTTCTACAAGCTTTCTTGCACAGTGTAGATGTATTTTATGTACATATTAAAATTTTTTGTATTGTACACATACAAACTTGTATATGTGATTTGGCCAGCTAGTTACAAGTTACATTTTCCTACAATTACCAGTGTCGACTTGTCCTAAATTCGAATGTTACATTTTTTCTAATATAGTAACAGGTATTTTACAAGTTTAATATGCTTCCTGCTTAAGAGTGAAAAGTTTAAGGATGTTACTGAACTAGTTTATTATTACAGTTATTCTTATGTTTAAAAATGTCAAACACACAAGTTTTTAAAACAGTGAATTTTGGTAACTCCAGGCCAAGTGTAATGATAACGATAATGTTTGTTGTATTTACAGCCAGATGTTGTTGGAAGCCTATGTAACCTACTGGAGCTATGGTGTGATCATAACCAGATACAGACCATCACACCCGTGAGTATTATCAATTATATATATTCTGGACCTGGTAGTGCAATCGTTGGTAGCGTCAGCTCCAGGCACAAGAGGCCCCGGGTTTGAACCTGGGTCGCGACATACGAAAGTCATAAAAAAAGGTAGTGGTATATCTCCCTTGCTAACGCTCACGCCAATAGAAGGGTAGTTTCACGACTGGTTGGCTCGGTGTCAGTGTAATGTGACTGTGTGTGGTATCATGCCAGATATTCACGGCATGCTATACACAGTGAAGGCAGCACTATATCTGCTTCAAGGGGACACCATCTCCAGATAACTGAAGAACTGTTGATGGAATGATCAACCCAATAAGCATACAAACATGATCAATTATAGAAGGGTGCGACCATGGCCGAGGAGTTATGATCGCCTACTTGCAGCTCTTCAATTCTGCTCTGCCTGGGTTTTGAGCTCCGTTCGGGGTGAGAATTTTCATGTGTGGATATTTTTCAGTTAAGTTGCAGAGTACTGTTGGTTCTACAAAAACACAATTCTAGGTCTTCGAATCACCTACCTATAATTGAATGGACATCGCCAATATGACCATATTTTGTCAGTGCATTGTAAAATATAATATCTGTACATGATGGTGTCTGAAAATAGGAAACATGTTACACGTGTTATATAGTGTTACTTAGACAATAGAAAATATATATGGTGGCTGGACCGAGTGCTGATAATTGACCCGCTGGATAAATAAAGGTTCTGAGAACCTTTAAGAATGAAAACTGTCTTTTTGTGTTAGAACAAATTATCAGCACTCAGACCAACTCCACTGTATATTTTCGATTATAATACAGTCATATTGTTAATATAAGTAGTTTGTAAGTTACCTTCAGAAAGCAATATTTTATATAAATGGTTCCTTACTAAGCCGATCTGAATCAAAACAATGATTAAAAACGACACTGAATATTTTAATGTCATCTTCTGTTGACTATTTTATTGAATGAGGACATCATTGTATGTGCAGTAATGTTGTTACTATTTATAGCAACAATATGTATTATTATGTTGAGACCATAACCAGATACATGTAAAATCATAAAAAAATGTCTGTTTTATGTTAATATGTATTAACCATATTTAAAAAGGCTCATTCATAATTTTAATTTATCTAATAATATTGTGATTTAACTGTATTTTATGCCATTTGTTTTGGCCTCAACATAATTATGTTGTAGTGTAACAAAGTATTAGTTTTTTTATATTGTTCATAGCTGGATATTAGCATATGTATTTTACAGACAAGTGTACCTGTTTGTATTTTTTCTTCACTTTTTGATGTCCCAAAAAAGGGACAACATAAATTAACTAAAACTAATCAAAGTTGAATCTCCTTCAGACCATTGGCAACCTGAAGCAGTTGATGTTTTTCGATGGCTGCAACAACCACCTCCAGTCCCTCCCACCTGAGATCGAAGGCTGCAGCTCATTGGCTGATCTCCATCTTACATCCAATCAGCTTCAGTCTCTCCCAGACTCCATTGGTAACCTTGGCAACCTCACAACTCTAAAAGCAGATGACAATGACTTGACATCAGTACCAAATTCTATTGGAGGATTGACATCTCTGTCAGAACTGAATGTTAGTTGTAACCACCTGGAAGAATTGCCGTCTAGTCTTGGATTGTTACGCTATCTGCGGACATTGTATGCAGATGAAAATGAATTAGAATTCATCCCAGCTGAATTGGGGAGTTGTAATGGAATAACAGTGCTTTCATTACGGGGTAATAAGTTGACCTATATTCCTGATGAGCTAGGACGTATACCAAGACTTCGTGTGTTGAATCTAAGTGCCAACCAATTGAAGTGGTTGCCATTCACGATAGTCAAACTGAAGGAACTGCAGGCATTGTGGCTATCAGAGAATCAGGTGAGTTTATTAAACAGGGGGCACCCACGGCAAAGCGGTTAGAGTCGCTGACTTGAATCTCCTCTGCCCCTGAATGGGAGGGTTTGAGTCCCGGTCGGGGCAGGAACTTTCATGTGGGGAGGTTTTCCAACTTACCTGAGGTGCACCAGTGGTTCTACCCAGATATAAGTCTGGAGTCTTCCTCCACCAATAATTAGCTGAATGGCACCAGTTTGAACATAATTGTGTCCGTGGGATGTAACAAAAAACAAATTATTAACAAGTCATTTTCTCCTACTTTAGTTGTAGCTAAAAAAGGTCGTCTTCTAAATGTAAAATGCTTAATTTCCCCTAGAAAGGAAAAAACCTAAAACTTAAAAATTCACACTCTCCAACCAGTTAGAAAGTAATCTGGTATCCACCTTGCATTTTCATGTGCTATAGTGTTTTTTTTTCTGTTGTTATTAGGGCTTAATTTAAGTATGTTAGAAAAATTGATTATTAATTTAAAAATGTACGTATTGGGCATACATTTGATTTTTTTCAACTGTTGTTGACATCTGAATATTTTAGAGGTATTTTAACATTTTTAATTTCACTCTGGTCTATGCCTCTGCAAAGCAAGAATAAGTCAGACATAGTAAGATATTGTAGGGCCAGGTCAGCAGCTTTCACTGGGTTTTTCCAATGAGTTTCTTTCAGTTTGTCTTAGAATATATGACAAAGTCCTATGAGCATTTCAACATATACCAAACCCTGAAATGGCACGGGACAAAGGTATTCACATGCAAGCCAAAAAATAAAAGTAAGAAATAATCTGTGATGAGTCATTTACAAATAGAGAAAACCCAACAGGTAATGCCTTGGAACGGTCAGTTGGCAAAACTTGTTAAAACATAGATAAAGGAGATAACTTAGATTTAGCATGTGTTATTAACAAAATGTAGCATGGTCAGGGTTAATTAAAAACTTATTTTAAATAATATATATATATACTATAGATAAAGGGTTGAACAACAACAATGACTTCTTATAAATTGAATTGCTTTGTGTATTTTATGCATAATAAATAAGTGATATAGCATATTATATACAGAATTGTCAACAGGTGTTAACCATTTTATGAAATATCACATAGTTTATTTTGTCATAATTCACTTTCGTCTACCATGAATTCACTACATGCTAATGTTTTGGTTATGAACAGCATGTAAGAGTCATATTTGTCTCTAATGGTCCGTAGAGAACTACAAATGAATCGCTTGGAGAACTTTTATTGCTAACCTGTGTGGTTGGACTAAACTACCCTCATTAGCATATCTTATTGCCATCAAAATATCATGTCATACAAATTATTGTCTGCATATTTTTATATGCAGGTAGATATAGCATGTGTTTAAGTAACAATAAATGTCCCAGTCGAAGTGAGAACTTTAATGAGGGGAGGTTTTTCAGCCAACCTGCAGTTCCTCTACCAATAATAAGCTAGACATCACCAATGTGCCGCTATTGTTTCTGTGTGAAGTAACAAATAAATAAATAAATGAGACTAAATTTGAATGAATCTGTTTTCAAAATAGGCAAAATAGACGATATTTGTCAGCGCATAGCAAAACTTATTTTTCAAGCTGATTTTGTAGGTATTCTGTACACCTTTGCAAATTAAGAGGAAAAATGTTGTCTGCTTTGGAAACAACACAGAGGGGATTTTGTCTGATCTGGAAAATCTGTCAATCCATCTTTCTGTCTGTAGATTATGTTTTTGTCTAGCCTTTACTCCTACAGTTTGGCATCAATTTTTATTAAACTTCACTTTTATCTAAAGCTTACTGGGAACCTTTGCACCTGCTATTGTTGTTACAATCAGATGAAAAGTGCAGGAGTTATTGCCCCTTTTAAGAATACTTTAGCATAGATATACATGTAAGAGAGAGATTTTTGAACATAGAGCAGGTGTGGGGGTATTCTCTGGCCATTGGATGACAGTTCTAGATACAAGGGCACACATGGCTTAGTGGTAGCGTCGCTGATTCACAACTCCTCTGACTGCTTAGCCTCACACCGTGTGGGTTCAAGTCCTGGTTGGGGCGAGGGACATAATGTGGGAAGGTCTTCCAGCTGACTGTGGTTTGCCGATGGTTCTACCCTGACATTTATCTGGGGTCTTCCTCCACCAAATAGGTGATCATCACTATGTTGATCAAAATTGGTTGGTGTGATGTATTATATATATAAAACTATCCTATTAGAGAATGTAAAGGGTAAACATATACTTATGTACTTTGCAATATATTTAAGCAAAATAATATTTACAAACATAATTCCATAAAATATTATAAAAAAGTTTGTTTTTCATTATATTACTTTCAATACCTAGATTTAATGTAAACTAAACAGATAATAATTTATTAAAAACTACTCCCTCTCTATGTGACAGACACGCCCCCTGGTTCAGCTCCAGTCTGACCATGATCCAGACAATGGACGGAAGATTCTCACCTGCTACCTGTTGCCACAGCGACCACCACAGGAGACAGGTGATGGGGGCGGAGACACTGACAGTTTCCATGCCTCAATGTGGGAGGAGGAACGACGGAACAGGCAGCAGATTCACTTCGCATTTGGTGACGATTCAGATGTGGACGTAAGTGGAAAGCATGCTCTCTGTTTGGTTTGAACTGTCGTAGATTTAGTACTTCCATCTTTGTACTGTTAGATTTTGTTCTTTGGACTATGCATTAATTTGCAAATTTGCATGTCATTCTATGCCTTATTTAGTTGACAGTGATAAAAGGGTTTGCTTTTTTTATTATAGAAAGTGTTTTAGATGCTAAATAATTGCAGACTATTTGTAGTACCTCATATGTTATGTTATTTAAAAAAAAAAGACTTTAATTCACTAAATGCATTGGTGTTACACCATTGTTGTTTGTTTTCAGCAGAAATCATCACAAACTATGAAACTGTATAACATGAAGTTTTCGGGGGTTTTTTTTCCCAAAACTATGGAAAAAAAATTAACAAAATTTTTTTTGTGACACAGAAGCTGGACATTTTCTGTCATACAGTTGCAAGACTTGATTTTTTTCCAATTAAACATGTGTGTCTTCATGTAACAGGGTAACTTCATCCGTCAGCCGACACCATATCCTAAGGAAATGCGTGAGAAAGCGCGGCACCTGAAGAATGTGGCTGTACGCCAACAAATGACGGATCCAAGGTCGCATGATCCAAGGACACAGGGTCAAGACAATCTTGCTTATGATCAGGTACATATCTAAAACAGAATCTATCAAAGGAAGTATTCATACCACAGACAAATATTACTTTGTGAAGTAAATTAACTATTTTTTTTTTAAATTTTGTTTACTTAAATTTTAAAGCCATATTTCCTCAGGAAAACATGTAAATGGTTCAAAACTGTTAAAAATTCATAATGAGTCATCCCCCATAATCTGACTTTATTCCACATAAACTGATAAGCCTTTGTGTTATGCTGAAATTTAAATATAAACATTGTGCCAGTGCGAAATTTATGTAAAATAAAACTCCATAAAATAAGCGAGTTACAAATCTCACTGGCATAGTAAGTAGAGCACTGGACTGCCATACAGGAGGTTTGAATCCTACAAAAAAGCAAGCATTTTTAAATCTTTGTTTTGTAACATTTCATCTGGGTTTGTTTTTGGTTTTTTTTTTGTGGGGGGTCCCTTTTTTTCTACAATTTTATCAACTAATTGGTTTTACTATAATTTTATATTAACAGACTATTTGTAATTGTTATGGATAAGATCAAACAACATGAATTCCAGAGTTATTGTGGCTTTAAATTAAATAATGTTTGAACTTCAAAAATTCTTCTCCTTTTTCAGAAATTTGTCATCGATAAACTTTTTAACTCACAATATACATGAATACATATTAATTATATTCAAAGTTATTATGACAATTTAAAAATCTGTCGAAAAAATATATTTATTGAACATAAAATATCTTAAGTTTAATTCTGTCTCATAAACATCTTTACACAAGCGTGATATTTTTAAATGACTGATAATGACATGTTTTTATCATAGCTTATTAATAAGCATACACTATTTTCAACCATAAAAATACCTAACTTTTTTGTATTTGATTTCTCTCTTGTTAGCCTTTTCAGCTTGCTAAGAGTGTTGTCTTTTGAAATGGGTCTTTAGGAAGGGAACATGGTTTATAAAAATGACTTGTGTAAATTTTAGAACATTGAATCTCTTTCTTTTGCCTTCTTAAAATTGCTTATTCTCTGTTTCTTTGGTTTGGTTTCCTTTTGTTTAAATGAGCTTCACATGTTTTCAGCGCTGGCAAAATCAAGCGGTGAGAGACAATGCCTCACAATTCTCATTCTGTACTCACTGTCCCTAGCCAACCTTTATAAATGGCACAACAAATATTCAGTTATACATAGGTTCTTAAAAATGGAAGAAGTAAATATACAGACATTCTTAGTATATGCTTACAAATGGCACAACAAATATAGAACTGTTCTTAGTATATATTTACAAATAGCACAATAAATACGGACCTGTTGGCAGTATATCCTTACAAATGGCACAAGAAATAAGCGGCTGTTATTAGTATATCCTTACAAATAGCACACCAAATATAGAAATGTTCTTAGTATATCCTATTCAAATGGCACACCAAATATAGAAATGTTCTTAGTATATCCTTTACAAATGGCACACCAAATATAGAAATGTTCTTAGTATATCCTTTACAAATGGCACACCAAATATAGAAATGTTCTTAGTATATCCTTTAAACTGTTTTCAATATTCCCATATGTATGGCACACCCTATATATACAGTCCAAAATTAAGCACCAGTTTCTAGTACCTGTTCCTCTTCTACATGAAGATATAAGTGTCATACAATCTGACAGCTTTTATAGACGTTATATATAAAATGACCCAGATATTTCTATGCAGATATAAATGTCCTTTTTAAATTGTAAAAAATGACATAAGAATCATACATATAGTCAATAATTTTAAATGGCACTATACTTATACCCCATTTTTTTTAAGAAGACCAAAGCATTTTCACAACTGTTTTTAAAAGTAATCATGAATATTAAAATATATAAAAATAGTTTCAACTATTGAGGTTAACTCCATATACATTGGGGTGCCCATGGCTGAAAGGCTAGAGTGGTTGGCTTGTAACCTCTCAACCTTTCACCACGAGGGTTTGAGCTTCATCCTGGTGAAAACTGTCCTGTGGGGCGGTTCTCGACTGACCTGTGGTGTGCCTGTGGTTCTACAAAGACATATGTCTAGGGTCTTTCTCTATCAGTAGTTAGCTGGAAGTTGCCAATCTGACCATACTTGTGTCCTGGTCAATGTAACATACAAAAGACACTGACAAACAAACCAGATAAATGTTTTAGATTTTATTATTAAAATGATAAAGTCATGCAAGTATTATTACAATTTTATTCATCAATCATTATTTCTTCAAATATCTTATTTATAATTACATTCAAGTCTTAATTGAACCCTATTTTTATCAGAAATCCTATTGCTTAATTCTTTTTTCATACATTAGTGCATGTTTTAGAGATTGGAATGGTTTCTTTGGTTTGACATATTTCTAAAGATTTAAAGGCTATGGGGTTTCTTTTGCATTATTTTACAATAATTGCCTTCACTCAACACTGTGAAAGCATGGTGTGAACATATGGTGTCTTATCCATTAAATTACCTCAAAGAATTTCTTACTTAAACTTGACAGTTTCCTAAAACTTGAAAAATATTTCCTCAAATATGTCCACATATAAAAAAAAATTCTTGATTAATTGAAATAGTCTTTTTTCACGTTGAGAAATTTAACATTATGTAAGGCAATTTTTCAGAGTTTACGGACATTTTTTTAGATTGGGTGAGAAAAAATAGCTTCAATTCTTTAGGGTTACAACCAATATCCGATACCACACCCACTCACGTTATTCTGACACCGAGTTTTACCAAGCTTAAACAGGCTTTGTATCGAGGATTGTGGGAATAAATCTTTATTTTAAGCTTTGGGCTTTGGGAATAACAATGCATGATACTTGAAAACACATGTATAGTCACTCTTTGATTAAAAAATATCATATACTACCATATTATAATCAATTTTTGTATGATTATTAATAAAACTGTATACATGTCAACAGGTAGCATGATATAATGTCTGAAATATTAACATTCATGTATAATATGGCATCCTCAATAGAAAAACAGAACATTTTATAACATATTACTCAAGAACTTAATATAAGTTTTAAGATATAATATACTAATACCTTGTTTGGTATGTTATATAATGCAAGAGTTTTTACTAAAGTGTATGTATTAATGCTTGTTTATATTTTTATTTTTACAAGGTGCATTTGTGCCATTGCAAAAAACAAATAATAATAAGCTTATTATTTATAAGAAAGAATTTATCCTCAAATGAACTTTTGAAAATGATATTTTGCCTTAGCTCATATATCTAAGACTGGTAATGCAGTGTTGCAATGTAGTTTCAAATTGGTACAAGTGTGAACAATAATTTGTTTTTAATTCAGATAGAAACGTTTTTTCCCATTTTGATGCTTCTTTATGTGTTTTTAATTACTATTTGATATTCCCACTATAGATACAAAGAAATTCTAAAACATATCTGTCTTCAGTCACCCTCCATTGAGAAGCTAAGTCTGAATAACAATGATGAGATGGACAGAATGCTCACTAGAGATGGACGAAAACCGGGCTCTCCATCCCTCCATGACCCCTACAGTCTCTACAAGTATGACAAGGTGAGTCCCTACCAAACCTGGAAGCGCAAACAGTAGAGTGACAGCTCCAGGTACGGGAAGCCCTGGGTTTGATCCCGGGCCGCGACATATCAAAGTTGTTAAAAATGGTAGTGGTACAGCTCCCTTGCTAATTCTTAACCAAATATAAGAGTAATTCCACAACAGGTTGGCCCAGTGTCAGAATAATTTGACTGGGTGTGGTATTATGCCAGATGTTCATGGCATGCTATACACAGTGAAGGCAGCACTATATCTGCTTCAAGTTACACCATCTCCAGATAACTGAAATACGGTTGGTGGGACGATAAACCCAATAAACAAACAAACAAACAAGGTTAATTCATATGTAATAGAATAATATGTAGTCATATATGTTGCAAAAACATTTTTTAGGTTGAAGATAGTCATATAAAGTAAACAAATGAAACTGGAAAAAGAACTGACATCATAACAGGGATGTTTTGAGGAAATAAACAATGGAAAACCGGATGAGTATATTTGGATGAAAATTTTATCAATATTGATTTTAATTGTGTGCAGCCAATTATTTATATAAAATGGAACTTACAAACACTAAACTCTTCAGATCTCACAGTGAAACATATTTTCATTATATAAATGTAGATCCATGAAATCCTTTTTCAGAACTTTTTTTAGAACTTTAAAGTAGATCTATATTGTATCAAACTAATGCAGAAAAAATACCAATGGCGAGATCTGGTAGCATGAGATAGATCTTTAATGACTGAACACCTAGATGATGATAACCTGTCACAGGACCTGGTAGCACAATCGGTAGAGTGTCCCGGTTTCAATTCCAGGCTGTGACATGCCAAAGTCATTAATAATGGTACTGGTATAGCTCCCTTGCTAACACTCAAGCAAATACAAGGGTGGTTCCACAACTGGTTGGTCCATTGTCAGGATAATGTGACTGGGTGTGGTATTATGCCAATGTGTTCACCACATGCTATACATTGTGAAGGCAGCGTTATAGTGGACACCATCTCCAGATAACTGAAATACTGTTGGTGGGACAATAAACCAAATAAACAAACAAACATAATTACCTGTTAAATTGTAAATAAATTGTTTTCAAAGGTAAAAGGGAGCTCATGCATAAATTTATGAAATACTGAGTCGGTTTTCCATTGTGAGGTAACTAGACCAAGGCTTGTAGGCCTGAGGTCGAGCAGGGACAGTGTGTCATATCAAGTAGTTGATAATTAATATAAAGTAAACAAATAACCCCATGTTAAAGAATCAAATATATTATCTATTTTTGGGGTTCCTGTGGCCGAGCACTTAGGCGCTGACTTGAAACGTCTCAGCCTCCCACCACGTGGGTTCGAGTCTCGGTTCAGGTGAGAACTTTCATGTGGGGAGGTTTTCAAGCTAACCTGTGGTGTACAGGTGGTTCTACCCAGATATAAGACTGGGGTCTTCCTCCACCACTAATTAGCTGGATGTTGCCAATATGACCCCGATTGTGTTGACGTAACAAAAAACAAAACAAAACATAATTAATTCTAGGAAAAGCTAGCAAAAGACAAGGCCCGTATGCAGCAAAGGGCCAATCAGGAGGAGGAGTCAAGGTCACTGAGGACACCCAGCAGTCCCACATCCTCTGAAAGGTCATCTAAGAAAGGTCAGACTTAGCCTAAAATTACTTGGCCCAAAACATTTGGGATATTATACATTTATAAGAACTTAAAGTTGATTGCTGCGCAGTATCGGCAAAAATGCCGGCTAATACCATCCCTAATGACCCACACGCACACAAAGATGTGGTCTTTGGCCGTGATTATATATTCAGTTTTTAGGCCACAAAGGATTGCCTGGATAACTTTTATTGGATTTTTAGGAAATCGGATGGACATTGTGTCTATTTGGGATATTGGAGTGGTAGTTTGCAGGTGCAATGTGAATTATGAGACGAGTCATCAAAACAGTACACTCCTATGTATATCTGGATATCAAGAGAGATCACATGTCTGTGTCGTCAAGTCACTACAGTAACACAAACTGCTGTCTATAGTATAACTTAAGCATAATGGTAGATTTCAAAACCTTTTTTATAAAAATATTCATAAAAAATAAGCATATTAAATAAAACTTTTTTTTTTTTTGTAATATTGTTACATCAATGTTTAGGTTAATAATTACCGGAATATTTGTCACTCCAGGGAAGGATAGAAAATCCAAGATTCAGGATGAAGATGATGGAGGTTTTAGGGAGGCTAGAGTGAGTTCCCTTGGCTCCACTCCAGATTTACCTTCTGTGGTACACTCCTGTCCTACCCGGAACAAATTCACTTACTGCTCCCCTCAGGAACTGTCTCAGAACATCTTATCCAGGTAACTGTGTTGGGGCTACTATTCTCCTTTTTTTTTATTCTGTTGAGTTTTCCATGTTACTGTTTCAGGACTGTAAGTACTTTTTTTCTTAACAATTCCTTGTTTTGTATCATCTAGGAAGAGCGTCCAGGTACAAGAGGCTCCTGGTTCGATCCCGGGCCGCGACATACCAAAGTCGTTAAAAATGGTAGTGATAAAGCTCCCATGCTAATGCTCAAGCAAATATAAGGGTAGTTCCTCGACTGTTTGGCCCGGTGTCAGGATAATGTTACTGGGTGTGGTATCATGCCAAGTGTTCACGACATGCTGTACACAGTGACGGCAGCACTATATCTGCTATAAGTGAACATCATCTTCAGATAACTGAAATACTGTTGGTGGGAGGATAAACCCAATAAACGTAAACATATCATGTTTGTGTTTATGAAATTATAAATGACAAGCTATTAGTGCTGTATAATAATAAAAGTTTGTCCTATTTCTGAGTAGAAGCTTAAAACTTCATAAGCACAAGACTTGATTGGTTTTAAACTTTAGTTATTCACAGTTCACTTTACTAAGCATCACTTTCTGTTATATACTACTTCTTGGTCACTAATTTTGTATTATTGCATCAACCTTCTTGATCATTAATTTTATATTATTGCATCAACCTTCTTGATCATTAATTTTATGGTATTGCTTTAACCTTCTTGATCATTAATTTTATATTATTGCATCAACCTTCTTGATCATTAATTTTATATTATTGCATCAACCTTCTTGATCATTAATTTATGGTATTGCTCCAACCTTCTTGATCATTAATTTTTATCTCACCTGAGTGCCACATGTTAAAGGGGAGCTTTTGTGGATACTGCTTCATCTGTCATCTGTCATCAACATTTTAACTTGTGAACACACTAGATGCCACAGTTTTTATTCAGTCTTCATCAAACTTAGTGAGAATGTTTGTCTGCATGAAATCTTGGATGAATTTATTATTTGGTCACCTGGGGTCAGAAAATAGGTCACTAGGTCAAATTTTAGGAAAAACTTGGAAACACACTAGAGACCACATTTATAACCCAATCTTCACCAAACTTGGTCAGAATGTTTGTCTGCATGATATCTTGGATGAGTTCATAACTGGGTCACGTGGGGACAAAAAGTAGGTTACTTGGTCAAATCTTAGAAAAAGCTTGTGAACACACTAAAGGCCATATTTATAGGCCAATCTTCATCAAACTTGGTCAGAATGTTTGTCTTCATGAAATCTTGGATGAGTTCGTTATTGGGTCAACGGGGTCAAAAAGTATGTCACTAGGTCAAATTTTAGAAAAAACTTGTGAACACACTAGAGACTAAATTTATAGCCAAACATCACCAAACTTGGTCAGAATGTTTGTCTGCATGAAATCTTGGCTGAGTTCATAACTGGGTCACCTGGGGGTCAATAAGTAGGTCAGTAGGTCAAATCTTAGAAAACCAGCCACAATAGCTCAGGTGGTAGAGCGTCGGCTTGTGGATCGGGAGGTCGTGGGTTCAAACCCTGGCCGGGTCAAACCAAAAACCTTAAAGTTGGTAGTAGTTGCTTTCCTCCTAACGCTCGGGGCTAAGGGGACAGCATTACTCCTGACTTGTCGGTGCCAGTATAATGGACCAGCCGGGTTCAGTCCCTGGCACCTCATAAGTGCCCCTGTTCTATAATGATAGAAATGTTGCTGCATAGTATCAGCAAAATGCAGGCAAATCCCATCCCAGATCTTAGAAAAAGCTTGTAAACACACTAGAGACCACATTTATAGCCCAATCTTCACCAAACTTGATCAGAATGTTTTTCTACATGAAATCTTTGATGAGTTCATTATTGGATCATGTGGGGTCAAAAAGTAGGTCACTATGTCAAATCTTAGCAAAAGCTTGTTAAAATACTAGAGGCCCCATTAATGGCCCAATCTTCACCAAACTTGATCAGAATGTTTGCCTTCATGAAATCTTGGATGAGTTCATAACTGGGTCACGTGGGGTCAAAAGGAGGTCATTAGGTTAAATCTTAGAAAAAAGCTTGAGAACACACTAGAGGCCATAGATTCATAGCTTAAGCTTCACCAAACTTGATCAGATTGTTTGTCTGCATCAAATCTTGGATGAGTATATTATTGGGTCAAATGGGGTCAAAAGTAGGTCACAAGGTCACATTTTAGAAAAACCTTGTGAAACCACTTAAGAATCCACATTGATGGCCCAATCTTCACCAATCTTACATTTGTTTTGAAGTGAGTCATGTGGATTCAGTAGGTTACTTGGTAAAATTCTAGAAAATGTTATCAACCCAGGGGCCACACTAATGGTCCAATCTTCACCAAATATTTCTAAAGTAAAAAACTCTTAATCTTGATGCCAGATTTGAGCCTACTAAAAGCCTGTGTCATCAGGTGAGTGATTAAAGGCCATCATGGTCCTCTTGTTTATTATTGCATCAACCTTTTTGATCATTAATATTATTTTACTGCATCAATTTCAATTAAGTTATCATTAGTGCTCTGGTAACTAATTTTCCTTTTTTGCTTTCAGATCATCAGCTAGTGCTCGAAGTCATCATTCTCACAATCAGAACCACAGATCTCGTCGTCATAACCGCATGCGTGAATACGACTCAGACACTGGTTACCGCAGTGACCAGGAGCTGATTCGCTTCCGTCAACAGCAACAACAGATGTACCTCCGTCAGGACAACGATACATACAGTGAAATCATTCCAGTGACCAAAAGGGGGCGTCGCAGGGAAGGTTATTCTAGTGATGTTGAGGGATACACTCATCGTGGTGCAGCCACAATGACATACCATGAAACTCCAGTGACTTCACATAAAGTGTATACAGACAATGATGCAAAATTGATTGGCAAGGAGCCAAGTGGTTTAACTCCATCTAAGTCACAGACTAGTATAACAGTGGGCAATGATGAACTTTATGAGCAGCGTGGTGTGGAAACTGGTCTACGACATCCTCCAGGACCTAGTCCATTTGACAGAAGAAAGCCCTTAGACCAGTCTAGTCCCGTGACTCCACAGAGTGGACGCCGGAGATCAACGGCCTCTGACTGGAGGCAGGAGGGTGGGGCGGAGACACAGAGGTCAGAAGTTATCCATGATCCACAGAACAGATACATGGTGGGTGTCACAAAGGTATTTGATTGGTTGTAAAAGAACCAGTTCTTAAATATTAAAATCGTTTTTACAAGATTTTGATTTCGTTTCCAAAATGATGACACCAATGTGATGGGTAAGCGAAAGACTATTCTATCTAGGTTTTCAATATTTTACAGGAGAAGGTGACAAATCTTCTTATTTTTTCAGTAATGAAAACTGAAAAATTACTTTTTTGACCTTGTATTTGGATAAATACAGATTTCTTGTATTGGTTATAGGGATTTTTTTAATTTTCGTTAAATGATGTGTTATTATTTTTGCAATTTATCAAAGATAGAAATGTTTTGCCCAGGGTTATGTTAGAATAGTTTGACTCACTAAATATAAAAAGACCTCGAAAGTTGGATACAAAAGTCTCCAATTTACTATTTATTAAAGGTTTAAGTAGTTTGGATACTTCTAAATGACCTCATCAAAATCTGTATTTGTTAAATAGGAAAAACCAAACAAATTGGGACGATATATTTGGTAAATAGGAATAATCAAATGAGATTTTTTTAAGAAATTGAGATGATGGATGTGTACATTTCCCACCTACTACTTTGCCAAAATTACTGACCATTTAAGGGTGGTATCCGACAGTTTTGGCCATTTTTTTTCCTTCTACAACCAAAAAAACTACAGTTACATGAAAAGATCCGATGAGGTGCTGTTTATTGATGCCCTACTTACCTGTGTAAAGTTAAGCATAACACCTCACCTGTCTTTACAAAAATGTATCTCCTGTCCGAGTCGTGATGCACAATTAGCTTTAAACTAAGAAATTGATGTGATCACTTTCCTTTGAGAAAACGTTCCATGAACATCCAGGTAATCAATCAGTTTATAGCTATTTGATGCTTATTTATAGGTTTAAAAATAATGGACTTAAGCAATTTTTATTGTCTGTCATCTGAGTTTATAAATGTCCATTAAGTTAATGCAGCAATTATGCACAAATTCCCGGGAACAGGTGTAAGATGTTGTTACATGTATAAGATATAGGCAAACTGTCAGATACCATCTTTAAAAGATAGTCTTTGTGTATAGCCTGCATTCAGAAAACAATTTTAATGAAAAGGTGTTAAGTGATATAAAACTAATTAATATTCTCACAATTTAACCATTTCTATCTTCCAAGATAAATGCTTATGATATGAACATTTCAGAGTTGTTAAAAAACGAAATAATCTTGTTTACATATTGTTCTGCAGGAATTCATTAGTAGTGCAGAATGCATTAATAAAAGTTATTGTAACCTGAAAAGCTTGTGTCCTGCATAATGATTGGATAATTTAGAATCGTTGATAAATATGCACGAAAGTACTCTGTCATTTCCACAAAACACATTTAATATTTTCTTAATGCAAGTTGGAAAAGCATCACTAAAGGATTCTACCACTCGGTTGTAAGTTTAATTTATGCCAATTTAAACATAGTTCAGAAATTTGTTTTTGGTAACTACTATTTTCAATCGACTTGCGGGAATGTCTATTAAGTTATATCCTCAGGGACCGGCGGCAATAGCTCAAGTGGTAGATTGTCAGCTTGCGGATCGGGAGGTCGTGGGTTCAAACCCCAGCTAGGTCAAACCAAAGACTTTATTGTTAGTAGTGGCTTCCTACCTAACCCTTGGGGTTAAGGGGACAGCATTACGCCTGACTCCTAGCTGTCACTTAAATAAACCGGCCGAGTTCAGTCCCTGGGCACCTCATAAGTGCCCCTGTGCTATAACGATAGAAATGACAGCAAATCCCATTCCATCCCATATCCTCAGGAAATCTAATTCTGATTGGGAATCTACTCAATAAAAATCTCTTACTCTGTTGATGTTTTGACCAAGTTGGCCTTTTATAAAATATAAAACAGCAGTGAAGGGCTCCACATTTTGCTGCACCTGTTTACAAACCAACAAGAAATTTTGTTTTTATTAAGTTTTAGTAACATTTTGTTTACTTTTTTAAAAACAAACAAACCGGCTATGCATCTGTTTTATGTCTGTTTTTTTTTATAAAGTGTTGTGTATTGAATGGCAGGTTAGCTTTATTATTCATAAAAAATGGCCTTAAAGTAGCAAAATATTTGTATTCTACTTTGAAATGTACATGATTTAATTATATTTTGTGGATTATGATAACTAGAGCCATTTTTTCAAGGCAGTAAATCAAGTCTTTTTTATGGAAAAATATATTGAACCACAGACAGTTTTTATATTGCTTTTGCATCATATTAAATGCAATTAATTATATTATGAGACTTGCAATCAATATGTAATTTTTTATGTTGACTCCTACAGATGGGACCCCCAGAAGACGTACCTCGAGCCACACCTCCTTATAAGTCAGCCCCTCCCTATAATCTAGGCCCGCAAGGGCAGAGAAAGCTGCCCCCTACACCTAACAGAACATCACCATATGGTGTCTCAATGTTTGACAGACAAGCTAGAAGTACTCCAAATAAAAACGACCAGTTTAATCCTCATAGGATGTCAGACATATCTGAACTCAGGGACACAAGTGGTGAAACTAACGTAAAGTTAATGCGGTCAAGGTCGCAACCAGAATATTCACCTGCTACCACCGATCTACCACATTCACATTCTCACCCATACCAGTCTAATGGTGATACCCAAGGTAGCTTTTATGAAAGACAATTCCATTCAGGATCTGAATCCCCACGGACTCCCAGTTCTAATAGTGCAAATGTGAGTAAAAGTTCTCAGGGGCAGATGCCTGGTGATGTTACATCGTCGTCATCAAAAGACTCAGGAAATTATAGTTACAGGGACCATACAGGGATAGGAGAGTCTCCTCTACACTTTCGACAGTCTCCTCTCCACCCAGCAGATGGGCGGGGTTCACGAAGCTCGCCTATGGATCCTACCCACTGCAGGTTGGACCATTATAACATGTATGGTGAACCTCCTACCGTGGACATACCGTCCCGGTATGATGATATTGCCATGTACAAGAGTGCTGAGCCTCCTTCACAGGTATCCAGTTCAACAGACAGTGGCTATGGACATGGTCACAACCTGTTTGATAAGATGTTGGATTCTCATAAGTTTTCTAGTAAGTGTAGCATTTTCTTTCCATGTTTTGTTTTTCATGTCTTCAGGGATTTAAAGTTGGTATCCAATAGTTTGCCTATATTTTATAAATGTAACAATATCTGACTCCTGTTTGGGATATTTGTGCATAATTTCTGCAGAAAAAACATACTTTAGTCTTAGCTTTGATGATTTTCAATGCTATCTTAATTTTAGTGCCATAAAATTCTTTTATCAACACTTAAAATAGTGATTTTTTTCAAATCTATACATAAGAACCATTGGGATTTCTATAAATATAGACATCATTGTCACAACAGATGACCTGGATTAGTTAAAACATAAGTACTTACATGGTTGTCTTAATTTAAAAAATAGCTAACTGTGCAGCGTGACTCAGACAGGCAATACATGTTTGTAATGACGATTTTGGCATTATGGTACACTTTTTCAGACAGGTGTAGGAAATCAATAAACAGCATTTTGCAAGATCTGTTTAGGTAACAATAGTTTATTAAAATGTTTAATGAAAATAGTTTTGGTCCCAAACTGTTGAATACCACCATTAAGGAATATTGAAGGTCTTAACAAGCCCTTAAATACACAAAAGACAAGATAATTTTTATTTTGTTGCGTTGATGAAATGAAACTAAGTTGTTGTTTTTAAATAAAACCATTATTTTGTGAAAAGATTTTACTTAAAATTTTCTGTTGTAATTTAATTTAGGTTAGAAATGGCTGACATTACACTTTCCAGCGCTGAGAAAGGTGGAGTGCACTGTTGATGGACAGCACTTAATTGTTTGAAAAATTGTTGGTGTTTTTTGCCAGAATTTCAACAACAAAGTCCAACTTAAGAAATAGTAAATATTGGATTAATGAATGACTGTGCTGGCAGGTTCCAGGTTATGCTTATGTTTGTTTGATTTAAATGTTTTATATATTTAATATGTTAACCTGTTTTCACTCATAATTCACATTTTTAACCTGATAGATTTTTTTTTTCTACTCACATATTTTAGATTTAACCTGATTATATTCAATTGTTATTAATCTTCAATGTATTTGGCGCCGTATGACCTATCAAGTGTCGATGTGCCATGAAACAACAACAAAAAAACAACAAACAAATGTATTATATTTTAAAATCAATAGTTTACCATGATGTAATAGACTGCGAATATATTGTACTGAAGAGTGAAATGTCATATTACAGCTGACGTGTCACAGGGGTCCCCATCTCCTGACCAGCTGACCTCCGACTCCACGGCAACTTCAACTTCTAGTCAGGGTCAAGGTCACCAGCAGTATTCAAGGGGAGCAACGCCAGTCAACCACAGAGACTCACAGTCAAGGGAAGCAACTCTTGAGTCCAGGTCAAGAGAAGAAAGGGTAAGTAATAGTAAAGTAGCTAAGCAACATTCTTTCTTATCTGTCATCATTTTACCAAGCATGGATAAAATATTTTATCAAAATTTTGTCATAATTTTCAGGTCATATTAAAAAGAAGTTCATACACATAAATCCATAATATTTTAATTTCCTAGCGGTATTCTTTCATGTAGTCTTGTAACATTTGCCTATATACATCTGTATTTAAAAGTTATTGAAATTTAATCATGTGTTTACTTTTAGGTTAATTGTGTCAAACTATATACTAATTGTTTACTCTATGTTCACACAAGCAGTTCATAGCTATAGCATATCAAGGTTAGTGTCATGTGTTCATTAGTTTAGGCTTAATGATACTAATGCATCGGAATTCGATTTCATGTCTGTTGAGTTTTAGAAAAAAAAATTGTTAGAAAATAATTGTTTGCATAATCGTAGAATCATGTATAGCTACTCACCTTATTATTAAAGCTTGAATATAGAAAAAATTGGTTGTTTACCAACTTTGTGTATATAACTGACAGCGAGTGTGTGAATACAACAGTGTTTGTAAACAAAAATACTTAATAACATATACATGGAACTGATGTTAATTATTGAAAATAGACAAGAATCATAATTGAAATTATCCTGAACATGCAACATAATTTCATTAGAGAATACCGTATTTATGGTATGACCAAAATTCATATATCAAAACATAGAGGTTATTTTAACAATTTACTAAATTTTGTGATTGTTAGGCGAATCACCTCTTTTTGTTTTTTGTTCCTTTTTTTAAATTTGTATGTACAATACAGATCAATTATCACAGTATTGTTTGTACTGATCTCAAAGCAATAATTAACATTAAGCATTGAGTTATGTGAAGTATCTACATTCCACATATAGTTCTAGAGATTTTTATTTTTTAAACTGTCTAAGATATGAAGCTTTAACTAATATGCAAGTCAATTGCATTTCCTTAGTAACAGAAACATTTCCTTAGTGATATAAGCATCAGAAACACATTGCATATTGCATATACATCTACATGTTCCAGTAGGTAAATTGTTTGACATTAATACCTTGATTAACACATACATGTTTTGAAATGATCTGTAGATGCATGGGTGCATAGCTATGGATGTAAATACTCCAAGATTAAGTCAATATTCTGAACGGTAAGGCCATCTGTCTGTCTGTCTGTCTGTGTGGCAGCTATATGTACACATTTAGTGCACCTGGTGACCTCATTCTTCAAGCTTCCCACAGGGTGCATCTCTGGCAGTAAAGGTCCACATTATATATGCATTCTCCTATCATTTGTAGTCAGTATAACATAATGTATTGTGTTTATATTGAGAAATTTTTATTCAGAAGCTTTTTTATGTGTTAAAAATATTTTAACTTTCAACATTTTGCTACATTTCTCATTATAACATAGTACATGACTACATGTACTATGGTAAATACTTCTTTTTCATGAGTTTTTTAATATTTATTGCAGTAAATAAAAATAATAAAAACCATTATCCAAAGTCCTTTTTAATCAAAAATATTGTTTTACATACATTTCGGTCTCAATGATTCATTTCATCAATGTTTTACTGATACTGCATCTAAACCAAAATCAATTAACTAAAACAAAATTTAATTTACTAAATTTTCCCTCTTATTATATTCCTATTACATAATTTCATATTCCCTCCCTATTCATAACACTAACACTTCTTATAGACCTGTATACGCATTGGCCAGGTTTCCTGTATGGTCTTGTTTCAGTCTTTCCATTGAGAGAAGTATTCAATTTTATAAATCATCATGATGACAGATAGCATAAAAACAAACAAAACACAATTCACTCACTTGGATGGGATGACTACACCAAATCTTGCTGAGTGCTAGACTAGGGGAGCATTTGGATTTATGGGCTTGCACTGTCTTAGACTGTAGATTGAGTGTTGTGTTTCCAATTTGTTTTCAGTTTCGTGTGACAATAACGAAGAACCCTGGGCTAGGGTTCAGCATTGCAGGGGGCAAAGGGGCGTACGGGAACCCTTTCCGACCCGGTGACATGGTAATGTTGCGTCAGACATTTGACACACAGAGTATATTGAAATATCAAATTGAGTTTAATAATTGAATGATTAACACATCTTGGAACAGAAGGGGCTATTTAATAATTTGTTTCAGAATAAAGGAATAATGCAGAATTCTATAATTGAATGAAAAATGTATAGTTACATAATGATATGTATTGTCATATCTACTTTTATGGTAAAGGCAGTCAGGCTTCTTTTTTGACATATGCGTTTTGTAACAAAAGGTTATGTTTTATGATATTTTTCATGTTGTAAAGTAATTTTTTTTTGGACTAATGCATCTTGAAACATTAATACTTTTTGTATTTTTTGTGTGTTATTAGGGATATTTTTGTCACAACAAAATACACACATAAATGTGCATTTACTTGACATTTCCTAATGGGACTTGTGTTTTAAACATTTTAAAGTTGCATTTTCAAGTGGAAAAAAGATATCTTTTTTGTGTTATGTAGATTATTTTTAAACCAAAGTGATTTTGTTCAAATTCAACAAAAGTACACCTCTTGGCCTTCAAGAAAGAATTTGTAAATTGATCTGAGACAATTTGTCTTTGAGTAAAAACACACCTTTCATTCATTAAAATTAGATATGTCTTCTTAATTTTTGCTAGAATAAAACTTAGGGAGAAAAAACCTATAACTACCTGATGGAAAAATACCAACACGTGTCTTCGGTTTTGTGGGTGTTAAATCAAAACATGAAATAAACACATGTTAAGTCACTATCATTAGGGCTGGTTGTATAACCCTGTATGAACCTTTGTGCAATATTCATTGCAGTTGTGATTCATGCATAATTATAGTAATAAGTAGGTGAAACATAGTAATTTGCAGCTACTTTGTGTAATTTTCTTACATCATTTCCTACTGTTTTGTAATGTGCAAGCTATTTACAAGCAATTTAATAAAAATGATGAGGTATATTTTTACTAACTTTGTAAACTGTTAAAAATATTTTCGATCTAGATGTTTTGTACATTTAAATATATTTTTGAGATTTATAGGTCTTCATAATTAAGATCATGGAACTGAATAAACCCAATAAATAAACAGTGATTTCAAAAGTTCATCTTTAAGCTCTACTTTTTATTGACAAAAAAGGGAACTATTTTTCTGCCCTTGTCAGCATTAGTGTACATTTTGGCATTTTTTTCTTTGTTAAGGTGCATTTCGTTAAATTGTTAAAGGTGGTGTCCAACAGTTTGCCTATTTCTAATATATGTAACAATATCTGACCTCTGTTAGGGGTATTTGGGCATAATTTCTGTAGAAAAATCATGCTTTAGTATAAGCTTAAATGTTCATTCTTTTCAAATCTATAAATAAGAATGATTGGGATTACGTCACCACAGATGATGTGGATGAGCTAAAACATTTGTGGTCACATGGTTTTCATAGTTTAAAAATAGCTGACTGAGCATTGTGGCTCAGATAGGAAATACCTGTTTGAAATGACGATTGTGATGTTGTGGTTCACTTTTCAGACAGGTGTAGGACATAAATAAACAGCATTTTGCTAGATCTTTTCAGGTAACAATGGTTTATTATGATGTTGAATGAAAATATTTTTGTTCCAACATGTTAGATACCACCTTTTAATCATCAGGGATATTCTCTTTAAACTTTAAATACTTAATCATTTATCAAAAACAGAAGCCATTTTAAAAAAGGCAGATAACCCTAGAATTAATTTTGCATACATGTGAACTGTCCCACTTTTAAAGATGGTATCCAACAGTTTGGACCAAAAATATTTTCATTAAACATCTTCATAAACTATTGTTACCTAAACAGATCTCACAAAATGCTGTTTATTGATGTTCTACACTTGTCTGAAAATTGTACCATAATGCCATAATTGTCATTACAAACATTTCCTATCTGAGACACTCCACACAGTTAGCTATATTTAAACTAAGACAACGACATGACAACTGCTGTGACATCTATGTCTGTTTTGAGCAGAAATACCCATCATTCTTATTTATTAATTTGAGAAGAATGAACTTTTAAAGTGTTGATTAAAGAGTTTTACTGCCCTAAAATTGAGATACTGTAATATTGAAAATCATCAAAGCTTAGACTAATGTATGATGTTTATCTACAGGTATCATGCACAAATACCCCAAACAGAGGTCAGATATTGTTGCATATATTAGATATAGGCGACCTGTCTGATTCCACCTTTAAGGGTCAAAATTATTTGAAAATGAGGATGTTTTACATATTTTCAGAAACCTCCCTACTTGGAAACAGATATCTTACTTCTTTAATTATATGAAAATAACAAATCTCCCATTTTGCAAGTGAAAATCTCCCACTTTTGTCAGAAAAAGTTCACATTTATGATTTTTGCAGAGTTATGTCCCTCTTTAAGACTTAACATTTTCATTATAAAACCCAGCACTGAAAAAAAATGGTGCTCACAATCTACAGATAGCACTTATGTGTAATTGGAATACACTCCTAAACATTTATGAATAAATGAGGTTTAAAAAAAGACATTAAGAAATTCTTACATTTGATTACCTGCATTCATAAAGGCATGTCTTAATTGTTACAAATTACTAATTAATTAATCACTTTTAACACATTTCTTTGGCTTTAATAACTTTTTAGAAAATTAACATTTATACAAATTAGATTTAACTAATTTTTAAAATAACAAAACAAAAAAGAACTTTTATATATTAAAAGTGTTTGCATTTAGATCTAAACACAAATGTTTACATAGCTGTTTGCTATCATGTTTTAATTGTAGACAAGTAGCTTCCATTTTATTAACTGAATGATTATGTTACTAAGAATAATATTTAAAAGAAGTACAAATTAAACAGATACATTTTGCCCATTCATTGTAGGCAATCATGCTTGCTTAACTTCTTTTTCTTCTTCTATGTCATTATGTATGAAAATTTTTGATGGGTTTCTTTAGTGAACACAATTAAAGTTACATTAATTTTTTTAGAAGAGACTGTTTTGTGCAAATGACTTCTGAATTTAAGAAATGGTTTTAGTCAAATTTTAACACAACATATCCAGTTTGGTAAGACTAAAAAACAAACATAAAAAGTATTTATCACACGATTCGCCTTGTTTTCAATTCAATACACCCATTACATAATTTGTTATATTACACTTGTGTAATACAGCTTTTTCATTGATGATGTCATTGACATCATCAGCATTGACATCATCAGCATTGACATCATCAGCATTGACATCAACAGCATTGACATCATCAGCATTGACATCATCAGCATTGACATAATCAGCTTTGACATCTTCATAATGCAGATTGTCTCATACCACTTTCTCACCAAGTATTGTTGTTAAAACTTCGTAAAATCAAATATTGGCAACCAAAATCAAGTGATAAAAAGAATCTGACACTCGTTGCCATTTGATACATAAGTTTCTAAAACTTGTCAAGGAAAAATGATAGTAAGCTTGCCATAGGCTAACTTACTATTAATTTTCCAGAATTCGTTTAATAAATGTTTGTATTAGATGACAACTCGTGTCAGATCCTCTACATCTTTTTCATTTTGGGTGGTTCAAAGGTTAGAAATATGGCATAAACTGAAGACATTTTAAGCTCATATTACTTGAGTGTGCCTTATATTCATAAGGGTGTCTGCTTACAGTGGATCATACAGGAGGCCTTGGTTGCAAACCTTGGCTGTGACATGCATAGAGGATATGAGACAAGTTGTCATTTAATACAGACATTTGTTAAACGAGTTCAGGAAAATAAATAGTAAGCGAGCCTATGGCAAGCTTACCATCATTTTTCCTGTACAAGTTTTAGAAATCTTTGTAACAAATGGCAACGTGTATCAGATCTTTTTTATCACATGATTTTAATTGCCATTATACAATTTTAAGAAGTTTTAACAATGCTTGGTAAAATAGTGGTATGAGAGCACCTGCGTTATGATGACATCATTAAATCAAAAAGCTGTAGTACACTAGTATAATATATGAAAATATGTAACGGGTGTATTGACTGGACTAAAAGTGACGTCTTGAGATAAGAAAGTTTTAAAACTGGTTGTGGTATAGCTCCCTTGCTTACATAAGAACATAAAAGGGTAGTTCAATGACTAGTTGGATCAGTGGGGCAGGATTGTGATTGTTGTAACATGCCAGATGTTCACGGCATGCTATACACAGTGAAGGCAACATTATATCTTCTTTATTCACCTCAGGACAACTGAAAAAAAAAATGTTTTGGGACAATAAACAAGCAACAAACATATTCTCTTTTACATCACTTTTTTATAATACAATTATTCCTGTATAATAAATTAAACAATTTATACAAATGATCCATCTTTACATTACCTAGCTCTAGAGTTTTCCCTTTTTAAAAAAGGTATTAAAATACATGTACATTTTAATATAAAGGTGTATGCTTTTAGGCTTGTTTTCAGTACCATATCAACCTGTCCTAATTATTTTGATTTATTGTGTATACTTTTAATCATTTTGGTTGTAATAAAATGCCAGATATATGTTTACGTGATGATGGTATGGTGTCATTTTTCATCTTGAACTTCCATTGCCTACTTTGAATATCTGCATGGTACTGGTTTGCGTGATAAGTTAGCCAGAATATATAGTATATTACAAAACATATAATTAATTGAATCATCATCTTTAATAGTACAGTTATGTAGTCTTTTTATTCTCAAACGCAGCTATAATATGCCTGTCAGGACATTTGCTCGGCATGTAGGTCATTGTATTTGTATTAACATGTGCAGTTAAATTGATGTTATATAAAGCACACCCTTAATGTCTGCATGTTATATGTTTGCAGGGTATATTTGTGACGAAAGTGCAATCTGAGGGACCAGCTGCCCCATTTCTGAAGCCGGGTGATAAACTACTAGAGGTAAGCGTAGTGTTGTGTAATTATTCCCTTTTTTAGTAATTGATGTTATGATGTCCTTTCTTTAACTTGTATCTTGCCAAACAAAGGTGATCCATGCAAATCTGGCAGATTCAGATTCGCCAGAGTAATCTGGGATACTTGTATCAGTCTAAAGTCATACATGATCATCTTTTGCATATATAGATAGAGAATTGAAATCAAAACTGTTGTACAATTGTGGTTATATGCAAAAAGTGAAGGGTTAGTAGTATTTGATTGCCTATAGATGAACACTTTAGGGTTGCTGACTCAGTGATATATGATTGCCTATAGATGAACAGTTCAGGGTTATTGACTCTGTGGTCTTTGATTGTCTATAGTTGAAAAGTTGCAGACTCAGTGGTATGATTGCATATGCAGGTAGTTAATGAGTTTATGTTGCTGAAATAACCCTTCACTGCCTACTCAATCCATTTTTTTATCCAAAATTAAGAACATATAAATGTTTATGTAATGCTTTTTTTTCCTGTTTAAAAAGTCTTTCAAACTTATATATGTATAAACTATAATTTTATTCTTCAGGTCAATGGGCAGAACTTTGAAGGTATTGATCACAAGCATGCAGTCGGCATCCTTAAGTCTACAGGCCAGTCAGTGCAGCTGTTTGTAGGAAGGGAGATAATCAGCTGACAGGAGGAGCAGCAGGCAGTCACTTGGATTTAGACTAGACTAGAATTATCTCCCTTAGCTACATTTTCTTGTTAAAAATCATTGAGCAAAAAATCAAAGTTTTTTATGGTGTTCATTTCAGAAGTTTTGGATAAAAACAGTTAATTAAGGAAACTATGTAAGTATGACTATAAAGATGACACATGTTTGCAAACATTTATAAAAACTTTTTTAAACAAAATTTACTTATTTATTGTTCCCATCGTGAAATCCAAGGGAGACAAGTTTAGCCAGGATAAATCTTTTGACTCCTGCTGCATACTGTATATGCAAGAAAAACTCCAGAATCATATTGTGTTATATGTGCTGTCCTATTTTACCTTCTGTTTTATTTATTTCTTGTCTGTTTTATTTTTTTGAATCAAATTTATATGAAGTGTTAACCCATTTTGTTGAAACAAAACCAGCATATGTAACAACAAAAATTATTACACTCAATACATAATTTTATTAAATTATTGTTTGCCTAACAAAACATTTTATATCAATTTTTGTTTTTACCCAAATGAAATTTAACTTTGCTTTATTTCCAGTATTCAGTTCTATTACTTTTTCATAATTTTAAAACAGGTTTTTTTTATAAACAGCATTGACAGATTCAAAGGTTCTTTTAATTATTTAAAGTAATTTAAGGGGTTCCTAATATCTATATTAGTGGTAGGGGCACCTGTTTACGACTCATCGCGTGGGTTCCAGTCCCGGTCGGGGGGCAAACTTTCATGTGCGATGGTTTTCAAGCTAACCTGTGGTGCACCGGTGGCTCTATCCAGATATTAGTCTGGGGTCTTCCACCACCAACAAATAACTGGAGGTCGCCAGTATGACCATAATTATGTCGGTGCAATGTAACAAAAAAAAAAAAAGACGTATTAGTATTGTCCAGGCAGGTTAGAAATATACCCTAGAATGATATAAACTTTCATTTTTATAACACTTAAAAATGTTGTATAATTTTGTTATGTGCTTAAACTGAATTTGTGAATCCCAGTGACTGAGAGCAGTATAATTGTTGCACTTCTTGGTAGTTTCTTTGTCCTGTAGTTTGTTTTTTCATTTCCACAACATTGTATTTTATCTCACTGTTATTGTTTAAATCACAAAAGATTATTATAAAAGATTCTTTTAGCTGATGCTGTTTAAATTTAGGTGAAACCTTAACATTTTAATATATCTAAATATAAAAAAAAGTCATGTGATGTCATTTTAATAAATAAAAAATAAATCCGTCCAATCATAGAAATCTCATGCAAGTTTTAATGTGAAAATGTAATTCTTAACATTTATGTTTCGTAATTAAGCATTTGTCATTTTCCTCTTTTAATTTATTAAATCATTTTAGTTTTTTTTTAATGTAAATGTGTCTTAAAGGCCCATCCATTGCCATTTTATATTTCATGTTTTCCTTCCTGGAAAGTGCTATAATTAGAAGCATTTTATGCATGTTAGTGATTTGTCGCAGATACCTGTAGTTATGTATTTAAGATTTTAATTGGTTTTTCATATTTTGTTTTATCATCCTTTAATAAGGCAGCATACATTTAGATTCACCATGTAAATAGAACTGAAAAAACTTTGCCATTTTTATTGCAACAAATTTTCATTACCTGTTGTATATATTCATGTCATTTTTATTTTAACACAATCCACATAATATTTTTAACTTAAGTAAACATGTTTTATTTAAAAATGATTTATTTACTATAATTATAGCAATCAGCACTGTTTGAGATCTGATTGAGAAAAAATAGGCAACAACTGTGTTGCTTTCATAAGTTAGTTTTACTTTCTTACTGGAACAATATATGTGTGCATCATTATACCAAAAACCTCTCTCTGCAAAGAGAAAATATTTTGGCATACAAATTAAAAAATAAAAAAGGACAAGTCTTACAAAAAGATACATATGAGAAAAGCAATAATTTCAGCCCAAAGAGAAGCTATAGCTTTAACAAAAAGACAGTTTTGACATAAATGTTATATCTGTTTCTAACAATGATGTTGTATATAATTTAGTGTTCATTTGTAAAATAGTTTCCATATATTGTCCCAATTTTATTATGAAACACTTTAAAATGTAATGTATGTTAAATGATTCATATAAATGGATCATTTTTTTATAAATAAGTACAAAATGCCAAAGAAAATAAGTAACTGGAAATTAAATTGTTGAATAGAGCATTTTTGTTTTTATTTCTTTTTTCCATGAAAGATTTATGGTTTGGTACAATACTTTACACCAGGGTTGACATTAATGGAAATTTTAAGACGGTCACTATGACTCACTTAAGGATTAAAGTCATTTTGCTGACATTCGTGCTTTATGATCACTGTTCACAACGCAAATTGGTGAAACACACTAGTGCTTTTTGGTAAATTGGCTTACAGTGCGACAAACATTCATAAAGCGTGAATGTCAGCAAAATGAAATTAAATCCTAATATTTACATTTATTTTATACTTTCTGACATAATTTTTGCTGATGATTTTAAAGCAAGTGTTCCAAAAGTTCAAAAGTAATCTCACACATGCAGGGAAATTCACTTCAGTTCACCTGCTGAGGACACACCCAATTGCATTATTCATCTCAAGCCCTATTCAAACGTTTTGCTAAATTAGATACTTTTTTTCTATAAATAAATCATAACCTATATATATACATCAAGACAAAGCCAAATAAAACTTAATGTTTTTGTTGAGATAGAGGTTTATAAAAAATGTCATTTTCTTTTGTCTAAAAGGCATAAGAAAATGTAAATATTTATGGCATAGGTATCGGGTTCAACAGAATTAGTTTGTCCTGTGGTTTACTATTAGAAGAGTCAAGGTGTGGAAATTCACATCAATCTGTACCAGTGGTGTTGCTAAATAACAGGAAACACCATCATTTTAGTAAAAAGTGACCTTGACCTTGATCCGACTGGCCCTAAGACCAATCCCAAGCTAGGTCTTCTTGCATGCTTGCTTTACCCTGTTTCAGCAAGATTGGTGTATCAAATCTCAAGTTATTGACTGGAAACCTTCTGTTGGACTCTGCCTGCCCGTTATACCATAATCTTTTTGTTGAAAACCTGGTTAAAAAAGAAAGGATTTGGTACATAAAGAAATGATTAAATTAATATTTAGTAAAACTTCTATCTAAGGCAGTTTAACTTTCAACATTTTAACAACTTGCTTATGAAACCAGTTATTCCAAAGCAGAAATTACCAGTCACAAACTGGTGGGGTTGAGTGAATGTCAATCGATATTGTATTAACAAAATTATGGTCATATTGGTGACACCCAGATAGTATTGGCGACAAAAGATTGGAGACTGAAAATGTCTGGAAAGAACTATCGGCAAAATACCGGTATGCAGGAATGCATGACCTTTCCTCATAAAAAATAAAAATCTGTTCAATATTTGTTGTGCTTCTGAAATACATGGCAGCAACACATTAATGGTCATTATAGCAATGTTGAGCTACTTCAACGGAGATAAACTGCAGACAGATATCTGCATGGAGTGACTCACCAGCAAAATGCAGATGAGCTGGAAGAACTTCCTAAAGTAAGTCATTGGCCCAGACTCAAACCCGCATGATGAGAGCTGTAAGCAACTCTACCACTGGGACCAGAACTGACCCCACTCCATTTTCAGAAGTGTTAGGAGCAATAGGAGGTTTTAAAAAATTGAACATATTTAATTATCTTATGGTGAAACTGACAAAAAACTTAAAAAAATAGCTTCAAATTTTATTTTTCTCCATACTCTTTTATAAAAATAAACAACATTTGAGAACAAAATATACTATCACATTTACAACAACAGTACAATCTGGTCACATATAAAAATAACAAAACTTAAACAAAAAAATAGTGACAACAATAATATACATGTATATATCTGTGATAGAATTTTTATATAAAATCCATCTTGTTAGAAAAAAAATATATTAAATTAAAAAATGATTGAAAACTTTGTATAAAAGAATCTGTATAATAAAAAATAAATTGATCTGGCTGTATCCAATAAACTGCATACAGTGTAAGAAGTTAAAATAAAAAATGCAACATTTTAAGAGATTCTTTTACTAAAAAAAATAATAATAATGTAATAAAGCTGTATAAATGCATTTTTTCAGATTGTATACTTGTCAAATAAAGAATACATGTATATTAACTGCAAAGTATATAAATCTGTAAATATTTGACCAATTCATTAAAATCTAGCTATAATAATATGAAATGAGCCCTCTAAAAAATAAATTCTTAAGAAACAAGTTCCAAATTTTTAAGCTCAAGTTGCCATTTCTATCATCAGCAACTATATGTATCATAGACACCCAAATGAATGGTTATATGGTTGTGCAATTAGTGTATTACTCCTCTTCTATTTACAGTTTCTTTTCATACTTAATTTATCTATGGTCTGTTATTATTACCAAATACAAACATGTAAACCTTTTCTTAGGCCAAAGTGGGAGATTTTCACTTGCAAAGTGGGAGATTTGTTATTTTCCTGTAAACAAAGAAGGAAGTTATCTGTTTCCAAGTAGGAAGATTTCTGAAAATATGTAAAACATTTTCAAATCACTGTGAACCTTAAAAGAGGGAGTCTCCCTCCAAAAGCGGGAGAGTTCACATGTATGCAAACACCTAACAACAATGATCTGCACATGTAAAATTTGTGAAATTAATATAGGCAAATCCTCTGACGCCACCTTTAAAAAATGCACAGATACAAATGGATGAGATAACCTTGCATAACATCATACATATTTTCCTTGTAGTTCTGTAAATGATATTTGCCAAAATTAATATTGTACAAAGCAATAAATAATGAGAAAATTACATATTAAATATTAAACTAATGACAAATGGACAAACCGATGCCTTCTAATGCCCAAAAATTGGAACACGTGATATGTTTAACAAACAGTAATGATGAAAAATAAACTGGAATGACAAAAACTAAATGATGATAAGTGCAAGTGACATGAACAGGAATTAAATTTGCCTTTGCATAGAGCCAGAATATAATTTATTAATCTAACTTAACTGTAACAAAAAAAAACAGTAATGGATTTTCAGATCAATGTGTAATATAAAATAAAATGGACAGTATTTAATGGATATGTATCAATCCAAGTGACCTTTCCTCAGACAGTTTGTAGCCACGCCTACCTTAGCAATGGTCCCTCACTGTAACTAGCTTAGACAAACAATGGTCAAAATGGTCGAGTTTACATTGAAACGTACGCAAGTTATGTGTATTTTGCAATCGAATTTGTACTTTTTCAATGTCTCCAATCGGAATGACTTATAAATACATATAATAGGACTAAAAATGTTCAACAAAATTCATTAAAACAAGTGGTGAATGATTAGCTTTCTACCTTCACTAATAAGAAATACAAAAACAGCAGCAAATAATGCAGAAATAGGTGACTGCTGATCTCTGTCTACACTATTGGCCTAAGCAGTATCAATAAGAATATATGACAAACTCCTATTAGCATTGCAACATATGCCAAACCTTGAAAAGGCACAGGACAACTTATTCACATGCAAGCCAAATGTAAAAATTAGAACAAATGTGTTATGAGTCATTTAACAAAAAGAGCAAACTCTACAGTTACCGCCTTGGAACGCGGTCAGTAAGTACAAAGGACTGACTGGGTGCTTAAACCAGTTTTACAGAGCTCTATCTTTGCACTTCCTGAGGGGTTTCTCAAATACAAGCAATGAAAAGAAAACTGATCTATTTGAATAAAAAATGTTCAAGCGCTGACGTTTTCTTTGATAAGTTATGACAAAAGTTGTGATGTCACTGACAAATAATGTCCACATGGTATTTAGAAGAGAGAGAAGTATTATTTCTATAAGAAGAAGATTACAAAATTCTTTATTGTAAATTAATTTATTTTTTTAACAAAAATGAAGCAAACAACCAATGAACAAACAATTTATCATAGTTTGAATTGGTAAATATATGTAAATCCCTCAAGATAATCATGGTCACTGCATCAACATTAAGATATTGTATATCCATAATGACTCTTTTACACAATATTGAAAATGACAATTGAAAGTAGGTTTATATCTTTTCAAATACTTTTCACATACAATCTGGTTTTGAATAACAAAACAGTTTCAAATATGTTTAAATACCCTTTATGAATATAAAGAAATATATATTTATAACTGATGAACACCAACATCACAATGTTATATGATTTGTGTTTGCAGAAAATTTCATGCTTGTGTTCTATACTAATATAAAAAAAAATCACATTTGTTTATAAAAAATAGTGTGAATACTTTGTGTAGAAAGTGTAACAATATTTTTGCTATCACTTTATCAAGTACAATGAACCTGTTAACATTTTTTTTTAAATTAGCAAGGTCATTTTATTAAAATGTCAGGCACAGAAATGACAGTCCTTTTATTATTATTATTATACAGAATGGTCAAAAGTGTACCTTAAATAAGTTTATGCATCATTGTTAATATCTTGAAAGAAAATTTAGTTAAAAAGACAAAATAAAGCATTTACAAAAATATGCGGCACAATCCAAAAATATTTTATCCATAATTTCTATAGGTTGTGCATTTTTTTCTAAAGTATTTTAGGGTATCAAAAAAGATCTGCCATAGAAAGGAAAGAATGTGGCAAGACCTTTTATTATATTGAGGGTTAAATAATTACTGAAGTAATATAGGGCAAGACAATTAAACAGTTTCTTAATCATAAACAAAAATACCAATAGGTAACTCATACATATAAAACAAAAATGCCCCAAACAATGATTGAAGAAATCAAATACTGCAGAGAATATTACTAAAATTGCTTAGACACAAAAACAAACTGTTCATGTAAAAAAGATCTACCTCTATAAACCTAACTAAAACAAAAACAAATTATTCATGTAAAAAAGATCTACCCCTATAAACCAAACTAAATGTTGGAAATATATATAATTATAAATAAAGCAACAAGTTCATTTACAATAAGATTGTATAACACATATTTTTGTTAATAAAAATGAGCATAGTTTATAACACATAATATAGAAACTTAAGATGTTCATCAATTTAAAGAAAAGTGCATTCACAAATGTTACCATGTCTTTGCCAACTTCAAACTTTATTTAACCTGTTACTTTCAGGAAATTGCAACAGCATGGGGTATGTTTTAAGATTATGTGGTAAAAAATTTTTTAGCAAAATGGTTTAAACACAATCATGCTCGTTGAACTGAAAATGTAAGTTGCTAACTTCAGATTTCATCTTAAATTATGAAAACATTGCTGCTATAGCTCCAAAATAAATAAGTTTCAGTGTTAAAGAATATATTGTAACAGGGGACCATTCCATCCTGAATTATTAGGCCTTAAAATGCACTGTTGACATGTCTTCAATGAGTAGAAATCGTCCATTGACCAAAAAGAAGCCATTGATATCTTGCGGGCATGGACAAGTCCCCATTTTGGTCTTTGCGTGTGTCCTATCCATTTTATTGTAAACACACCTAGAATATTTGTCTTAAAGCCATGATGAAGCAGACCCCAGCATTCATCTTTTGTACTAAACTGCGCTAACTGAGCAATCATAATTAATTAGAACATCACAGTTATATTTTTGATTTTACTCATAAAATCATTAATTAAAATGATGATCCTTTGACAACTAATACATTTCTCTAATTTGTGTACAAATGAATGTGAAATATCATTTTTGATTAATTAGCAAGATCAATATAATGTTTCCATAAATTAATAAATACTTAAGCAGATCTTAAATCAGTACAAAATATAAATAACAGAGGGGATACTGGTCTAACAAAATAATTTTTCCAAAGTAAATTAAAGGTATGATATTTACAAAACAAAGAAGCATTAAATGCTAACAAGTATATGTATAAAGAGATATAATTTTGCAAAAATAAATTCACTAACTGAATGTCATACAATCCACATAACTCTTCAATGACAAAAAAGGTCTATAAAAAGTTATAAATAAAAAATAAGTGGTCCTTTTGTAAATTAATACTAAAAAACATATAGAACACAAGACACTAAATAGTCATGTTTTTACTTTTAAGCAACATGGTATCTTAATGAACCCTAACAGGGCTTTGCTCACAACAACAATTTCAAATCCATTTGCATTAAATACAAAAATTAATTTTATTATTAATGATTACAATAACCTGCAAATCAACATTTTGTGAAGCAATTTACATGCGAAAGATTTCACAAATATATCTACTATATAAGGCATATCTTGACAGTCAGTAAGATAACATGATAAAATGGATTTTTTTTTAGATTTAGTTTTTGCCAGATAAATTACGTTTAAATGCATGTTTTTTGTTCAGATATGTTGTCATCAATTACAAAGGCCCTTTACCTGAGTGACAAAATTACTGTACATCCAAGTGCAACACTGTGCATTGTTTATTAATGAGAGAACACCAAAATCAAAATCAATTTCTTAAACAATCCACACTCACCTGAGCATTTGCATATTTAATGCATTCCCTGCTAATTTGTTCATAACCAACATTTATTCTTAGCTATTCTTCCCATTACATGCGGATAGGAAAGTGAAGAAAAGTTCCTAAAAGAATTGCCACAGATATTAAATTTAAGAGAGACTTCAGCAAGAGACTTAAAAGATCCTGATCAGACAGCTGCCACTCTGAGCTGGCTAATTAAGATCCATATTATTTGCCTGAACCTTTTCAAGCTTTGCTTAGCAGCCTAAGCGTTAAGGCTCACACCATCCTTTCAAACAGGGATTGATCTTACAAAATAACTAGGTTGTGCTATATGTAAGGTTTGATTTAGAAACTGTACTTTCCTTACATATACATCACCCTAAGAATAAACAAAAAATTGGTTGTAAAAATGAAGATCGTAAATTAATTAATACATAATATCCACCGTTTGGCACATTTTTTACTGGTGGTACACCCGATTCTGGATTTCTACTTCTAGTACACTTTATACTCTTGCTAAGCATCAATTGACCAAACTGAGTTTAATAGTGTAGATCCAGATCACTCAACTGAATGATGTCTGATCAAGGTCTGTACCATTTGCAGCTTGGCTGCTAATTTCTTTTTTAATTTACCTTACTTACCAATGTATGAAACAGTTATCAAATAGTAAGAAATTTAGTATTGGTTATTGGTAACTGTAACATGTTAAGGACAAGAGCTGGGCACAACTCAGAGGACTTATTTCAGCACATTTTAATTTTTTACAGTAATTGGCTAAATTTTTGACTTATATGTAATATATCAGCTTAATGGTGGTAGTGGACAGTTTGGACTAAAGATTTTCTTTCCCAAATGACAGAAAAAAAGACTGCTACCTGGAAAGGTCCAGCAAAATGCCTTAGATTTGTGTGATTAGTTTAACATAAATGCCTACTCATCATTGCAAGCAGGAATTTCTAATCTGAGCCATGTGCAGAGACAGTTAGTTTTAAACTAAGAAAACCATGTGACAACTTACTTTTGAGAACACATTATTTTGTCATTCGGACATTCTGTGCTCATGTTGATATCCATTTTTAGCAGAGATCACTATCATGCTTATTAAGAGATTTGGAAAGAATGAACATATTGAGTGATTCTTTTAAGTAATTTGTACTGTCTTAAAAAATAGGTCATGTTAAAAATGCCTTTTCTAAGGTAGGAGTTTCTGCATTAACTGTACCTAAATTTCCCTAAATAGGGGGAAAAATTGTTACGTGTATTGATACAGGCAAAGTGGCTATATATAGGCAAACCATCCTTAAAATGTTAAAACTAAAGAGTACATACAGTGTATGTAAGCTTGAACATAGCTTATCTAAGGTAAATATTTTTTAAGTTAAATAACTTAAAATTAAGTAAAATTAGTATAGTTTAGTACAAGTATGCTTTATCTAAGCTATTATTATATATCACAAAATGGTACACACTCTACACCCTTGTACATGCACTTGCTCCACTCTGCGATAGGTTGCTGGTGGTGGGGGAATGTTATATGCCTCCCTGTTCATGTAGGGTGCCACTATGTCGTAGCCGGAATGTTGACTGTTTTGATCTCCATGATCAGAGAGTGTTGATAAACTTGATACAACAATACTGGGACTGTGAGTGTGTACAGACTCAATCTCAGTCTCCTGACGTCGAGCAGGATCGGGTGCAGCATATTGACTGATACGTTGCAGGATTTCACGGTATCTGTCATTCTTGTCTGCATGGAGACCAGTTCCCCCATGTCCTCCTATACCTATATAAGATTTTATTTAAAAACTATTAGTGACGTTTAGCCCTATAAATCCAGGAAACACATTTCCCTCCATTAATATAAAACATAACCCAACCTAAAGGTGTTTCCAGCCAGTAAATGCTTGAATGCCATTTACAAATCTAACTAACACACTCTGTTCATTAACTAAAAAAACCATAACCCATTTATTCTGACAAAAAAGATATGTCCAAAAATGTATGCAGCTTTTTTATCTTACTTCAAACAACAGATATAAAACAAGATAATTTAAACCACTTTCAACTCACTATATACCTACTTACCATTCATGCTAACATAGACAAGAGGGCTGAAGATAAGGGCCATGGCACCATGTGGAGGCCAGGGGCTGGTCTGAAGCATGATGGGGATGATGGGTTTCCTCAAGAGGTCTGCTAAACTGATCTCCTTTAGGCATTGACTGGACACCATGTATTTTGGACTTACACAAGCCAATACTACCTGTAAGGGCAAACAAAGCACAGGACCTGGTAGCACAATTGGTAGAATATCAACTCTAGGTACAGGAGGTCCTGGGTTTGATCCTGAGCAAGTGTCATTATCATTACAAATGATAATGGTACTGCTCCATTGCAAATGTTCAACAAATATAAGGTAAATTCCATATCCGCTTCGCCTGGGATTTGTTGGCTTTTTTTTTGCCGATACCATACAGCGACATTTCTATGATAATAGCACAAGGACACTTACGAGGTGCCCAAGGACTGAACCCGGCCGGTCCATTATACTGACACCAACGAGTCAGGTGTAATGCTGTCCCCTTAGCTCCAAATGTTAGGAGTGAAGCCACTACTAGCAACTTTAAAGTCTGGTTTGACCTGGCCGGGGTTTAAAAATGCGATCTCCCAATCCGCAAGCCGACCCTCTACCAATTGAGCTATTGCGGCCAGACTGGTTTGACTTGTGTCAGGATAATGTGTCCGAGTATGAAATCATGTCAGATGTTCACAGCATGATATACAAAATAAGGTAGCAAATTATCTGCTTCCATTGGACACAATCTCTAAATAACTAAAATACTCTTGGTGGGGCAATAACCTAAAGCCAACATAACAAATCTGGTTCTACCATGTGTGCATAGTTAAGTCATAAAACTTGTTGTAGATCTTAAATATTTTATAAAAGCTGGAAACTGTGCTGTGCTGGGCTTTTTTGTTATTTGTATTATAAAAACTGAATGTTGATGTTACACAACTTATGATTTTGAGTTTGAAAACATTCTCATGCATTAGTTTTTTTTTTATTTCAAGTGAATTTCAAAAGAAGTCATTTGACTATTTGCAAATTGTCCAAGTACTCAAGCTGAAATTTTATAGTACTTGTTTTATGTATCCACAGCTTTGACCTTGCACTGCACAAGGGCTTAAATTTGATGCCAATTTTTACAAATCGAATCTGTTTACCTGGATTAAAATCAGATTTGACACATTGCCAATCAAAACCTTGGCAATAATCTTGAACCAGGTTGGTTCTTATTTTTGCATTGATCTGTATCTTGATTTGTGTCTGACAGCTGCATCAATCATGTTTATTTTGAAACTGATCAACTTAACTGGCCTTAAGAAAAGCCTTGGGACTCCAAACCTACGGTTTATCCCTCGGTCCACATTTCTATCATTCTGTACCTTGCATTGGCTGAGATTACCTGGAATCTTTAAGGTTTAAGATTTTTTTTATATTTTTAGCTGCTTGTTTTATAATCCTAGGTCCACATTCCATCACTCCATACCTTGCAGGACCTGAGTGCGGCATCTATCTTAGTGTAGAGGTGGTCCCCGCCCCCTAGCTGACCAATGTCCATCCAGCAGTTGAACCCAGATCTTTCCAATCGGTCCCGCAGTAACTTCACCTCATCCTGACTGTCCCACTGGTAGCTGATGAACACCTGGGCTGGCTCCTGCTTCTCTTCTAAAAGAATAATATCAAAAAATATACGTAAAAAAAAAAAAAGGTATTTTTTTTAATGTAAAATAGAAATAATCTTTCTGCTTTTTACATTCCCTTTTGTCTCCTATGTCAAAAAAAATAGTAAATTGTTCTGAAAAATTTATTTTGGGCATCTACAACTACATATACTAAAAATAGAAGATTCCGCTGCCTTTAATTCAACAACATGTATAGGAACTTTTCTGTCATTTTATTTCCGACTCTAGCTCAAAGTTATATAACCTCTGATACTTGCAGCATCTTGGTCACAGATGCACAAATTTACTGGGTTTTTTTAACAAAAAGAAAACTTCATTGAACCACAATGGATAATGGAACAAAATATTAACGCTGACCACCCGATTATTATATGCAAACTTACTGTCATTCAAAAGATTGTGTTGACTTAATTTGAGAGAATCAAAAGCAAAGCAAAGCTTTACAACTATTTTGCCGTTATAAGCTCAAAAACAAAATTTATCACCAGGCCGTTATGTGGTAATATACCGTATTGTATGTCTGTCTGTAAAAAAGCACTACAACGATTGACTCGATAGCAATAATTGAAATACATAAGAAGAGCAGATTGTGATGTAAAATGTTTATGTACCCATGCAAAACTGTGACTAATTCACTTTAATGTCTTCCAGATTGCTGTGTATGGCTAAATCTACCTAGTCTCATTTGTTAGTTATCTTTCTCTACCAAACACAACTTTCTTTGCAGAATTAGGGGTGCAATGGTAGAGTCGATGACTTGAAACTCCTCTAACTGCTTAGCCTTTCACCGCATGGGTTCGAGTCCTGTTCAGGGCTAGGGACTTAATGAGGGAAGGTCTTTCAGCCCACTTGAAGTGCACAGGTTGTTCTAGCCAGACATCTGTCTGGGGTTTTCCTCTAACAAAATAACTGGATGTTGCTATAATGATCATAACTGGTTGCTGAGCTGTATTTAATTTTTTTTTTTAAATATGCAGTGTTATCCTTTGTTACTTTGATATCATTGTATACCCTTACAACAGGCTCTGGGTCAGGAATGTCATGACTCTTGATATAAATAGGTCTATCATATTTTTGAATGTTGAAGTATATAGCAAATAAGTGATTAAATTCAAAATTGTTTTTGGTATGAAAACAGATGCATCAATAAAGAAAAAATATAAACTGAACTTTTTACACATGGTAGATAAGTATGCATATAGCTTCACCTTTCAAGCAATATCACATCACTTTATCAGTAGAACGACTTGACTGGTTACAGGTCACATTACTTTTGGGGGTGCTGCAATTCCCATGGTAAACAAACCAAATGCTCTGAGTACAAGGAAATTGCAATAAAAAAATTAATAATGCAAAGCATGCTAAACAAATCTTTATACATTTTAAGTCTAAATTTGAGTGATGTTAGAACATGCAGAAGATACCTGGGAAATAGACCTACCTATATACATGTACTGGAATTTTAACATAGCATGTTTACATGAGGCATAAAAGCATTTAAAATACTACAAAGTCTCCCCACAACTGACCGAGGGCAGCATTGATCATGTCCACAATGTCCTCCCTCTCCAACTTCTCAAGATACACTGTCAGCGTGTCCAGTGCCAGGCCTGTGTTGCCACTCGACAGTATCCAGTCTGCCAGCAATAACAGGCTGGGGTTCATGTCATCAGCAAACCGGTTTATCTGGTTCTGCTTGTACCCTGTAGGTTAAACAACCACAATAAAATGATGGAATTAAATTGGGAAAGGTTTTGGTTATGCATAATAAACTGCAGAATAATGTGTTCTGTTCCGATGAATCTAATTACAAAGGCTGCAGGTCTGAGTAATTAATTAAAAACATCTGAACAAAACACGGTACTTAATAATGCGTCACTGAGCCTATTTTAATTGCATTAGAAATATATTTATATATTTTTTACATCGCGCTGACTCAATTATGCCATATTTGGTGATGTCCAGCTAATTATTGGTGAAGGAAGACCCCTGATTTATGTCTGGGTAGAGTTCCTGGCCACACACAGGTTAGCTAGAAAACCTCCCCACATGGAAGTTTTCACCCTGACCGGGACTTGATCCCATGCTGTGAGGGGCTGAGGGGTGACAGGTTGATGACTCTAACCGCTCAGCCATGGGGGCATCCCTCCCTCCCATGACTCTAACCGCTCAGCCATGGGGGCATCCCTCCCTCCCTTCTGAAAAATTATATTATTATTTGTGTGTAATATAAAGCATGTGCAATGAAACTGAGAACCTTGAGTGGATGTATCTGGCGCAGTTTTGTTTTTGTTATTTGTTGTTTTCCCTTTCCTTTTTCAAAATTAACTCAGCTATTTTGATTTCTTTGGTTTACATTAAAATCTCGACTTCTATGCACAATCTAAATCTTTATGAGTTCATGTTGTTTATGGAACTGGGATTTTCCCAAGATTTACAAATTCCTCATATACAAAGTATAGGTCTGGGATTCATCATTAACAAACAGAGTTTTCCGTTTTGTAGGGAAGTTAAAACAAAAAAAATAGAATGCTGCCTACGAGTAAAGCAATATTTCATCTCAAGTGTAAATTAAGTAATATTAGCGGGCCAACTGTTTTCTGTACATAATTTGCAAGAAATCCATGTTTCAATTCATTTTTATCAAACATATTTTAGTTGTTCCAGAAATACCAGGCTAGAATAATAGATTGATTATTTTAAAGCAATATCAATTACAGTGCATAAAAAATACAAAGAGAATCACAATCCCATCAAAATCAACATTACACAGGACAAAATCTCAACATTTCGAACCTAAAATAGTATGGGATGGGATTAGCGGGCATTTCTGCCGATACTGTGAAGCAAAATTTTCTATCATCATAGCACAGGGGCACTTATGAGGTGCCCAGGGACTGAACCCGGCTGATCCATTATACTGACACCACCGAGTCAGGCATAATGCTGTCCCCTTATCCCCAAGCGTTAGGAGGGAAGCCACTACCACCAATTTTATTCTGATAACAGCTGCAGACAGCCACAGACTGGCTACATATTCTGCTCTGATGTTTGATTTTATGTACTTCTTGGTATAATTTCTGCAGTAATTCATACTTTGGTCTAAGTTAATTATGAACACTTCCAATATGATTAGACTGTACAAGATGCAAAAACGTCAGTCTAATTGTCTTCAGGCTTCATAGTGTCTCAGACAAACAACATGCCAAGTTCTCTTTCATCTGTGATACATTGCTGCTGCTCAGATATAATTATGCTTCATTTCATGTACTTCTGTTTCATATCTAAGGCTTTATAATGTTTACAGATAAACAATGCCAATTTCTCTTGCATGTGTGATCTCTTGCTTCAGTTAGGATGTAGATGTTGCTTGTTTTTATGTACTTCATCTTTACAACACAGCCTACACATCACACAGATGAATAACATACCCAATTCCCTGGCCAGTGTGGTCCAGTCATGTTCCTGTGTGCCAGTATTGAGCAGTTTGGCCGCTGACTTGACCCATGCAGGAAGATTTGGGCAGTGTCGCTCTATGTTTCCACAGCTCTCTGACAGGCTGATCTGGGGCAGCACTGGCCCGCTGAAACCTATATGGAAAACATGCATCCTGAAAACTAATCAGCAAAATAAAAAAAAGACTTTGCTTTCTAAGAATGCTCCCCAAAAGGAATTACCTCTTAAACCCTTACTTTCATAATCAATATTCAGCTTTTTAATTGGGCCAGGAGACCTTAAAAACTACTTAAATATCAAATCTAATTGAAATAATGATGTCTCAGCCAGACATCAAATCACAGGTTTCTTGATTACCCATCAGGCACACTACCACTAAACCACAACAGCCATTTGATTTTTATGTAGTGGTCGTACGACTGACTGAAGATTGAAGTGATATAAGGTTTTTAAGGAGCAGAATGATAATTGTAAACTGTGAAACAACACTTATACCTAGAGTTCATAATGGTAAGTCTTTCCACACCATGGTCACCAATCAGCTACAAATTGCTCAACAACATGGACACCTATCAGTGACCTGAGGGGTTCCTGTGTTTATTCCCACAATAAAAATCATTTTACAACATTTATTTATTACAATAAGAAAATTTTCTAGCCGGGAGGAGTTCAAATTACCAAAAGTGAAGAAAATATCTTCTATATCCTCTCTATTTTGTGTTTTTCACAAGTTTACAATGGCTTATGTCGTGCATGAGAAATTATGTCCATATGTTGTATTGTTTGTTGATACATTGTACCAACACAACTACGGTCATATTGGAGACACCCAGTTAATTATTGGTGGAGGAAGTCACCAGACTTTCGTCTGGGTAGAACAACTGGCACACCGCAGGTTAGCTAGCAAACCTCCCCACATGAAAGTTCTCGCCCTGACTGGGACTCGAACTCACACAGTAAGGGTCTGAGGAATTCAAGCCACGGGCGCCCCAATGTCCAAAAGATGATGTTCCTGATGTGTTGGATGAACTTTAGGACAAATAAAAATGTCCGCAAATGTCCAAAGATTTCAAAAGATGTCGGTATCGTAGGACACATTTTTACTTGTTAATTTACGTACTTCTATGAAGTATATATGCATGCTATTCTGTTTAATAATGCACATAAACAACAAGGACATGCTTTGAGCAAAGAACATGCATTTATCAAAGCCTTCACATATAATAAAAAAAATGAAAAAACAGTGACAAAACTCAACTCCTCAATTCCTACTTGAGGCTTTTTTTTTCTTGTTATGACATACAAATAGCAATATTCACATATGAAACAATTAAGGTTATGCCAATATTATGTGCATTTTTTACAAATGCTGCAATTTTAAGGAACACAGATATAGTGCTGCCTTCGCTGTGTATAGTAAGCCGTGAACACCTGGCATGATACAACACCCAGTCACAGTATCCTGACACTGGATCAACCAGTCATGGAACAACCCTTATATTTGCTTGAGCATTAACAAAGGAGCTATACCACTACTATTTTTGTGATTTCAGTATGTCGCGGCCCGGGATTAAACCCCAGGCCTGGAGCCAATGCTGTACCAATTGCGTCACCATGTCTGGTGAAATTCTTATTTAATTTTTGTTTAACATTGTTAAACTATCACTTTCCTGGCTGTTTCATGATATTATATTATCAGAAATTTGGAAATCAAATTAACCACATTGTATAATTGTTTACTTTGATATATAAACATTTTTTATGAATCATGATCATGTTTATAAAAGGGTGGAGAACTAGCTTGGGGTCCACATCTTCAAATAAGAACTATAATCAAAGTTGACAAAAAACTTGACCTTGACCACTACATAGAATAATTTTAACAAGGGGCCATAACTCATTTAAAACTAAGCCTGTCATGACATGCCAAAAATGTGCAATACGGCTTTTACTTAAAAGTCTTGTAAATGTTTATCAATCTATAAGCCATGGTAACCCAAAAACTAACACAAACCATTCTCATCTACCTACGAATGGACAAACTGACTGACACACCTGACTGTGATATGGCCCTATGAAAGTCATGTCTGGGATAATCAGAAAAAAAAAAATAAATAAAAACTAAGTGCTTACAGATTTTATGCTGTTGTGTTAAAAAAAAAAATTCATTTTGATGACAATAATATTTTTTTTTTCTAAAATGTTTCTCAATACAACAACTGAAGATCAAAACCAGCAGAATGCTTAATTACAGTTACTAAAATAGCACTAGATAAAAAGTGTTCAAGATACTATTCAAATAAAATGTATAATTACCAAATGGAATTGGTTCCGGGAAAGACTTTTTGATGAAGGCTGTTTTCACTCTTCTGTATTCACATAAAACGATCTACAAGGAATAAAGATTTATACAATAATTATAAGTATACTAGTCTTAAAGTTAGTATACCAATTAAGAACCAAAATTTATTCTCAAATAACCAGTTTAGACTCATAATCTTTATCTTAAATCTCAAATTTAAGGTGGTATCAGACAGTTTGGAACAAAGTATTTTTTCTCAACCAAATTAGTTATTGTTACCTGAAAAGGTCTGGCAAAATGTTATTCATTGGTGCCCTAGATCTGTGTGAACAGTGAAGTCCCCACTTATCATTGCAAACAGGTATTTCCCATCTGTGCAACGCTGCAGGGTTAGTTATTTTAAAACTTCCAAATCCATGCAACCACTTATTTTTGAGATCATATCATATTGTCATCTGGATAATCTGCTCTGATGTCGATATCATTTTTTTAGCTGAAATCACTATCTTGGATATTTATAGATTTTGAATTTATAGACTGACGTTTTTGCATCTTATACAGTCTAATCATATTGGAAGTGTTCAAAATTATCTCAACTTAGACCAAACTATGAATTACTGCAGAAATTATACCAAAATTCCCCAATGCACTGGTACAAGATATTGTTACATGTATTTGATATAGGGATTTGCCGGCATTTTTGGTCGATACTATGCAGCAACATTTCTATCATTATAGCACAGGGGCACTTATGAGGAATGAATGCGGGCGGTCCATTATACTGACACCGACGAGTCAGGCGTAATGCTGTCCCCTTAGCCCCGAGCATTAGGAGGGAAGCCACTACTATCAATTTTAAAGTCTTTGGTTTGACCCGGCCTGGGTTTGAACCCATGACCTCCCGATCCGCAAGCCGATGCTCTACCACCTGAGCTATTGCGGCCAGTGTATTTGATATAACTTGTAGGAAAGAACAATAACCTTTATTGTGTTGATTTGTAAATTGAAATAAATGAATGCCTATGTTGGTTCTACCTTAGAATAATATATATGGCAATACAATTTCATTATTCCCATTTTTGTGTGTATTTTTTGTAACATCACACCAGCAGGATTATGGTCATATTGCCGACACCCAGCCAATTATTGGTTGAGGAAGGCCCCAAGACTTTTGTCTTGGTAGAATCATTGGCGCATTGCAGATTAGTTGGAAAACATCTCCATATGAAATTTCTCTCCAATATCAGGACCTGAACCCATGAGGTAAGGGATTGATGAGTTATAAGTTTGTGACTCTAAACACTTTGCCATGGGCACCCCCTTTTGAATTAAAATAAATGTCTTTGATGCCTGTAATTGGACAAATTCAAAATCAAGATTAGGGGGAATAAATAATAAAAATACTATAAACAAAATTTCATTATTGCCTACCTTGTTGGCAAGACAATGATCCAGGTTGATAAAATGAAGGCAAGATTCCTGGGTGCACCCCTCAGTTTTATGTTGTTCGCAGACACAATCACATGGACATGGCACACACACAATGTATGACAAGCGGCGTATCCACACCTCGCGAATATCACAGAGACATGACTCTAGGAAGTTACGGATCTGAAAAAATATCCAGAAACGTTAGTTATATACTTTCTTTATTGTCTTTTTTGTTGGGTTTAAATTCCAACTAACAGTATTTCAGTTATTTGGAGATGGTGTCCACTTGAAGAAGATACAGTGCTGCCTTCGATGTGTTAATCATGCTGTGAACACCTGGCATGATACCACACCCAGTTACATTAGCCTTAACTGGGCCAACAAGTCGTGGAACTACCCTTATACGTGCTTGAGCATTAGCAAGGGAGTTATATGACTACCATTTATAACAACTTTGGTATGTCACATCCCAAGACCTTGAGTTGATAATTTAATATCTTTTTAATTTTTTATGACAGTGTTGGCAACAAAGTATCTTTAGTTATCAATAAAGTGTCTTTAGTTGAAAACATTTCAAAGGCAATCTTTGAGTTGACTATTTAGTATCTTTAGCTGACAACCTTAAGTTGAAAATTAGGTATCTTTAGTAAACAACAATGTATCTTTGAATGACAACATAGTGCTTTTGATGAATAATAAAAACTTTTTTTAGTAACAACTTAGTATCTTTTGATGACAAGTTATGAGCAATCTTATGCAACAATTTCACAGAAAAAAACAACAACTCCATTTCCTTCGCTGACTTCATAAATGTTGTCCAGTAACTGCAAGACTAAGTAAGGGCCAATATTTCAAATGAAATGTTTTGATAACATGCCCAATACTTAAATGTAGACTGTTGAGTCAACAAAAACTTGTAGTATTTCGATACACAAATAGTCATAATTTGCCAAAAAAATCACTTTTTGGTTAAAAAAAATTACAGTTGCCAATTGGCCATAGCTTTTAGTTTAAATAAATTTATGACCTTTATGTACAAGTACATTTATTTACATGCAGAAGATTATTTTAAAAGACAGAACAGCAAACAGAAAGTTCTAATAATGTGAACATCACAGCACAGTAAGCACCTTGGCACAAGCAAGCGGGTCGGGGTTATTGTTGCTCTCCTCATCCTCATTTTCCTCCCCACTGAAGGCCTCACTAGCTCTCTGAACTACCACCTACAAAACAGACAAAAAATGAGCACACTTTTCAGAAAGGAACATGAGCTGAAAGGAAACTGAAACCACAAAAATAATTCTTTATTCAACAAATTTTAAAAGGAACTAAATGTCACAAAAAAAAATCTTTATGAAAAAAAACCTAAATGTCTCCAAATAACTTATGTACTTGATGTAACTCAAACACAAAAAATTACAATTATTTGCCTACCTTGATACGACTGTTTGTGGTTAGTATTAGCAGGAAGTCATGGTGAGTGTCTAGACATAGTCGAACTAGTGAGTGGTACAGGTGATGGGGCCTCACCCCTGACTGGTCCTGGCTCCAGGAAATGGACCGCGTCACTACACAGTGAAACAACCCATCTGGAATACATAGATGGGATAAATTACACAACCCATCTGGAATACATAGATGGGATAAATAACACAACCCATCTGGAATACATAGATGGGATAAATAACACAACCCATCTGGAATACATAGATGGGATAAATAACACAACCCATCTGGAATACATAGATGGGATAAATAACACATTGACCTCTAAATCTAAATGCTATATATGTATGTATTTGATAAATATCCACAGATATCATCTTTAAAAATCACTCCTATAGACCTGTGTGTGTGTATAACAGAATATATCTTTAGACAGGTTTCTTTAGACATTCAAGAGTCTAACTTATCATTTTTTTATAGTTTTAGACAGATTCTTTAGTTATTTAAGTGTCTACATTTTAGATATTGCGACAGCTGTTCATTTATAACAGTTGATTATTTTGTTCTGCAAGTATTTTAATAACAAAGAAATTAACAATAAAGTACTGTTTTAACAATGCTATTACCTGGAAGTAAGCCATTATTAAAGGTGATATAAAAACAAACATCTTCCGGTTTCTTGGTGTACAATTTAGTAACATCAGAGGCCTTTTTGAAACGAGATGGCACAAAATAATGCTTGCTGTCTGTGAACTGCAACTGGGACTGAAACAGATGAGGTGAATTTATATTAATACATACATGTGAACTTTTTCTGAGGCCAAAGTGAGAGATTTTAACTTGTAAAGTGGAAAATTTGTTTATTTCACATAAACAAAGAAAGAAGTTATCTGTTTCCTAGGGAGATTTCTGAAAATGTGCAAAACACCACACATTTTCAAATAATTTTGAACCTTAGAACCGAAAGCGGACATGTGAATATAAAAATGCATCAAAAACATATAAAAAATTAGAATATTGAAAAAGGACACAATAAGTAAAATTATATTAATGTCTACATAAGAGAGTATGTAATTCTTTAAATTTCTAAAATAAATAATATATTGCATATATAACACATACACCTTTTAATAGGTTCCTTGAAGTAAAGATAAGAATAATTAACATATATTTTTGCTTGTCAACTGATTATTATTATACAATCAACACTCTTATTATTATTCGGAAATCCCCATTTCCAAACTAAAGAAATGTTTAACTTATCTCCCTTGTGGGAAAGTAAAAATACTTTGCTTATTTTCATTATACTGATCAAACATGTTCAATCATTTTGATCTTATTCAATATCATCTAATTTTAGGTTCGTACTACAGCCTGAAGCATCCTCAATAGTGAAAGGAATCATACTTTTTCTACAATGTAACTATATGTAGCTACCCAATACCAACCCACAAGGGAGGCAATACCTGTAACTTGAATGAGGTCCCTTTATAAACCAAAACTGACAATTCCCAGACTGTACTTGCACAAGACATACACTCTCTTAAATATGTAATGTTCACAGTTAATTCAGTTTCAGAAAATTTCCAAATATGTAAAGCACAAGACAAAATCATTGAGCGAGTCTGTACAATATGCCAGTCTGTCAACCATGTCTTCTCCAAAATATTGGATGAATAAAGGAATATTTTTGCAACAAATATAAGAGTTTTTGGATAGTTTTGAGACAAAATATAGGAGTTTCCAACTTAAAATAGTTTCATTTACTGGCACTTATACTAACAATTCTTACCTGAACACTTACTGTTTCTACAATAATCATTGTCCAAAATGTCTACCATAAAAATGAAGGAAACCATTAACTTTGGACAACAGCATCACAATCCAAGCAGACAGCCGCTGCAAAGCACAGCACCATCACCTGAATGGTCACCTAAAAGACCTGTGTCTATTGCACTATCTTGCAAGGTGACCATACAGATGACGAAGACGAGCACAACATCATTGTCGGAAGGATTGTGAAGTTGTTGCAGGCATAGGAATTCTCTTGCATGTTAACAAAATAAAGCCAAAAGCAGTATCACAGCAATATTTACTCTCTTCATTTATCAGTGACAAATTTACTAAAAAATATAGATTTTTCAGAATATAGGATTTTGATCCAAAATATAGGAGAAATAAAGAAATATAGGAATCAGTTGAGAGTCTGATTTACAAACAACATTGAACAAATGCTGTTACATGTAGGTACCTCAGTGTTAGCAGCAATACACAGACAGATAAGGTCACACTTCTGCAGCAGACTGGTTATGAGTAGTTTCTGGTTCCCAGCCCAGACTGTGTCAAGTAATGCTTCATCCAGGAGACCAGTCTCACAAAGTTTGGCCCACTTGTCTGGTACCAGGCTCCACTGATGTGAGTACAAATGGATATAAGTCAGAATGTTAGACAATTAACATATTATTTGAAACTATCCTTCAATAAATATGCTCAAAACTTTAATTTGATGTATTTAAAAAAAACAATAAGGATTATCCTGATTTAGATGCTGCTTACATGATATTTTCCATGGATTATTATATTGCTCAATTTTCCATGATACCATAAAAAACAAAATTTGCACAATGATATACACATTTTATTGACACACCTTACTGCAGAAGTAATCTAACGCAAAATAAATGTTGTTTATTTTTTATTTACAGGTAGTTCCAACTGCTGTCACTCCATAAAAAACATGGGTAGCCTGTAAACAGCAGGCATCACTCAACTCACTGCTGGATAGTTTAATGTTGAAAATGGGCAGTACACTGTTATCATTAATTTTCAGGGTTCCTGTCCTTTGGAAATGGGTTCTAGATTTGATATTAAGCCGTACTTTAAGTATACAGTGAATATTGGAGATTTTCTTGAGATGGACCTTAACAAAAACTTAACCAATGCTGATGCAGACAGTGAGGAGACCACAATGGCAATATATTTCCTTGAAACAGGTATTTAATCAAGGAAGTGGTGCAGAATTTTAGTTTGAATGATTGTTTCATATCTATACATGATTGGCACTAAATATGTAATAGAATGGAATTGTTTGCAGTCATGTTAGTTCACAATTATGCATTTAAACTTAAATGTATATGTTTTCATTTCAGCAGATTTTTATGATTTTGATGCAATAAGAGACTAATTCCATAAAGAGTTCAACTTTCCATGACAATTTCTAAAAAAGAACCAAAGAACAAATTTTAAAAAGTCAAGATTCAATGATTTTTTGGAACATTTGTTTTCAAGACATTTCTAGATGTGTATAATCAATAAAAAATAATTGAGTTTTGTTTAATTTTTGCATATGATCCTGGAAGACAACTGTCCCAAGTTTACTAGTTTGCTTTTTTTTTTATAATGTATACCTTCAATTGATAATCTTAAAAGGTCAATTTGGCATAAAGATAAAACAAGTCTGAGTATAACCCTTTTAAAAAGAGCAATATAATTGCAATATATCTATGTTTCTTCAAATTATTAGAGAAAAAACCCACAACAAAGCTCAACACCATTTTAAGCAAGGTTCAGGTTTGGAGGTCCAGGTCATTTAAAATCTTATACTCAAGCTCAAAGTACTGTAGCCTTACAAATGTCCTCATTAAGCAGTGTTTTTCATGAAAAAAAACAATGACTTCACATAATCTAAACCTGGCAATACAATGGATAAAGAATCGCATCCAAGTACAGGAAGCCCTGGTTTCAAAGATGGAAAAACTGATTCTGGAATAATCTCCCTTGCTTATGCTCTTGCAAGGTTTGGGCAACAAGTGGTCTGCCTAGTGTCAGGATAATGTGACTGAGTGTTGTGTCAAGCCAATTTTTCAAGGCATGCAACTCACTGTCAAGGCTGACTAATTTTTGCTTCTACAGAACAATGTCTCTGAAGATAACTGATAGATTTTTGGCGATATGACAAACCCCAAAAAACAAATTTCCCTTACAGTACCTTGTCAACTGCTGGATCTGTTGCAGAGATGACCAGATGGAAGGTGTCGACTAGCCACTGTGGCTGAAGGATGACTGTGTTTCGGAGGACATTGTCCAGGAGGGTAGTGCCAGACCCGTAGAAGATTACCACACCCAGGTCATGGTAGAATTCCAACATGGTCAACACCTCCGATGGTTCAATGATACCCACATTTCCAGCAATCTCAACCACCTAGGGAAATAAACACACATGCTGATGCATACATCATATTATAACTTGAAAAAGAAATCTGGGAGAAACTGTTTGTTTTAATGTCTTTTAATTTATTTGACAGGAAAACATATTTTCAACAAAATGTCTACAAAATTTGTTTCTATGAACGATTAAAAGCGCTGAGGGAAATTTTTAAAAAATGCAACAAAAAATTCTGAAATAAGTAAAACTAAAACTTTTGTTTTGAACAATTTTCTAATTTAGTCCTTATTGTAAGTACTTTAACATACCCAGCAAAAACATGAGTATAACTATTTTTCTTCTTCAGCTGATGAGAAACATTTGTAGCATCTGTTAGGCTTTATTTCCATCAATCCCAGCCATAGCCCACCAAACCATAGGATGCATAGATGGTCCCCCAGCCTACCTGATCATAGGATGAAACATGGCTAGTCTCCCCTAAGAGGATGCATGGATGGTCTCCCCTGTCTACATGATCATAGGATGCATGTGTGGTCTCCATTGCCAACTTGATCATCAGACAAATGATGGGTCATTCTTGCCTACCTGCTCATAGGATAGATGCCTAGTCGCAACGCCCACCCTTACTACCCCCGTCTACCTTATATATGATTCATGTTTAGTCCCCCCTTCTTATCTTATCCTAGGATGCATTGCTAGTTTCCCCTGCTACCTAATCATGTTGCATGGGTGGTCTCCCCTGCCTACCTGATCATGATGCATGTCTAGTCACGCTACATACCAGATATACAATTCATGTCTAGTACCACCCTGGCTACGAGCGATACAATTCATGTCTAGTTCCCCACTGCTTATCTTATCCTAGGATGCATGGCTAGTTTCCCCTGCTACCTAATCATAAGTTGCATGAGTGGTCTCCCCTGCCTACCTGATCGTAAGATGCATGGGTGGTCCCCCCTGCCACCAGATTGGAAATCTCCTGTTCAAACCTCAGCCATCTAGTGGGCATCTTCTCTCCGAGGTATGACTCACGACACAACACTTCTTCAATCTTATTCCGAACCTCCTGCAGCTACAGAGTACAACAACTGTTAAAAATAGTCTTTATTTAGAAAACTAGTTGTCATACTGAACTTGTATATCATTTGTTTATCCACAAGGAAAAGGGGTGTCCACAGGTTAGTGGTTAGACTCATTAACTTCAAACTCCTCATCACCTGACAGCGATAGTACAAGTCCCAAAATAGGGTAGATCATCCACTTAGCACTAGTGGTTCTACCCAGTCATTTTAGCTTGATGTCAATATGACCAGAATAAACATCAACAACCTGAAACTTTTATTTGTTGCTGACACTCACTGGACTTATTCTAAGTGACAATTTCAATAATGTTATAACAATGTATCAGCAATGTAGAGATTCATTAAAAAATGACCAATCTACAGCAATGCTTTCATGTAATTATTCTCCACAAACCCAATAAATCAAAGAGCATGGTTCTTGTGCACAAAGCCACTTGTTTAATTTTGGTAACAGAGCCAAACTGAGAAATGGTACAGGGCAATTTCTATCAGTTGTTCACATGCTTTGAAGGTACATTTGCTTGGAAAGTGGGTTTATAACAATTTGTGATTAAAATTACAGCATGTAGATGATGATTTTAATCATTATGTGGATCTTGTTGTATGAAAAATCAACCAAAGTGCACTTCGGAGTTCACTTCATGAGAAGTATAGTTTACGTTACTTTTTCCAAGGCATTATATTATTAACAATACAGCTGAAAAATATGTATGCTATTAAAAGATATAAAATTTCATACATTTGACAGTTCAATGTTTGTTGGAGTTGACCCCTGATATGTCAGGGCATGGTTATATTGGCTCTAAGAGAAGCATTGCTATATCAAAGCAGAAACTAAAATGTTAACCTTATAGCAAATAATAACTTTAACTATTTCCCTGTTCATAATTCCCTTTCTTATATCCATGTCTGAAATACTGGTAAAAGGGGCCAAAAATCCTGCAACTCTAAGCTTGTCATTAGGAAAAATATCAGGTTCATATGTTTCCATGATGGTACTAAAGACAATTGTAAAATTTTTATCAAAATTGATGCAAAAGTCTAGGAGAAGAAGCATTAGCAAAAATGATTTCAGGTTAATAGTCAGAAAGACAGACAGACTACCTGATTTCAAAATCCCCACCTCCCATATAAGAACTTAGTTGTTAGGTTTTTCGGATGGGATTTGCCAGCATTTTTGCCAATACTGTGCAGCAACATTTCCATCATTATAGCACACGGGCACTTATGAGGTGTCCAGGGACGGAACCCGGCCGGTCCATTATACTGACACCGATGAGTCAGGCAAAATGCTGTCCCCTTAGCCCCGAGCGTTAGGAAGGAAACCACTACTAAAAACTTTAAAGTCTTTGGTTTGAGCTGGCCAGGGTTTGATCCCGCGAACCTCCCAATCAACAAGCTGACCCTCTACCACTTGAGCTTTTGTGGCTGGTTTTAGTTTTTTGGGGGTGGGGCTATAAAAATCCCTCTTTTTCTGAGTCTCCTAATTCTAAGTAGCTTTTGAAGCATACAAGCTATAGTTAAATGATATACTGCATTATAATATTGCAGACCCTGACCAGACAGTTTCATGTAAGAACATTAATTTTTGAACTTGATGAACATAAAATGCTTTATTATTATGGCTCATGCTATGCTGGTTAAGAATTCACACCCAAAATTATGTCACTTAATTATCATTCTTGTCTCCTTATATACAACACAAATTTTCTTAAGTATCTTTAAATTATGGCCTGCAGTCTGAACTAAAATAAATGCAGAAAGAAGACTTTCAATTAAAGAAGACACTTAAATGAAAAAAATGTTATGTCACCAAATTATTATTCTTGTGTCCTTGCATATAACTTAAGTTTTTTTGATTAACTTACATTCTGGCTAACTGTCTGAATTTAAGTTAATGCAAAGGCTGGACTTTAAGTTACGAATATACTTAAATGAAGAAATGGAAATATTTATTAAGGGAAAACACATTATTTAAAAGAAAACATTATCTTTTTTCACATACTTTTAGTGCTGTTATTGTCAGCCTACTAGATAAAAATATTGACTTTTAAACATTCCAATACAAAAAACTCTCTCCTATTTCTCCTTTTATAAAAACAGTTTATCAATATACATTCCATACCGAAGCATCCTCTAGATTGCTGTCGACAGCGAAGAATGGTGTAATAATATGCTGTGTGTAGGGTTTGCCTATCACAAACTCTTGAACTTGAGCAAACTTTTCCTCCACCTGAAATACATAAATGAATTACATTATCAATATGTATTTGAAATTCATTAAGGCACAAATAACACAAAGGTTGCTCTTTTTCATGACATAGTTTAAAATATTGCCAACAGAAGTAGAGTTTGATGATATTGCAAGCAGAGTATATATTCTTTAATTTAATGCAAAACTATAAATTAAGAAGAACAGTAAATATGCTGCAAAACATTCTGTTCCAATAGTGGAAGATATTCAAGACAACTTAATTCTAAATGCTGACAAAGAATAAAAATCATAAGGTGCCTAACATTTCTTCAAGAAACCATTTTTTTCCCCGCACAAGATTGGGGAAATGGTAATTTCTAATGAATTTAGAAATGTTCAATTTTTTTAAAATATTTCTATAATAAAATAATAAAATAGTTAATACATCTATGCCTATGTAAACATACATCTAAGTCACAGTTTATAGCGAAAATGTTACAAAACTCTTACCATTTGCTGGACAGATGATTAGGGTGGGATACGTTTTACATTCATGCTGTGAAGGGTGTTTCCAGTAAGTAAAGGGTTTACTTAAGAATAAGATTATGAGTATAAATGTTTTCATTTTCTTTACTGGGTTTATTGTCCCACCAACAGTATTTCAGTTATCTGGAGACAGTGTCCACTTGAAGCAGATATAGTGCTGCCTTCACTGTGTATAGCATGCCGTGAACACATGGCATGATACCACACCCAGTCACATTATCCAAACACCGTTCAAACAGTTCTGGAACTACCCTTATATTTGCTTGAGCATCATAAATGTTTTCCCAAATTGGATTACAACTTAATAATGGCTATAAAATTAATAACCCAAGAATCCTAATTGTGAACTTTGTCTTCCAAAGGAGTACTGGAGGTACATGTAAGACAATTTTTTTTTTTTTTTACTTACTCTGAAAACGTTGCCAAATGTCAAAAGAAAACACAGCCTATTCACTATTCTGTAACATGCGCTGTATCTGGGTCTAGCTAGTGTGGACAGTATTACAAGAACCATAGGACTTACTACTGTTCATCTTTCGGGAGTCAAAGATAATCATAACATTAACCATAATATTAACTGATTGGTAAAGCTGGATCAGGGCATCTGAAGATATTCACGACATATAAAATGATACTACTCACTATATTGTTTGTTGGATTTATCATCCCACAGGCAGTGCTTCAGTTATTTAGAGACAATGTCCATCTAAAGCAGATATAGTGCTGCCTTCACTGTGTATAGCATGCAAAAAAAAGACCTGGCATGATACGCAGTCACATTATCCCAACACCGTTCAACCAGTTGTAGAATTACCCTTATGGATGCTAAAGCATTAGCAAGGGAGCTACAGGTGTACTACCTGTACAACAACCATTCTAACGACTTTGCTATGTCATGGCCAGGAACTGACTTTGGAGCCACCTGTACCTGCAGCTAATGATTGCATTAACAGGTCTGGTCACCATACTGTTAATAGTGTTAGAAAAATCAGCGATTCCTATCGCTTACCATTTTATTACATATGTCAGCATCAGCATCTAGACTGGCCCTGTGGGTACCCACAATGAAGATGGGTGGAGAGAAGTGGGAGCAGGAGGGCTCTCGTGGAGAACTAGAGGTGTGCAGATAGATGGACCGCAGCCATGAGTCCATGTGATCTAGTGTAGACAGATTCTGGGCCTGGAACATTACAACAAACATCAATCAATTTTAAAACACCATTTATATTACTGCTATCGCCAGAACTCCTCAGTCATTTCTATTAAAACAAGCATTTGATAGTATTGCGGGCAATACAGTAGTCCCCTAGCCGTCCCTCAAAAAGTTCTTTAATTATTATACGCTCCTGTTTATTGCCATTTATAATTAATATGAGGTTGAAGTCTGTATTTGTATAATTATGCACTATTATTTAAGGTAAGTGCACCTGAATGCGCTATCCAAATCTTCACAATTTTGCTGCAAGGTCATGCTGTGAGCTTGACCTTCAAGGTAGCGACCCAAATGTTGAGCGCGGCACGTCATCTCAATATGGTGATCATTTCTGTGAAATAGTTGTTAAATCTGACTTCAAATAACAAAGTTATGGGCCGGACGCGATTTTGCTGCAAGGTCACGCTGTGACCTTGACCTTCAAGGTATCGACCCAAATGTTGTTTGCGACATGTCATCTCAATATGGTGATCATTTCTGTGAAATAGTTGTAAAATCTGACTTCAAATAACAAAGTTATGGGGCGAACATGATTTTGCTGCAAGGTCATGCTGTGACCTTTATCTTCAAGGTAGCGACCCAAATCTTGCTCGCGACACGTCATCGCAATATGTTGATCCTTTCTGTGAAATAGTTGTAAAATCCGACTTCAAATAACGAAGTTATGGGCTGGACACGATTTTGCTTCAAGGTCATGCTGTGACCTTGACCTTCAAGGTAGCGACCCAAATGTTGCGAGTGCATATTGTACACATTGCTACCTATTAACATACCAAGTTTCATGCAACTAGCTTTAATAGTTTTTAAGTGATCAAAGGATCCAGATTTTTAGGAGACACACAGACAGACAGACAGACAGACTGTCAGACTGACGGACGGAGGGTAAACATATAGTCCCCTCCGGTGTGAACACCGGTAGGGGACTTATAACATTAGATAACAGTCTGACAGAGAAAGACTGAAGTATTATAAAATAAAACATTATAAGTAGTTTTTCTTATTTAAAATTTTATCTGTTATGGCAGATTTCAGCGATGAAAGAACTAACGTGATAATTAATCATACTTAATTACTTATCATGGCTCTATCTATAAAAATTACAGCTAAATTAGCTTTTCTCCAATTAGTTCTATGCACTTTTGAGCTAATATATATGTTAAATGTTCATAATTTATTGAATATGATGTAAACTTTAAAATGTTGCTTTTGCTGTGGAAATGACTGAGGTATTTGACTTACTTTTGCACAACATAACATATGCACAGATGACCTGATATTTAAAATATTGAAATATAAGATCTGCTGGACTATTAGTCTAGCATTAGTCTTTCTATTTCATTAAAATATTTATTGCTTTGATCAATGAGGCTTCTAAGTGTGATCTTTAAAGTTAGTATCCGACAGTTTGGACCAAAAATATTTTCATTATACATCTGAGTAAACCATTATTATATGAACATATCTCGTCAAATGCTGTTTATTGATGTCCTACACCTGTCTGAAAAGTGAACTATTATGCCACAATCGTCATTACAAACATGTATTTCCTATCTCAGCCATGCCGCACAGTTAGCTATTTTTAAACCAAGAAAACCATATAACCACTAATGTTTTTGTTCATCCACGTCATCTTCTGTGTCATCAATGTCTATTTTTAGCAGGAATCCCAGTCGTTCTTATTTACTGATATTGTTACATATATAAGATGTCAGCAAACTGTCGGATACCAACTTTTAGCACCAAATTTTCCACGAAATAAACTCTTAACCTGCTCAGTACAAATTTATCAGGCTCAAACATCTAGTATAGATATAAACCTGGGGTCATATTCGTAAACATTCTTAGTTAATAATTCCTACTTAAACTAAGAAACTGCCTAAGATTTTAAAAATTCTAAAAAATTTATGAATAAGTTAAGAAATTTCTCAGATTAAATGGTTTTATGAATAAAATAAATGTTCTTAAATCTAAGGAAAAACTTTTAGATTTAAAAAATTTCATTAAATAAGTCAGAAGAAATAACTAACATTCTTTATGAATAAGACCCCAGCTGTCTGATCAGAATCTACACTCCTTCCTGTAAAGTATTTTAATATGTCTTGCCACCTATGCATCAGGCGCGTATCTTGGCCATTTTTGAAGTTACGCACAATTACAAGGGAAATAACATTTGCAATAATACTTTTGAATATTTTTGGTTCTTTTCTAATGAATAAAAGATATAATGCAGACATGCAAAGAACTTATCGCAAAATATGAATGACTAAAATTCTGACATGTATAAGTTTAATCATTTTAAACAATTTCAACTTGATTGGTGTGGTAATATGACTTTATAACATAGAAACTACAGAAGTAAAATATATCATTCCTAACCCGGGTTAGGCATCGACTTTCTGTGTGTTTTTGGTACCTTTAGATTTTTCATTTTTTCGTACAGAGGTCAGGCACATGCGTAAAGTAAGTAATGGCAGAAACGTCTGCTATGCATGAAGCGGAAAGCAAATAACTGAGGCCCATTTTTACCAACAATTTTAAATTTATTAAAAAAAGACATTGATGTCACTATAAGGTCCAAAGCATATTTGAAGATGCATGTCCGAGTTTTGATTGATGTTATAATGGTGCAAGGCAATGTTACAGTCTCACCTGAACTGCAGTAGAAGTATTAGTTTTGCAGGTAAAAACTGGGACTATAGTTCAACTGAAGTCATGACCAGCGCTTAAGAACATGTTGTATTCATGGAAACAGTTGACCCTTCTTTAATACGACAATAACTACATAGATAGTAGCATGTTATCAAAACTACTTAAATATCACTGTATTTGTACATAGTGTATGACAAAATGGCTCAGCAAATCCCCCACTCGTAGTCCAACTACTACACCACAGATGCCCATAAGAACATTTTTTTTTTTAAAAATTCGTATTAGCTAGAACAATTAACCAAACAATAGGTCCAGTTAAACCATGGCTAAGAATGTGTATCCGTTTCTCAGTCATGTCTTATGTGAACAAATGGCCAATACATTGCAAAAGTTTTCTGATTTGTCATGTCCCGAAAATAGTATCTTGAAGACGAGCTGACAACCAATCAATTACATAATCCTTTCAAAAGCAATTAACGGAGAAGCTCACCTTGCTTGAATCAGATTCTGACAGTAGATCATCTGTAAGGTTGAACACAAACATATACACAGCTCTGGCTGTCCAAAAGAAACGATGGGTTGAGTTTGGAACCTCTTCCCCAGCGAAATCCCACACATTTAGCTGCATCTGAGCACCTTCATGAGGTTTTGTTGGGATCTGTGCAGGTTCCACCACAGTGGTCTTGGTGTCTGAGATGCTAGAGTCCAGTAATTTTTGCACCATCTCGATGACTTTGTCTGGGACTTCCCTCAGGTAGTCAGCAGGAACATCACTGAACTTGGTAATGGTGGCGGAAGAGGGTTTACTGAACAACTGAAAATGAAACCAAATACAAGTATGCGATTACTTTATAACTATTAAAAAACATTAGGTAAAACTATTTTTTACATTATTTATTAAACCTATTTATTCATAGTCGATCAGGAAACAAGTACTTTCACCTTATATCAATCACACTCGAATGCCCACTTCCTGGGTAGAACAAGAACAAATGTACTCACCTACTGAGTACCTGGAACAATGTGCAGTAAGTAGTGTGGTTCAAGGACTAACATCAGTTTCAGGGATTGAACCCGTGACTCTCCAATCGGAATTCCTAAGTCTTAACAATTAGGCCATGAATTTGCACATTGAAATATCATACTGACTCACTTATAAGACTATTCGCTTATAAGACGACCCCCCTACTTCACCTGTGAAATTGTCGGTTTCTGCTTCGACCCGCTTATAAGGCGAGGCGATAAAATGAACAGGAGCATCGACCAGTCATGCTGTCTCAACAAAAGGGTTAATTGGTAAACAGTGACTGTAATTTTCACTCGTTGCGGGATGTATCTAGTCTCAGCTGCACTGCTATCCTGTAGCGCGTGGCGGCATGACACTAATTTCTTTGATCTACGTCACCAAGTCTGGTATAACAGTACACGATATATCGGGGAACAGTGCACTGTCCTTTTGTACATGCCGCCAATCGATAATTTCATGGAGAAATGTAATAGGCAGCTGCTTATAAAAACACATCGTTCACACCCTCACTGTCAAACTGCTCCGATCGATATCACCTTGACAACAGCTTATCTAAGAGTCAGTCACTTGACCTGTGTAATGAGGCAAGTCTACACGAGTAAATTACAGCTTGGTGTATTTGGCAGACTGAAGTTGAAAGTTTGTTTCAGTGTTTACTGACGGATAATAAGCCGTGTTTCATGCAGAACAAAGGGAAATGAATGTGAGACAGTTAATCATTGACGGACAGAATTCAAAGTTCAATTAAGGTAAATTATCGGTGATCGATAATGACGGCACGTCGGGTCAGTGCATAACCGCTAACAAGTTTATGTGGTATGTTTTCGCCCTAAAACAAAGTAAAAAACTTTTTACCAGGTCGCTAGACCCCGCCTATAAGACGAGCTCACACTTTGAACATGAAATTTAAAGGAAAAATCCCCGTCTTATAAGTGAGAAAATACGGTATATTGAAAGATTTTCAAAAAAAGTAACAGGCTAAGTCACAGAAAAAGAATCAGTAAACAGTCAAACCCAAGTAAACAATGGGTTTTAAGGTATGATAGTACAGAATGTTTTATCAATTTATATTATGCAATATCTTATTTCATTGTAGAACCAATACACATCTTGTAACTACTCATCATATGGGTTTAAGTCCCAGACAGGACGAAAACTTTCATATGGGAGGTCTCCCAGCTGACCTTCGGTGTGCCATTGGTTCTACCTAGTGATATATCTTCCTACACGACCAATTAGCTGGAAGAGGCTCAATTGACCATAATTGTGTTGGTTACAAAAACAAACAAAAAACAAAACAATACTGAGCAAGAGGGCTATCTTGGGCCTCTACTGCTCACCTTAGTGCCAGAGGCATGAAGTGATCATGTGCCAAGAACATCAGCCATGTTTAAACAGATCAGAATATTTGTAAAATTGTTGACAGTGGGGTAAGAATTAATTGGACAAAACTTTTTCAATTTGATTAAATATTTTCAGACTAACAAGCAGATTTTCAAATTTGTTTGAATGAAGAATGACCACAGGCCTGTTAAGATGCTTTCGACTGATCTTTTTTTTTTAATAGAATAATATTATTAATAGAGGTCTACCCAAGAAATTCACATTCTAAGTATCAAGGCTTTTTTTGTAGTAATATGAAAAAAATGTGTTTTAGATATTTATTATGCAGCCTTGTTTTAGACAGATAAAATGACCAAGGGTCACCCAACAAACATAAGTGTGGTAGTTTTTGTAGTTTCAGACAAGAAGATTTTTCAAAGGTTTACTAAATAGCATGTTATGGAAAATGCCCAAAATCTAAAGTTTTTTTTTGCCTGTCATTTTTTAACAGTCTTTATGGAGGTTCATCCAAGAAACATGTATACCAAATATAAAAACTCTAGGTCTTGTAGCTTCTGACAAGAACATTTTCTATGTTTACCATATACCAGTTATTGCATATGACAAATAGCCACTCTACAAAACACTCACTAAACCTACACCTGCCCCCTTGCTGCCAGGTTTCTTTGTCTTTTTTTAACATTTTTGTCCTCAATGCCTACAGACAATTTGGATGAAGTTTCCTTGGATTCAGCAGGTAAAGAGCTTCAGAGAAGTTGATGGATTGAAAACACAAAATGACAAGTGATCAAAACAGCTCATAAGTGCATATGCTCTGGTGAAAAAGAAAGACTGGTTTAAACAGAAATTTAAAGGTAAAACATTAACATTTACTACATAAAAAAGATAACTGAATATACTGTTTGACTGTTGTATTATACAAACATAAAATTAAGAGCTTTTTGAAAAAAATCAAAGTTAGAACATATTGAAATGCAACATCTGCATTTGTCTGGGTGAAAACAGACGAGGTATTACTGGAACATTTACAGGAATGAATTGTATCAAATGTTTTGCATCAATAATAGATTAGTAATGACAGCAACATTTATGGCACAGTAAAAGGAGGCAATTTAAATAATTATTCAGGAGCTAATGAACCATATTTATCAGGTATGACCGTCTATATTAATTTAATATGGAAATACCACAACAGTCTCTACTTCATGTTACTACAGAGACAAATGCATTATGTTTTAGTTGTTGTTATTGTTACTATTAGAAATAATAATAATAATAATAATAATAATAATAATAATAATATTATTATTATTATTATTTTTATCATTATTATCATCATCATTGTTATTATTATTATGAACAAAATTATTAATACTATTATTACCTTACAAAACTATCAACTTACCTTTTTTGTGATTTATTTATTTAATCAATAGTAAATATTTCACAGGAAACTATTTAAGCATAGTTATCTAAAACAATGACTAAAACACAATAGAGAAATTACCCATGTGCATAAATATTATGCGAAAAATCTTAACGAATGACCACTGACAACATACGCCACATGTTTATAGAGACCACTAACCTTTTTCCCACTGGAGACTTGAGACCTTTGAGAGTCTCTGGATCCGGTCTTGGTCCGCTGGGATGACGAAGGTTTACGCTGGGGTTTCTGAATCTGTAACTCATGCACAATGTTTGCGGCAAGGGCAGACTGGTACTCTTCCTCTAGCTGTGGATCTCCTGCACAGAACCCAGAGATAAACTGACATTCAATACAGGAATGCATGGCTAACAGACTTGTTACACTGGTACAAAATACAGGATTTATGTAGTCAAACAAAATTTACTTTCTTTCTCAATTTAATTTTACATGTACATTTAAAGGTCTTCTATTCAATCATCAAAATGAAACCTATTTACAGCTAATGAGCTTGGAGATTTCATTAAGTGAAACTTAAATTATCAGAAGACTTTTCTTTCTTTTTTTTACCAAGTGATCTGTAGAGAGCAAATTAAGTCTCGCCTCTTTAACTCAATTCACCCAGAAGGTGTTCCTTCTTTCTTGCCGTGCTCATGTGGTTCTAGCCAGACATCTAGACTTAAGTCTGGGTCTTCCTCCCCAAAATAGCTGGACATAGCAATAATTGGTAGCTGCAATGTATTTCCAAAACAAAAAAAAACAAAAAAAAAACAATTTACCCAATCACTGAGAAACATGACAGGGCTGTCAACCAATCAAAATTTTGATAGTAATTTAAGTAAGTTAGAGCATATTAAGTTTATTGTTATTAGCTCAAAGGGGGACCACTCTCTAACTCTGCCACCAACCAAAAATTCACTTAATATGCTCTATAACATAGTTGAGCCTACCTGAATGTTTGTATGCAGGCCAGTCTTTACTGCCTCCAGTGTTTTCAGCATCTAGGCCAGAGGGAGAACTGTCCCTGTCCACATATGTCCAGATGCCACTAGATCCGAGACTAAAGGTACATGTGCTCGACATGTCTATGCCAGAAACCTTGTCCGAGACAGTGCCAGGGCTGTAATACAACAAAACAGGGATGGAGATTATATAGCTTTCCAGTTGTAGTCTGAGACAATACTCAACCATCTGATTGGCTAGATTCAAATAAAATTTGAAATCTGACCAATCAAAGATTTGTCTTGGACTAAATCTCAAAGTCTTAAAATCTTGAGCCTAGATCAATATTTAATATATTCAACTCAATAGTGTTAAGTTGAAGGTAAGAAAATTAGCTGAAGTATGTAGCTGTATGATAAATCTGAATCATTCTGGAGTCTTGTATAAAACTGATAATCTATGCACATGTTAGTTTAACCATGAAAAAGAAATAATTTGTTAAATATACAATATTTTATTTTATATTCTAAATCAGTTGTTAGAGGAAGACCCCAGACTTAAGTCTGGGTAGAACCATTGGTGCACCGAAGGCTAGCTGAAAAACCTCCCTACATGAATTGCCCCGAATGGGACTCTAACCCATGCTGTGGAGTTACTACTCAGCGACACTAACCCCTCAGCCACAGGGGCACCCTCAGTACATTATAAACCAGTATGATTATTTGATCACTGCTAATGCATACTTTCTTGTGATAGTCAGGTTAACCATAGCATTTTAAAGATTTTTAGACTTATATTTATGCCAAAATTTCACTGTTTGTAATTGCAATATCTACAAAAGAACAGGTCATTAAGTCCAAGAATTCCAATTTACTAATGTACAATTCACCAATGTATCCCATGGGATCTTTTAAGACGGCAATCTGTCACAAGAAGAAAAAATGAATAAAAGAAAGCAGATGAGTAACATTATATGGTAGTTATGCACCTATTTTGACCGTCAAAAATATTTTGAACAGATCAAACTCAGTAAAACAATTGTATAACTTTTTTTTTCGAATACAGCAAAATAGTTCAGGCAAATATTATGTTTATTTAATGATGACTGAAATATGAGTTATTATGAATAAGAGTAAAAAGTTGAGGAAGAAACAACATACTGAAACAAGAGTGCCACGAGGGCCCTATATGGATCACCTGAATAAGTAGACACTTAGCCCTGGTGGCTATGATTTTGATGGATCAGAATTCTTTTAACAATCCTGATACAAGGTCACCAAATATCCAAGATCTATTTCTTATTGTGTCTGACGAGAAGATTTTCAAAGTTTTCATACAGGCCAGAGGGAAAATGGCCATGTAATTTGATGGATCAAAATGTTTTAAACAATCTTGATACAGGACCACCCAAGGAACAAGGATACCAAATATTAAAGCCTTTAGCTCTTGTAGTTTTTGACAAAAAAGATTTTCAAAGTATTCCTACACAGCCATACAGGGAATATTGCCATGCCCCTGATGGTTATGTTTTTGAAGGATGAAATTTCTTTGAACTATTTTGATACAGGACCACTGAAAGAACATGTCACAAATATCCCAAATATCAAGGCTCTAGCTCTTGCAGTTTCTGACAAGGATATTGACTAAATTTTCCTATATAGCCTTTTGTGGAAAATGGCCACGCATCAGAATTTTTGCTACGATCTTGATATAGGAAGGAATATGTGTACGAAAATACCAAGGCTCTAGCACTTGTTGCTTTCGGCAAGAAGATTGTCTACATTTTCCCATAGAACCTTGTATACTAAATATCAAGGCTCAAGCTCTTGTTGTTTCTGAGTTTTCTAAGTTTTCCCATCTAGCCATATAAGGAAAATTGCCTAGACCCTGGTGGCCATGTTTTTCTGATAGATCAAAATTCTTTTAACAATCTTGATACAGGGTCACCCAAGAAACATGAGTACTAAATATCAAGGCTTTAGGTCTTGCAGTTTCTGACAAGAAGATTTTCTAAGTTTTTCTATAAAGCCATACATGGAAACTTGCCACGTCCCTGGCTGCCATATTTTTAAGGTATCAAAATTATTTAATAATTTTTCATTTTCCCTGCCTGCTTAAGCTTCTGAGAAAGTTTAAAAATGAAAAAAAGTGACAACAGAGAGACAGACAGCTACATGAGAGACATAGATATAAAATTTCTTTTTTCGAGCAAAGAAGGAAAATCAATAAAACTGTACTTATGCTGGGAAAATATTTTAAACATCCAGGGAGAAGAGTCAAGTCTGGCTATGAAAAATCAATGATACATTTAAAAGGATGGTAGTATTATGAACACTGGCAGATCTTTGTTCCACTGCATAACAGTGGCTTACTATAGATATGTTCTGCAACATCCAAACACACTAGATCAGCTAGAACCTGTTTGCCTTATGAAGACCTGCACTATTTACTGATGTTTTGTAGCTCTACATTTACATTTATGAAGATGACCAAGTGACCAACTAAATGTATTTTCTGTTTGCTCTGTTTTTGCTTTTGAAATACACTGCAGCCACCAATTATGATCAATGTAGCAACATCCAGTTTTTTGGTGGAGGAAGACCCCAGACAAATGACTGGGTAGAACCACCGATATGTCGCAAGTCAGCTGAAAGACCATCTCACATTAATTACTTCGCCCCGAATGAGACTCGGACCTATGCAGTAAACGGCTAAGCATACAGAGGAGTTACAAAGAGGCGACTCTAGCACTACACCACAGGCGCCCCATAATTTTTTTTCTAGTTTCAGACAGGTTCCAGGACAAGGCCAAAAATTCTTTGGGACACAGAACACATACATGTATTTTTATATATTTTCTATATTCTATTTAATATCAGTTTAAATATAATAGATTTTATGTTTCTTTTCTTTATAGTTTAGCCCAAATTTAGCTAAACGTGTTACTAAGACATATCTTGAAAATAGATTTTAATTGGGAAGTTTCTTTTCTTACTTGACTAGCACATGCAAAGCTAAACCTGTTCCCCAGGCATATCACAAATCTTTTTCAAGTACTTAGAAAATCCATTTTGTTAATTTTGTTATGACCTGTGGTTAAACAGGTATTTGATACAGAAGCCTTTCTTTACATGGTGATGGCAGATTAATAATTGCTAGTTATAGACTATATAAAAATATGTAAAAATACTACATCATTGAGTTTTTCACATATCTTTATACATCTTTATATATATATCATTTGCCTGTCAAAAAAAACAATAAATGTTAAAGCACATGTGTTTGATTTCAAGTGTTCTTGTGTGTCTCTATACTATGGTAAGGCGAACTTTTCATTTCTGATAAAGATCTATTGATCTTGGAATGATTGGTTTAAAGAAATATATATAAACTGGCATCAAACAAAGAAGTAATTGTGTACAGCTAGTTTATTTTAACAAATATGGATAAACCACCATTGTGTAAATCATAAACTATAAAATAAATATGAAAAATTTGCATCAATTTTGATGAGGAAAATCCAATCGCTACGTAACCTAATTACAGCAGGTCATGGGCTGACTGAAAGAAGCATAACAAGGTTTTAGTGTGTTTATCTGAGTATATATAAGATCTCTTTCGAGGTCATGGGGATTGTGTTTTCAGACATGTATATTCATATTCTTATCTCTTCAATAGTTTGATAATGGAGGATTAAGAATTACTCTATACAATGGAAGAAATCGGTCGCAGTAATAGGTCCTTAATCCTTTATATGTAACCGGCTTCAATAGCTCAGGTGGTAGTTCTCACCTCAATTCAAGAGGTCGCGGGTTCAAACCCCGGCCGGTCACACGGAAGACTTTAAAGTTGGTAGTAGTAGTCCTAACACTCAGGGCTAAGGGGACAACATTACGCCCGACTCGTTGGAGTCAGTATAATGGACTGGCCATGTTCAGTCCCTGGGCACCTCATAAGTGCCCCTGTGCTATAATGACAGAAATGTGGCTGCACTGTATCAGTAAATAAAGGCAAATCCCAAATCTCTTTGTATCTTTGTATCTAAACAAACAAGACAGCTTACACATTGGTAAAGAACCTTTGATTGTAAATACTGATGTCCTGAGAAGCTCAGTATTTATGACCAAGAAAGGATGAAATAATCAAACCATATTGGGTATGAATCCCAGTTTAATTCTCTTTTTTAATTTCTAGGTAAAATGTATTTTAATCCTAAAATGGAAAGGGTTTGTGTAGAACTTATTATAAGGATTTAAAAATATATTCTCTTTTTTTTTAGTCTACTTGTTTTTTTCAATTTCACAAAATGTTTGTTAGTACAAATTGCAACATCAATCTAGCAAAGATAGAAACAGCGTACATTGAAACAGTGTCTTCAAACGTCCAATTTTTCATGTGCACATTTTAAGCGAAATAAATATTACACTCAGGTATCCAGAAAAATTTACAAGAGCAAAAAGACACCTTTACCAGATATTGAACTTTCATACTCATACTACCAAGATGGGTACTTTAGCCCTTTGTCATATTCACTTGATTTTAAGGTGGTATCTGACAGTTTACCTATATATAATATATATAACAATATCAGACCTCTGTTTAGAGTATTTGTACATAATATCTGCAGAAAAAAATCATACTTTAGTCTAAGCTTTGATGATTTTCAACAGTATCTTAATTTTAGGCCAGTAAAACTCATTAATCAACACTTAAATTGTTATTCTTTTCAAATCTATAAGTAAGAATGATTGGGTTTACTGCTAAAAATAGACATCGACTTCACAGCAGATGATGTAGATGAGTTTGAACTTAAGTGGTCACATGGTTTTCTTAGTTTATAAATAGCTCACTGTGCAGTGTGGCTCAGATAGGAAATATATGTTTGAAATGGCATTTGTGATGTTATGGTTCACTTTTCAGACTGGTATAAGACATCAATAAACAGCATTTTGCAAGAACTGTTGGGGTAACAATGTTCATTATGATGTGTTTTGGTCCAAACTGACAGATACCACCTTTAAGAAACAGTTTGCATCAATAGAAAGTATGAAAAATCTTTCCTACCTGTCTCACCTTATCTAGACAAATTGCTGTCAGTTTTATTTGTTTTGATTTTGAACATTATTGCAACCTAATTATACTAAAAGAGGAATGTCTAGAACTCAAATGGTGTAAACACAGCACTTATAATAACTTATGTAGTTCAACAATAATGCTCTTGTTCGTTTTGTTTATGAAATACATCGCAGCGACCAATTATGATCATTATAGTAATGTCCAGTTTTTTGGTGGTGGAAGACCCCAGACACATGTCTAGGTAGAACCACCAACGTACCAAAAGATATTGTTATCTTTTATTTCAAATCTATAAATAAGCACAATGGGGATTTCAGCTAAAAATACATACGGACATCATAGCTGGTTACCCATATGATCTAAACAGTAAATAGTCATTGTGATATCTTTAGTGTAAAAATAGCTTACTGTGCAGCGTAGCTTGGATAGGAAATGAAATTTTGCAATGATAAATTGGGTGTAATGCTAAACTTTATCACATTGATGTAAGGCACCAATTAATAGCATTTTCAGGGAACAATTAATTTTTTTAGTTGCATGAAAAAAAAAAAAATGGTTGAATCAGTCCGATAACACCTTTACAACCCAAAACAAATGAATGCGACTGGGTCTGCATACATAACTTTCCAGATAAATTTATGCACATAAATTTGATTTATTATTAGTAACTCTCAGTCACTGTGTTTCCTCAGAAAATATCAGTTACATATCTATAATTTTCCTCATAAAATAATTGCTTAGCTGGTAATTATTTACATTCAATTTCAGTTAAAAAGCCGATTTTTTTCCTAAAAGGCCACCATTTTGACAATGTGGCAGCAAATAAAAACCAATATCTTTTTTTATACTTGGTGTTGCAAAGACTAATGCTCTTTTCAAATGTTAATTTTTAATGCATCAGAATTGATATAAATCTGCATTTACTATTAAATAAACGATTGCTTTGGTCTTTTGATTTCATTAACGAATACACTTAAATTAAACAAAAAATATGCTTTAGTGCTGTACTTTTTTACCACGGCAGAGTAATGCACTAATGAGACTTCAAGAGTTATTGATCTTGTCACACAATAACATCATTCACCATTGACCCTTGTTTTTAACCTTTGCGAAAACCTATGAAATTTGTCTCAGTGATGCAAGAAAAAGCTTGTCATTGGCAGTAGACGATAACAGAGAAAGCCAAACAGGCCGCTGATCATGAAGTTTACACAGAATTGCGACCATGTTTGCTAATATCCAGGAAAGGCGTGAAAATAGCCCAAGAGATAAACTAATTAGCTAGCTTTAGTAGTCAGGTCAGCAGTGATGGATTATACTTAGAAGTGAAATCAAGCTAAAATTTTATGCATATAGTCATTAATTTTTATCAGAGATTAAGAAGGTTTTGTATTTCAATATTGTATACAATAAAATGGAATATGCATATTACCATTATTCATTTAACTGGAATCAACTGTACTTAGGCATTTCTTAAGACTGAGTGGTTTTATTTATATAATTTAAAAACATTTCTTACATCTAAGTTAAAATTTCAGGATTTTAGAAAATTTCTTAAGTTCTTCTTTAAGTCAGAAAAGAATAACTAAGATTCTGTATGTAAACAACTCATGGCATGTGTCGTGTCAGTGGGTCTATCTACATGTAGGTATCTGCCGGATGGGCTGTGTGACTATTACAAAGAAAAGTGTGTGTATATAAATATATAACAAAAATAATTTTTGACCAACCTTTGTCCCATCAAGGACCGTTTGAGACTAGATTTGCCTGCTCCTCTCTTGCCAACCAGCATCAGCCTAGTTTTGTAAATGGGCCTCATCCCAGATTTACATGCTGTGTCGTACGCCCTGATGGCATCACGTCCACGTGCCTGAATCTCTCTCGGAGCATCATCTGAATAGGCCAAAAAGATTTTTTTTTTTACTTCAAAAGTTTTAATTTGTTTCTTATATTCATTTCTTATTTATATCAATTTATTCCTCTGTTTTATGATACAGAGGCTATAATTGTTCATTTAATTTTATTTTTATTTGAAAAAGGGTCTTAAAAAGGAGATGGGACCTGGGGCCTTTCAGAAGAGAAAAATTTTGCAGCATTTTATTAATAAGGGAGGAAAATGTGTATGATTAACTTTTTAAATTGCTATCTTTAATCTTGTATGTTTATTACAAGGCATTCTTTCTATTATTCTTGTTCTTGAATTCCTCCATTAGATTATCATAGTCCATATCCCTCAAGCTACCATGTAGTCACTAGTCCAATTCAATGTGTTGAATTTTCACATTTTGACAATGAAATATTGCATTTTGTCAGAGGGGAATTTTCAATTTATGGGAAAATCTAGGCTTATTTTCTGAGTGGAAGGGGTCTTAAACAGCCCCTTTATATAAGGCCAAATGGTTATAATGTTGTGATATCGAAAATTGTGAAACACTGAAAGGGCTACAACTAGAACATTGTCAATTATGCAATTCATTTATTCATGTTTTATCTCCACCATAAGAAAACTACTTTACTCAAAGCTTGTTAAGTATGAATAAATCATGCTCTTCAAAAATAGCAGATCCAAATCAGCAAGCTTCTGCAGTCATCGAAATTCACGCATGTCCAATTGTCCATGGCGACTAAATTTAAAAGAGGACATGTGAATTTTATAAAGTTAGGTCACTTGATAGGTGAGTGTTTTTTTCTGAATCTCAAAAGCATACATACACTTGGATCTTGAAAAATACCTGTGTGAGTTCAGAAAGAAATTCAACACAGATGCGCCTATTTTACATTTCAATAAAAAAAAAAAAGAAAAAAAAAAGACCTTGTTGATTCTGAAACCAAATTTTGGGCACGTAAAATGTGTTTTAGGTCAGTGAATCTCCTAATGCTACACTCAGAATGGCATGTAACAATTGTGATGTTTATTTTGAAAACTGTTCCTGCTGGGAGCTGTCTGATCACTACCTGGCATTATTTGCAGCAGAGCCTCTGGCAAAATGTCAAGTGACCTTTGCATGTAAAATTTAGCAAATAATTCAAAATTTATGATGGATTATTAACATCTATAACTGACAATAGGGCAAACATATTTCATGTTCCATTTTTTTTTTAAATCTTGAATACCATCCTATGAACGATGACGCTGCAGATGCCTTGCTCCTATTATGTATAATTGTAACCCTTTACATGCTTGAACACCATTCATGCCATTATCATGAAACATAACCCACCGTAATGGTGTTTCCAGAAAGTAAAGGGGCAATGAATAAAATATGTCATATTGACTTTTGGTGTGTGCAGGTATATTGGAAAATAAGGAAATATAGAGATTCATTACAGAAGGTAGTTTATAATATCATCATGTATTTAAGCTTCGTAGTGAAGTATATAAATAATTCCAGAAGTTAACTGAGTTAACTGCAAAAATTGAGTTATATTGATCTATTATAATTTTTTTTTTAATAAAACCAAACTTTTCAAAAATAGATATGAAAGAATCGAAAGAAATGTCAAACTCTTTGATGTAAAACCTTATAATAGGTAACATAGTTTAATGCTGGCTATCTCATTTAATGTTTTAAAGTGATTTGTTATGAACATTCAAGGTTTGTTTTCACTGCCATGGGATGGGGCCCATGCCCTATAAATTGGGGGAAAATAGCGTTATTTCTTCCTTAAAAACCTCATGTAAAGTTACTTTTTGGGGGAAAACTGCATGATTTTAAAGAAATTTTCTGAGGGGAAGGTACCTGTTAACAGCTCCTACTAAAGAAGGAAAGAAAGGCCTGAACATTATGTGCATTCTCTTACTTCTGATACCAGAGAAAATAAGCATTTATGTGGATTTCTTTTTTAACAGCCCCTTTGCATTATGTAAACAAGTTTTTATTGTAAGAGTTGGAAGAAGATTCTTTCCCCCAGATTCATGTCACACAGATGTACCCATTTAATGGTTCATCTTAAAATAATGCAAAACATTAGGTAAATCTACCCAACATATTTTCTCTCAAAAAACCCATAATGGCAGCTCCTGGATTGAAGTTTCAAGTGTCAGTAAATATTGACAGTGGAGATACAAATGAAGACAGATATAAAGATTTCTTGTCCATGGTACAATTGGTCTTATTTCATCTTAACCTGCTGATATATGATCAGACCCAGACAGTGTAGTTTATAGCGGTTATCGTCCCACCAACAGTATTTCAGCTATCTGGAGCCGGTGTCCAGTTGAAGCAGATATAGTGCTGCCTTCACTGTGTATAGCATGTTGTGAATTTTTGCCCTTTTGTGAACAAGCATGGATTCTGCCAAATATGAATAATTTTTCGTAAAATCATGCAAATTGTGAAAAATGAAGTTGACACTAAATTAATTGTGAATTTTAATTATCAACAGTAAATAACATTTTTTATCTTATTTCTAATAAATACTGCTTTGGCAATTGTTCATGTTTATAAACTGTAGGATTCAACGTTTAACATTCCCATCACAAAAGTATATCCCTTATCATATTATTGTATCATCTTACAATGGAAAATATAAGTGGCTAAAAGGAGCTGTTTCGAATGCTAAAATTTTGGACTAAACAGTACATTGCTCTACAGTGGTATGTGAAGATTAAATAATAAAAAAACAACAAAAAAAACCCAGAACATTTGAAAACAAAGTGATACTTGTGTTACTGTCAAGGGTCTAGTCAGTAGTGAAAGGATCCAAAGTCAATTGCGAACAGGTTATTTTAGTGGACCTGTTTAAAGGTGGTATCCTACAGTTTGCCTAGATCAAAGGCACATAAGAATATTTTCCCACTCTTTAGGGGAATTTAGGCATGATTTCTGCATAAACTCATACTTAAGTCTAAGTAAAGACGATTTTGAACACTACCTATATTATAAGCTACTAACTATGTGCCAAAAATCACAAAAATATTAATTCTGTCTATATCTATTACTTAGCATGATAGTGATCTCTACTAAAATAAATATCAATGTCAGAGTGAACTACATGGATGACGATGTAACTCATTCCCAAAAGTAAGTTGTAATATAGCTTTCTTAGTTTAAAAATAGCTATCTTTGCTATCACAATGAGCCTCAGGTAGGACATGCCTGTTTGCAATGACAAGTATGGATTTATGCTTTGCTGTTAACAAAGTTCTAAGGTATCAATAAACAGCATTGCAGGACCCTTTTCAGGTAACAATGACTAATTAGGCTATTTGAGAAAACAATCTTTGGTCCAAACTGTCCGATTCCACAAATAAGAAAAACATCTTCTGCTTATATAACTCACAACCTGCTACATTGGTTTAGTGTCTGTTTTGTGTTTGAGATACATCACAGCGACCAATTATGAACATTATTGTGACGTCCAGCTGTTTTGGTGGACGACGCCCTCAAACAAATGTCTGGGTTGAACCACCGGCACACCGCAAGTCAGCTGGAAGACCTTTCCACATTAAGTCCTTCAGCCCAAACAGACTTAGCCTACGTAATAAGAGGTTAAGCTGTCAGAGAAGTTACAGGTTTCCGACTCTCCCCCTATGCTATGGTTAGTCCACTACATTCGTTATAAACCACACTTAGTTCTAAGATTTTAGACTATTTCTACATGCAAACCGTATTCATATAGCAAGAGAATAATTTAAAGTTTAGCATATAGTGCAGATCAGGGTGAGACAGTTTTGTCTATGATAGCTCCCAATAAGGAGCTGGCTTATCAGGATCTAGGTAATATAGGAAGAAAAACAGAATCTTGTATGGGGAATAAATGCAATACAGAAGTTTCATCAGGTAAGGGTGGCCGAAACACGGGCTGCGACATATCAGTCATTAAAAATGGTAGTCGTTTAGCTACCTTGCTAACATTCAAGCAAATATAAGGGCAGTTCTAAGACTGGTTGGTCCAGTAAAAGTATAATGTTGCTGGGCATGGTATCATGCAAGGTGTTCAAAGCATGCTCTACACAGTGAGGGCAGTGCTATGTCTGCTTTTAGTGGATACCATCTCCAAATAACTGCCAAACTGCTTCTTCATACCTTTTTTGAAGTACTTATTTTCTACAATTATTTCTACAACTTTTTCAAGATAACAACATTATTTATACAGTGCAAACCCAAGATAAAATCTCTGCATTCATCAGCAGGATTTTTCACCTTATAAACATGGAGCCAAACATAGGAATTTTCATAAGTATTGTTTTGCAAAGAAGCCTTATTTTCTAAAGCAAAAGAAAACCACCAGCTTTTAATCATATTTAACATTTTCTTTTATTTTTCTGTCAAATTGTAATATGAACATCTCCAAACACGTGAACTTTTTCTGAGGCCAAAGTGGGAGATTTTCAATTGCAAAGTGGAAGATTTGTTATTTTCATATAAACCAAGAAGGAAGTTATCTGTTTCCAAGCAGGGAGATTTCTGAAAATGTGTAAAACACCCCTCATTTTCAAATAATTTTGAACCTTGAAAAGAGGGAGTCTCCCTCCAAAAGGGAGAGGGTTCATAAGCATCTTTATTTACATTGAACAATCATCACATGAAACTACTACGGCTGGCATGCCCATGAACTGGCAGCTGTTAAATAGTCTAGTATAGAGCGGTCATCCATTATTAAAACATTGATATGTTGCCAATATTTGTTGTCTGATTCCATATCCAATCGATACCTAAATTATATACTGATACATTGGCTGAGGTGAAAGACAGGGCTTTTTTTTCTTCCTTCTTTATTAGGAACCGTTTACAGGTGCCTTCTCCTCAGAAAATTTCTTTTAAATAATGCAGTTTTCCCTAAAAAGTAATTTTACATGAGATGTTTTTTTAATCCCCTTTAAGGAAAAAATGATATTTCCCTAAAATTATAAGGCATGGCCCCTTATCCTGGCAGTGGAAAAAAAGCCTTGAAAGATGAAGACTAAAAGAACATTTCCTACAAGTTGCTGAAGCACCTGTCAAATGCAAGAGCTAAAAATGATGTTTCTAATCAAATTTTTTTTTACTAACTTTTTCACTGAAGAAATTAAAAAAAAATGGACCTTTGGTCCATCAAGCTGGCACTATCTACTAGACTGGACCAAATTTTACCAAACCAGTATGATTTGGGTGTTTGGACATAAAGGGTTGATTAATAAGCTAACCGAGGTGTTACGAGTTGTTGGGTTCGGTAAAAGGCTGTAAAGCTTTGTTTAGTTTAGTTTAGTATATATGTTCATAATAATTCAGAATTTTGAAAATGATGTGGCTGAAAATTCTGTTGGACTGTCGATCCATTAAACTTATAGAATTTAATGGACTGACCTAGATTTTGATGGACTCGGGTAACAGTCCACCGGAGTTTATCAAAGACTGTCACATATGACATCCCCATTTATCAATTTTGTTCTATGTTGAATAAACTGTTTGTAGTCCTCGTTGATAAAATGGTTAATAAAGAATGAAAAAGTATGTTGGAAGTTTTATTATATAGCCTGCCTTTATCACGGCGCATAAAAAAAATTCATTATTTTTTTCTGAGACCCTACATAGTGGGTCCTCATATGAAAGATCTGAATAAAATTATTCCAGTGAGAAGTCACATAATAGGGATTTCGAATATTTATAAGATTAACTCATTATTTCTTCTAATTTGGAGACCTGATTTTTTATTAAAACCTTTGATATATCGATGGATTGTTGATATATATCTTTAAAAGAAATCCTATTGATGATAGCTTAATTGGTCAATTTAGTCACTTTTTTTTCCAAAATTAAAAAAATATTGTTTCCCAAAAAGTTTAAGAATCACATCTTATCCCCATCCCACGCACTTTGAAACAACATACTGCTTCCAAAAAGCATCCCTCATTAGATTGCTAGCTAGGTCATGAAAAATACTGTTATGTTCACTCTTATGGTTCAATGATTCAGCTGACAGTAACTCTCAACAGTAACTCATTCTATAGCCTATCTTGTAATTGTTAATTCATTTACCTGGTTTGACCAGCTTGACAGACTTGGTGTTTCCATAAATGTCCACAACACACCAGAGAGGTTGATTAACTGGTAGCCCTAACAGTAATGGACCTTTGTGTATGTTGTTCACAAACAACTGAGCATCACCTTCCGCAGTCACATAAACCAACACTTGACATCCATTGTCTGTAATGCTCTCACTGATTGGCTGGATCCAGTAGCCCTCCTTCTTAACAAGATGGGGCAAGGAGTACTTTGGTAGGTCTGCAGCGGACACTTTACCTGGATCATTGCTTGTGAAGCCCAATCTTAAGGCACCACTCCATTGCAAGGTGCAACCTAGTTCCAGACAAATCTTCTGACCAGGTTTCACAGGCTGCTCAACAAACACTATTCCATTACAGAATGATGCATCGCTACGTGTAGCAACAGTCTTTCCGTCAGAGAGCGAGATTCCTGATCCATGTATTGAATGGAATTTCATTATAATGCTCTCACATCACTACCATTTCAAAATTACACAAATGGACAATAAAGCTCACTTTGTCTTGTTTTGCTAATTAATTGAGCTTATAAATGTCAATCAGTGCCGATCTACATAAAAGAACTTCTTTTCCCAAGTATATGGCTTTTTCCCAAGATGTTTTAATGACTTATGCCACATTGTGGCTTTTAAGATAAGAATAAGTTGCATCTTCACTGAAATACATTCATATAGGTCACAGAACCAAATGGTAATTAATGTAAAACTAGGCTCATAGTATGACATATATAAAAGATTGACTATGTTTAAACACTTTATAGTATGTTAACACTTTTAACACTGGTACTTTCCAAACAACTGCAGCCATAAAATGTAGATTGGATGATCATCAGACATCTAGAAGCCATATAATATCCACTGAGCATAGGTAGATGTTATTCTAGAAGTTGATGTTATACTGGTATGGGTCTACAAGCCATATAAAATCCACTGAGCATTGGTAGATGTTATTCTAGAAGTTGATGTTACACTGGTATGGGTCTACAAGCCATATAAAATCCACTGAGCATTGGTAGATGTTATTCTAGAAGTCGATGTTACACTGGTATGGGTCTACAAGCCATATAAAATCCACTGAGCATTGGTAGATGTTATTCTATAAGTTGATGTTACACTGGTATGGAATTCTTTATGCCTGAAATCAGAAATATTTATATAACCATAATACGAAACAGATTGTAAAACCAATTTCATAGGGGTCGCCCATAGCCAAGCGATTAGAGTCGCAGACTTGTAACTCATCAGCCCCTCACCATGTGGGTTTAGTTCCGGTCGAGACAATAACTTTCATGTTGTCAGGCTTTCCAGCTAACCCGCGGTGTGCCGTAAATTCTACCTGGAAACTATTCCGAGGTCTTCCTCCGCCAATAATTTGCTGAACATCACCCATACGACCATAAAAGTGTCTGTGTGATATAACAAAACAAAATCAATGTCATATTTTACATTGATTTTGATAAGAAAAAGATACATCAGATCTGTTTAACAAGTTTACAAGATGCTAGCTAATACATTGATACATGACACATAGAACCAGGCAATCCACAATTCTTTTTTTTTATTTCAATTATTGCATGGCTATCATACCAATTAGTGTTTTAGTCTGTGGTAATGAATGAAGTATGCACAGAATGTATACTCCCTGGATCCATATGTGCAATTTGGTGAGTATCTATGTTTCTGAACATATAGTGTCTATTTACATTAAAAAGGGGTGCAACTTTTCATTCTCCCAACCTAGAGTCTAAAATAACAGTCTTTTGAAAGACAGCATGATCACAAATAATAATGTGACCAGGTATCAGTTTCAAATCCATTATTTAATGCGTTTTAGCAAAATTTTCGGTTTTCAGAGCAAAAAATTAAAAATGCTAATTCAACCAATGGCCGGTCATTTTAAGACTGCCATCATTGCACATATCTTGAAAGCTAAAATATTCAGGTAACTTTTAGTTGACCATCAATTAAAAACACTCACTAGAATAATAAAAAGAAAAAAAAAGTTGAAAAAATGTTTGATATCAAATTAAATATATAACTAAAATATTTATTTAAATAATGATCAGTTCATTATTAATCATTGTCATTTTTTATTGTCTAAGCAAATAATGATTATGGCTTTACTTAAAATGTCTAACTTTACTTTCTTATATTATAATTATTGTTTTCATTACTATAAGCTTGAGCATATTTTTATTTTATGTAATAGAGCTTATTTTTGCATAGATTACTTGTTTACTGGGTTTATTGTCCCACCAACGGTATTTCATTTATCTGGAGACAGTGTCCACATGAAACAGATATAGCGCTGCCTTTACTGTGTGCAGCATGCCGTGAACACTTGACATGATACGACACCCAGTCCAATTATCCTGACACCAGGCAAACCAGTTGTGGAATTATCCTTATATTTGCTTGAGTTTTAGCAAGGGAGCTTTACCACTACTATTTTTATCGACTCTGGTAGGTTTGTGGCCCAGGATTGAACCCATGGCCTCTCAGGCTCCGGGAATAGTCGTACCACTACAATCTCGTACCGTTACAATTTCGTACCGAATAGGGAATAGTCATACCACATATAAGATATATGCGTAAATGTTTAGTATGGAGATTGTATGTATGAACTTAAAGGATTTTATCTGCACTTAATTTTTTAAACATGTATTGATGGATAGTGATACTTTTCTTGTAATATTGTAGTTGTTTAGATCGACGCTGTTGATTTTTTGTTGATTTTTTTCATTTTAGCCAATATTGTAAACATGTGATATTTTTGTGTGTGAGTATTAAAAATGATATTTAATTTGATGACAATTTGTTTGATTTTACTGTCCACTCAGTTTTGGTATCTGACGATTATCCCTTAATGAATTATGATGAGTTTTAGTCAATTAGATTTAATCCATTTAATGAGGATTTTGCCATGCAATTATATCAAAAACCTTAATAAATGTAATCATTTATTCATTCAATGCTGTATTTTTTCGTTTTTTATTTTGTTTAAACTAATCAGATGTGATTTACAATTCGTTCATATATCTTTCACGAAGAAAAATAACAAATTAAATATTCTGATGAATTTCAAGTGAGAAGTGACAACTATCTAATCAAATGTTAATTATCAAATATTTCACAAGAATGCATGAGAGATAAATGTTTGTCATGCAATTATCTAATGAATAGACAATTGTAAATACCTCCACTACTAAGCCTAATTATCACCTCTAATTAACCCATAACCCCATTCCCTGTACAAATCATATATGGTACGACCTTTCCCAAAATGGTACGAGTATTCCCGGTACGAGATCGTAATGGTACGACTATTCCTGTACCCGCCTCTCATACCTGGAGCAGAAGGTAAAACAGAAACAATAAGGTAAAAAAGCAACTTGGCTACAGTTTGTAAAATTAGCATTTTGTGTTTAAAAGAGCAAAACTTTGTTGAACCACAATGAATAATAAAAAATACATCGGATCACAAGATTATTAAGTGAATGTGTTGTCCTACATTATGATGTAATTTGTTGTAAACAATATGCTGATTAGCTCAACAGTTCAAATACATGTACGGTTCATATTGTTCTATGTACTGTAACTAAGTTGCTATAAAAAAATCAGATTTAAAAACATATAACATACATCATAACATCAATGCAATCTGTCATTACTTTTCGTGTAAAGTCTATAGCCAAACATAACTTTTTGCAATAGGTTACAACTTTGTATGCAAAAGTAGTCAGCATATATGATGTTAATATAAGTCCACATGCTGCATAGTAATACGCTGTTTCATATGGTGACATTCACAAAAAGACACAAATACATAAGAATACAAGAAAAAATGAAAATGGAGATCGTGAATTATTCAAATGAAACCTACATCTGACAGCTACAGGGAATACCGGGTGTATAGATATTGTTTAAACTTAATAAAAACGGAACAGTGTTCACACAAAACGTACAAGGTCATAATGCATGCATTTCTTTAACACCTGAAACTCACCTGTAATTCCGAAGTAGACTGTCGCTCACAGCATTGATCAATCGTCACCTAGGTTTACGATCGCTTATGTCAAAGCAACTCGATTTGTGGGTAAGCGAAGGAATCATTCGGATCACCCCGGCTATATTATTTCAGAAATAGGCTTCTACTAAAAGTAGCCCCACAAAATGGCAGCCAAAATCCCCCAAAACTGTTATGCACAGTCTGTATATCTAATACCTTGCACATCTACAGCAAATTACTTAAAAGAAACAATGCTTAAACAAGTACTAAACCCCATGCAACAAAAACTAGACGTATATTTTAAATACTTGAGCAGTATTTCACATAGATTGTGATTGGTGTACATAGATCGCTCGCTCGGCGAGAGATAAAATAGTTCAATATGAATTTAATATCTCTCTACCTCTCTCCAATATTTTTGTTGTATGTGTGACATTTAAGAAACATGTTGTGTCTGCACACTAAGTCTCTTTGCGTGTTGGCTGCCATCTTGCCGGTTCTACTTTTCCCCACAGCCTAACTCTGAGGCCTATTTCTGAAAGTCAAATAACCTAGGTGATCCGAATGGCTCAATTCTGTCAGTTGTATATAAATATAGATTCTAATTTCCAATCAAGATATTAGATTTTCGCCGAAAAGACGTCCCTTAAACATCCATATAAAGATGGAATCTGCCCTAGTTTCTTACCATACATCCAGTGTTCGCGAAATTTTCATTGCTTAAAGATTTTAGTTTCCCCATTAAAGATGTAGTTAACTGTAAAAATAGATTAAAACTACAATCCGATCAAAGTTTGGAAATGTAATTTTTTGTCGCCGTTCTGTTTAACTGATAACGCAGCAATTAATGTGATACAAGCTTTGTGTCTGTGTGCGCGCGTGTGATGTGTGTGTAGGCGTGCGTGCGAGTCTGCGTGCGCACGTGTGCAAGGAGTAGAAATTGTCTCTTTATACGCGACAGAACGCATCTCCGGCATTCGATTTTTTTTCAAAGGACCAGACCACAGCGCCCACACTACTGGCAAATGTGTTCCAAATCAGCCGTCAGAGAATTAAATACATAAACCGGTTTTATGTATTTTATGTTTAACTAATGCCATATATGGGCGGAGTAGTCACTGAGAATATATTTATTATGAATAACAAGTATGAACATTCGGGAGACAAAAATTTACAGTTGAAACATCTAAATTACTGACCAGGATTTTTTATTACCTGGTGTAAAGTCAAAGATGTAGCTTGGACGAAAATATGAATAAAGTTTAAATAAAAGTCTATGATCACTTAAATATGCTCAAAGAAACAAATTAATGGAATGATTTTGTCATCATGATATATTTGTATGCTGATGTCTACTGAGCCTTATCTAAAAGCGGTGCCATAAATTAATAATGTTTAAAACTGTAAATAAATAGTATTAAATGGAACAACAATAACAAACAAAAAAAACTTTGACTTATATGGACTTATGTTATCGTTGTATCGACATTTCTCCGTAGTATACATTACATCATTACATAAAGTAAATAGCAAAATGACTTAAAGTCTAGAGGGTCAACAAGTACAGATTTACAAGTAGGAGGAATCGGTGCACTCTGAAATTCCCTGACCATATCGAATATACATTAGATATAATCCTTTTTAATTGTTTGTTGTTGTTTTTATTATAACAACGCAGCGGCCAACTATGATCATTATAGCGACGTCCAGCTATTTGGTGGCGGAAGACCACGGACAAATATCTGGGTAAAATCACCGGCACACCGCAAGTCAACTGGAAAACCTTCCCACGTTAAGTTCTTCTCTCCGAACAGGACTCACACAGCCATACTAAGCAACTAAGCAGCAAGAGGAGTTACTAATCGGTGACTATATTACTACGCCACATGCGCGCCCTTAACCAGTATCTTCTTTCCTTTAGAACCCATGACCGACATTTTAGATAGAAGATAAACGACAGTATACCTACCATACCACATACCATTTAAAATCAAAACGCTCAGAAGCGCTGTTTGGTCGGTGTAACATTTATCCTGAAGGCGATTACAGGCGGGCAAACAATGGTCAAACTTATTCTATAGTAAATCAAATGTAAATGGCAGTTGAAAAGTAGGTAGATAGAAACCATAATAGTCAATACCTTCTATATGAATTATGGTTTTGCATTTTAACTTAAGTTAGGTATAAAATAAATGCTGATATCTGCTATCGGATTTTACCAAAATAAATTGAATTTAAAATTAATGATTATCTATAAAAAGATATTTGGACTGTAAGGCTAAGATGACACGAATGACAAATGTAGTTACATAACCTGGTTCAGTGCCACAGAGGGCAGTGAGGCTCTGCGCGGGATATCACAAATATGTCTGCCTAGTAGATATTGGCTAGTCAGTGGAACACTAGTTCTAATAGCAGTTTGCAACCCCGTTTCCTCTAGTTACGGAGTGATATACCTGCGCCATGATATTTATACTCGGCATTGTTTATTCATATATATCTCCATGTCACATATATCTGAAATTCACAGTATCATACACTTCCAGTTTAAACAGATAACAATATTAATGTTAACATTTGAAGCCTGCCTGGACACAATTGACGCATCTCGCATAACTCGGGACGGTGTCCCTTGCCGTGCCAAAAATTCCTAAGTTCTACATCCCCGTAGGGTTACGGCTGACCGAATCGTTGTCAATGACCTGGATAATGGATACCGACTTGACTGCTCATGTTTAAAGATGTTATCCGACAATTTGCCTATATTAAATACACGTACAAATATCTAACCCACGCTTTGGTGAATTTTGTCATACTTTAGCCCTTATAAAGACGAACTTGAACACTAACTTTGTTGTTACACTGTACTAATCGCGATTTTTTTTTCTAAATATTCAGTCTTTCCAACTCCATAAAAAGCGCGATAGTGGTCTCTGCTAAAAATAGATATCGACGTCAGAGCTTATTCCCCGAATGACTGTATAAAGGTAAGTGGTCACATGGTTTTCTACGTTTGAAATAGCTGTCTCTGCAGCGTGGCTCGGACAGGAAACACCTGTTTGCAATAACGATTGGGGATTTATCCTTGACTGTTCACACAGATCTGTGGCATCAATAAACAATATTTTGCAAGGCCGTTTAAGGTACGATTGACTTATTTGGCTATTTGAGAAAAACATTTTTGGACCAAACTGTCGGACCGGCCGCAATAGCTCGGGTGGTAGGGCGTCGGCTTACGGATCGGGAGGTCGTGGCCGTGGGTTCAAACCCCGGCCGGGTCAAACCAAAGACTTTAAAGTTGGTAGTAATGGCTTCCCTTCTAACGCTCGGGGCTAAGGGAACAGCATTACGCCTGACTCGTCGGTGTCAGTATAATGGACCGGCCGGGTTCAGTCCCTGGGCACCTCATAAGTGCCCCTGTGCTATACTGATAGAAATGTCGCTGCACAGTATCGGCAAAAATGCCGGCTAATCCCATCCCATCCCAAACTGTCGGACCACCTTTAAGAATTGCGATGAGGTTAAGCAAAGGTTACCAAATACAGGTGTCGGTTTATGAGCTTTAAACAAGAATGTTGACCCATTGTTAAAAAATCACTCAACCGCACTTATATGTAAACAACAACTATGCCAATAAGATTGTCAAATGGCATGCTCAATGTTTGTAGCCGATGTTTTAAAAGGTTTGGTTGCAAATTCAGCGACTTCTTACTTTGGTAGGAAATTTAATTAAATTGTTGTTTCTTTGGTTGGGTGGATGGTGGAAAGCGTATCGCACCTCAAGAAATTTTCATTTATCCGAGGCCGGTGTCCATTAGTAGCAGATATCGTACTGCCTTCACTCTGAAAAGTAGGTCATGAACACCAGACATGACACAAGAACATGTCACAATATCCTGACACCCAGTCCACCAATCGTGGAACTATTCTTATACTTGCGTTAGCACAAGTGCTACACTTCCGCCATATTACCGACCTTGGTATGTCGTGGCCCGGGATTGAACCGTACTTGGATCTGACTCTCTACCGATTGCGCTTCCAGATTTGGAAAGTTAAATTAAAGAGAGGACGTGGAAAATAATGAAAGGATATATAAAATACCCGGTTGGTTATGAGTGTACCTAATTATTTTGATGCGTGACATCAACCTATTTAGAAGTCTGCCATAATGATGGTAATGAGTGAATGCGATAAAAGTGAAACTCTGCAATTTCTGTTTTTTACCAAACGAAACTACTTATTATACAAATATGTTTTATCCCTCTCCTCGATTCAAGCATTTGCTCCCTAAAACCACTGACTTTATGTAAATGTTATCATATATTATCGCTTATCATATACGTATACACGTCTTCCTATGAAATATTCAATTATCAAGCGTGTACGCAATTGCTTTTGTTTGGGCTTTCAATTCACATTATAAATTCAATAGGTGGGCCATTTATCTAAACAAACAAAAGCTCATACCCTTTTATGGAAGAATGACGTGCGTGCTCCGAGGCTTTTATCTACTGTACATACTGTACATATGTTGTTTTATTACTAGTTATTTTGTATGTACATATGTTCATTATATCTGTTTTAACTCCCGATGCAGGTGCTTACTGTTAGTTGTGTCACTTTGACGGGATATTTTTATTTACACTGTTTGTTTGATAGAAAAACCTTCAGGAAGTGCGAGGTTGGAGCGCTCCACAAACCAGGTTTAAGCACCCCAGTTAGCCCTTTTGCCGACTGACCGTTCCAAGGCGGTAACTGATGGTTTTTCTTTTTGTGTGTTATGTCTCGTCTCTGTGTTTTTTGTCACATTTACATTTACCTTGTTTGCCTTTGTCTACAGGTAGATAAAAAATTAAATATCTGTGAAAATTGTGATAGGACCTTTTCTTATTTACCTATTAACATTTAGATCTGTGTAGGGGAGTATGTATAGATGCACTTTTGATATGTTAGCCGTAGAAGTCCTGCTAGACGTAAAATGAGTAGATCATACTTTTTACATTAAAGGTGGTATACAGATGTTTGGACAATTTTTTTCTCCCGTGCAGCCAAATTAACTATTATTTCCTGAAATAATCCCGCAACATGCTTTTTGTCCTACATATGTAAATGAGGCATACCACTCCACTCGTCATCACAAACATGTATTGACTACCTTAGCCAAGCTGCACAGTTATTTTTAACTTAAAAAAACCACCTGGCCACTTTATTAAAACTATATATTATTATCCGCATAATCTCTGGCGACAATATTTATTTTTAGGAGACATCACCAGTGTGTCTATTTATAGACTTAAGAAGAATGAAAAAATTGAGCAATGTATTTGTTCTGTCGTTCAGTTTTTGGCAGTGTTCAAATCGCCTTTGCTTAGTCTTAACTATAAGCTTTTTAGCAGAAATTATGCACAAATTCACCCAAACAAGTGTACGATATTGTTACATGTATTTGATATAGGAAAACTGTCGGATACCACATTAAATATGCTACATGCTCCATGTTGGCATATTTTGCATTTTTCGACGAACGGCAGATGTTTAACCTTACTTTTAACCTTCTTAGAGATGCTGACACAAGATTAGTTCTGGTGAATATCGAAACGATCCTCGTTAGTAGAAATTACCTACTGCGTCAATATACAAATCTTAAAAGATGATGTCCGAAACTTTGGACGATTTATGTTTCTTATTCAACAAAATAAATTATTGTTTCCTGAAAAGATCCCGCGACATGCTGTTTATGGGCGCCCTTCATCATTGTATTCATCAATTATAAAGCATAATACACAACTTACCATTTCAAAAAAGATGTATATCCTGTCTGAAACACGCTGCGCAGTTAGCTATTTTTTTCAGTTTACGCAACCACGTGACCACATACTTTTGAGATTATATTACATGATTATCCGGGTAATAGCTCTGACGTCGATATTTATTTGTAACCGAAACCCCCATTGTGCTTATTTATAGATTAGCAAATGAGGGACATGCAAAAGCGATATCATTCAGGATTTGTACTGTCTAACTATTGAGGTAATGTTATAAACAGCTTTGCTAAAATTACCGTCTAAAACTATTTAAAAATTATCCTTAAATTCACCAAAATAAGTATTATACATTCTAATATATACCTCGTTAAAGGAACACCCTGCTAAGCTGGGCAACCCAATACGCAGGATATGTTTTTTTCAGAACCGTTTTCTTCTTTATTTATTTTAATGTTGTGGGCATCCCGCTACCCGGGACAGTTACTTCAGAACCAATTGATTATTTCGCGCCGTTTTTATTCCTTGTTACGTGGGACAGCACCAGGTAGACAAGTTATAATAGTCTCATTAATCACACCTGCAAATACCGCTCGTGTGAGCAAGATTGTTTGTACACTTTACGAGAAGTTGATGTCACTTCTGTTGAGTTTAGAAACTTTAAGTATACAATTTTAAACCGAAAACCGTGCTTAATACACACTTCTTCTTTCAGGGCTGACCATTACATTAAATTTCTTTTAAAGCTTCATTATGGATATCCTCTTTTCATTTCTTGATTTCGGGTGCATATAATTTTTAAGAAAACATTCTATTTATTTAAGTGAACTTTTTTTTCAGGACTGACCTTTCATTTATAGCAAATAATAAGTACCGAATATCTACTTTATGCTTTATTATATCCATGTGATAAAAAAGACTAAATTCTGATATTATAAAATATACTGTAAGACATAAACATAATAAATAAACCATAACACAATAAGTACCCTTTAAAATTTATACTATTTATCGGCAATATATAATATTAAAACTAAGATATAAGCAGCAGTATAATGAATTGATTTGTATGAACACACTAAGAGGACCACCTCGCAAAGTGGGACACTTTAAAAAGAACCACAGGTGTCCCTCTTTGCGAGGTCTTACTGTATATACTGAGTTAATAACAGCTTTTTTTAATCGCAAAAAGAAAGGGAAAAAAACAACGAAAGCTTAATATGATAGTTTTCCTGGAAGAATACAAATGAATAAATATGCCTAGCTGGTTAATATATTATTATTAAGTATATACATATTTGTAAATTGAGGCCTTAGGTCCAGACTACATCTGAAGTATCAATATATCATTTAACAATGAGTTATGCCAATTTGTCAATTTATATCATACATGAGGCATTTGGAAAAGTATTACCGTGAAAGCCATATTTATAATGATATTTAAATATGAAACATACACACAGTTGTATAATCTTGTTTGTATGAAACATACCACTAATGATATAGTCATGTGTATATGAAAACATGCATAATATATAACATGGTTTATATGAACCATATCTATAATGATACACTCATGTTTATATGGAACATACCCATAATGATACACTCATGTTTATATGGAACATGCCTATAATGATACACTCATGTTTATATGAACCATATCTATAATGATACACTCATGTTTATATGGAACATACCCATAATGATACACTCATGTTTATATGGAACATACCCATTATGATACAATCATGGCAATATGGAACGTGCCCATAATGATACAATCATATTTATTTGGAACATGCTCATAATGATACACTCATGTTTAAATGGAAAATACCAATAATGATACACTCATGTTTATATGGAACATATCAATATTGATACACTCATGTTTATATGGAACATACGTGTAATGATACAATCATGTTTATATAGAACATACCATAATGATACAATCATGTTTATATAATACATTCCAATAATGATACAATCATGTCTATATGGAACATACTCATAATGATACAATCATGTTTATATGGAACATTCCAATAATGATACAATCATGTCTATATGGAACATGTCAATAATGATACAATCATGTCTATATGGAACATACAATAATGATACACTCATGTTTATATGGAACATGCCCATAATGATGCACTCACTTTTGTATGGAAAAAACGTGTAATGACATACTCATGTTTACATAGAACACACCCATAATGAAACAATCATGTTTATATGGAACATAGCCATAATGATACAGTCATGTTAATATGGAACATGCTCCTAATGATACAATCTGATACAACCATGTTTATATGGAACATGCGTGTAATTTTACACTCATGTTTATATGGAACATACGTGTTATGAGACACACATGTTTATATGCAACATACCCATAATGATACAATCATGTACATATGGAACATGCCTTTAATGATACAATCATGTTTGTATGGAACATACCCATAATGATACAATCATATTTATATGTAACATGCTCATATTGATACAATCATGATATATGGAACATACCCATAATGATATATTTATGTTTATATGGAATATATGTGTAATGATGCGCTTATGTTTATACGGAACATACCCACAATGATACACTTATGTCTATATGGAACATGCTCATAATGATACAATCATGTCTATATGGAACATACTCATAATGATACAATCATGTTTATATGGAAGATACGTGTAATGATACAATCATGTCTATATGGAACATACTCATATGATACAATCATGTCTATATGGAACATACTCATATGATACAATCATGTTTATATGGAACATGCCAATAACGATACAATCATGTCTATATGGAACATACTCATAGGATACAATCATGTTTATATGAAACATGCCAATAATGATACAATCATGTTTATATGGAACATTCCAATAATGATACAATCATGTCTATATGGAACATACTCATAATTGATACAATCATGTCTATATGGAACATACTCATAATGATACAATCATGTCTATATGGAACATGCCAATAATGATACAATCATGTTTATATGGAACATTCCAATAATGATACAATCATGTCTATATGGAACATACTCATAATGATACAATCATGTTTATATGGAACATGCCAATAATGATACAATCATGTCTATATGGAACATACCATAATGATACACTCATGTTTATATGGAACATGCCCATAATGATGCACTCATGTTTATATGGAACATTCCAATAATGATACAATCATGTCTATATGGAACATACCATAATGATACAATCATGTTTATATAATACATTCCAATAATGATACAATCATGTCTATATGGAACATACAATAATGATACACTCATGTTTATATGGAACATGCCCATAATGATGCACTTACTTTTGTATGGAAAAAACGTGTAATGATATAATCATGTTTATATGGAACATACCATAATGATACAATCATGTTTATATGGAACATTCCAATAATTATACAATCATGTCTATATGGAACATACTCATAATGATACAATCATGTTTATATGGAACATTCCAATAATGATACAATCATGTCTATATGGAACATGCCAATAATGATACAATCATGTCTATATGGAACATACCATAATGATACACTCATGTTTATATGGAACATGCCCATAATGATGCACTCACTTTTGTATGGAAAAAACGTGTAATGATATAATCATGTTTATATGGAACATACCATAATGATACAGTTATGTTTATATGGAACATACGTGTAATAATACAATCATGTTTATATGGAACATGCCAATAATGATACAATCATGTTTATATCAAACTAACAAATGAAACATAATTGATATATTATATTATTATTCTCATTTGATATATGTCCGTATTGGTCGTAGTAATTCATTTGCATATTTCTCTGCAATGTAAGTTGATAATGTACAATGCTTGTACGCCATCTAATACATACATATGATTTTGAAAAATCGCGTTATTTTGTAGATTTGAAACATTTCTATGGTTCTTTTAATTACCTACTGCATATATTCATAGATTCTCTGTGAAAACATAGCATATTGTATATATGCATGAACGGGTAGGTTAAAAACCTGTACCTCTGTATTAATAAAGACGTTTAAAGTTGGTATCTGACAGTTTGAAACCGATTTTTTACGCAAACAACCCAATGCATTATTTTTACCAGAAAAGAGACCACACAATGCTGTTAGTTGGTACCCTTCATCTATGTGAATCAAGCATAATAAAACACGTGTAATTTACAAAAGGTAGTTTCTCTCCGAGCCACTCTGCACAGTTAGCTATTTTTAAAGTAAGAAAACCACGTAACCACTTACTTTTGAAATAACATTATGATCAGTTGGGTAATTAGCCCTGACGTCAATATCTATTTTTAGCAAAAATTCCCATCGTGCTTATTGTTGAGTTGGAAAATGAACATCAAAACAATATATTGCGCGATCTGTATCAGTCCAGCGGTAACGTTATAAATAGCCTTTACTTACACTGTGATATTAAGTTGATGCACCAACTATGTACAAACTCCCCACATCAAGTGTAAGATAATGTTACATGGATTACATATAGGATACCATCTTTACCACCACTAAATGGTATCCAACAGTTTGCCTATATTAAATACACGTACCAATATCTAACCACCGCTATGGAGAATTTTGCATAAACCCATACTTTAACTCTATAAAAAGCTCGATAGTGGTCACTGCTAAAAACAGATATCGACGTCAGAACGGATTACCCGGATGACTATAAAAAAATAAGTGGTCACGTAGTTTCTAAATTTAAAAATATCTATCTCTGCAGCGTGACCCGGATAGGAAACGCCTGCTTGTACTGACGAGTGGGGATTTATCCCCGACTGATTACACAGATCTTTGGCATCAATGAAACATATTTTGCAAGACCTTTACAGCTTCCAATGACTGATTTGATTATTTGAGAAAATTCTTTTGACCAAACTGTAGGATACCAATAGGAATAGGAAGCGTATAGTTCGCTTGCTAAGGCACATATAATGGTAATTCAAAGACTGGTCGGTCTTTCAGCATATCTCCTTACATTGGACACCGTCTCAGAATAACTGCTTTCTGGTGTGACGGACGATACACCCAACAAACATGCATGGGTCAACATAATGAAGTCGTAAATCTACGTTAATAAATGATAAGGCACATACACGTTGAGATTTCTTAGTTTTCTAATACACACGAACATCTTATAAAGTTAAATATGTGTATTCATGACTATGTATGATTATATTTATGTCAGTCTAATATGTTTTGTTTTTGTTTTGTTCTTTAAATACAATGCAGCGACCAATTAAGACCATGATTGCAACGTCCAGCTTTTTGGCGGAGGAAGACCCCAGCCAAATGTCTGGGTAGAATTCCGGTGCACCGCAAGTCAGCTGGAAGACCTTCCCACGTTAAGTCCTTCTTCCCGAACGGGACTCGAACCCAGTAGGTGAGAGGTTTTAAGTCAGAGGAGTTACAGATCGGCGACTCTACCACTACGAAAAAGGGCCCCCGTCTAATATGTGTATTCATGATTATTGCTTGTTTGTCGTTTACTACATTCTACCTCCACAGGATCTACCGTACCGGAAGCAAAGAGTATAGATTAAGACCAAGCAGCTTCCTGGTGGATATGCACAGTTTGCTCTGCTCAGTTTATACACATATCTCTTGATGCAAATAATTAGCAATACTTATGAGTTATTAAGAAGCATAGCAGAGAAACAACTAATGAAAATAAGCAGCAAACGATTGCCGCTCTATTGTCCTAATGAAAACTCGAGGTTTAGCAACAAAAAGAAGATTAATTTTATTATTATTTACCCCTATTTTATTATTATACCGCGTTGTTTGCATGTAGTCGTTTCTTTCTGGACACTCTATTCCAAGGAGAAGAGACCAGAATCCTAACATGCCGTTATGTTCAATACATCTTTCACTACCATATATCTATGCTTTGTCTTTCTCACTCGATTCACCATCGTATTCTTCATTGCCATATGCATAACTGATCTTTTTGAGTTCAACTGTAGTTTTCGCACCAGTATATTCCTCGTCATACACTACACCAAATCTAAGCGGCTTTCTTATGCATTCTGGCAAACAAGGAAACATGATATCAAAAATGGGACACATAAGATGACTGTCGATGGATGATGGTTTTGTGTATCCGGTCATAAAGCTGACAATCAGAGAGATGGTGACGGTAAGGATCATGCCGAGACCAGTATACCACAGATACGAAATACGGTAAAAGTCCCAAAGGAAAGGTTCTTCCACATTCGCGTGTGCCACCGTCGGTGGTAAGGTACTGGAAAACATCTGAGTCGTTTGTGTGACTGGCGCTGCGGTTGAAAATTCAGAAACATTCCAATTGCAGCCGCGAGTTGAGAATGATAAAGGTTTCTGTATACCCGGAGGTTTTTCGAGAATAGATCCTACAGTCAACCATGACATAAAAGCAAGGGAAATGATGAAGCCTACTAGTGCACCGTGTTTGTTTGTCCACGGAAAGAACATTCCGGCAACAAAAAGACCGAATATGGGACCAGCTGTTAGTGAATACAGACTGTAGGACAGCTGGACGATCAAACCTTTGAGTTTGGAGATCCCAACAGCGAAGCCAAATTGTCCTAGACCAACAATAACGACCAGCACCTTCGCAAGGATATTTCCTTTTTGCTCGTTAAGGCGCACGTTGCGGGCGGCCGCGATGGGTTTTATGAAGTCCTCACCAATAATCGCTGACATGGCGTTCAGTCCGGAAGACACCGTACTGAGACCCCCACTAAACACACACGCCATGAAGATTCCAGCTAATCCTGGGTATTTTCCCAACACATCTAGAACCATTAAAGGTATCAACTGATCGTTTCTGTCCACAAGTCCATACTTAACAGGGTGACAATCGCTGTACACTGCATACATGACGACGCCAATCATACATGCAATCACGATGATAAGAAACAGTCCTATGAAATTCAGCCAAAGTGCTAGTTTCATTTTTCGCAAACTTGACATGGAGCATGCCCTTTGCACTTGGGCCTGATTCACGCCGTACAAATACATCCAAAAGAAACAACCCCCAATGACCACGGTCCAGACTGAGTGACGCATCTTGGGATCTGGGGACACTTCTGTTAATATGATCCGTCCACCATCATTTGCAATGTCCCACGCTTTTGCGAATCCTCCGACGGAAGCTGAGCCGCCGATCAGAAGACACAGGAGCCCTGCAAACATGACAACAAGTTGTATACTGTCTGTCCATAAGACAGTCTTCATGCCACCAAGAGCAGTATACAGCGTGCAGACAGCGGCCGTACCGATAAGGCACCCCCACAAAGAGACTCCAGTCACCGCTTCAAATGCCAAAGACGGTGCGTAAAGAACGAAAGCCATGTACACGAGAGTTTGAAGAAGAAAAACAAGGATAGCCAAGACCTTTACGAGAACTCCAAAACGCATTTCCAAATACTCAAAACAGCTGGTTTTCTGTAATTTGTAGAACACTGGGATAAACAGATGTGCTCCAGCAAAGACTGCAATAAACATCGCCAGTGCGATCCATACGTACATTGTGCCATTTGTGTAGACTTCGGACGAAGTGCCTAAGAGTGTAAGCGCCGAAAGGAATGTTGCTGTCAATGACATACTGACAGGGATCGGATGCATCTTTCGTCCACCGAGGTGGAAATTTTCATCATTTTTCTTCTTCCTGTCTCGAACTGCATGATAAAATCCTATTGCAGCCGAGACCACAAACACTAGCGAAAACAATATATAATCAACTATTCCAAACTGCCTTTTTATCCCAGTCTTAATACTGAAATCTTCAATATCCATTTTTGCGAGTGTACTTTTTCAACCTGTGATGGGTTAACTCACTGCCAAATCTGAATAGAGTACGAAACGGTCCAGTAGATATGTACATCATGTTTACCAAGGAGGGCTGCTAAAAATGATTCGGGTTAACGACATGCGGTACACTAGCTCTACGTGGTGGTTCAAAAACTAGGGGTGTAACGATATACCGCACGACGGTATACCGCGGTGCTCTATTCACGGTTCGGTTCACGGTTCACTTTGCAAGGACAATGGTACGAACCGTGCGATACCGTCAGGTAAAAATCCTATTATTGTTCTCTCGGGTGCGCGGCGAATCGGAGTTGATTCAGTAGTGGATAATTATTTAACACCAGGAAAACGACAAATTGGATCAAGATTTCGCACTTTTATGACAACGTTTGCAACACTTAAATGTGACGCTTGCGCGCAATTTACAATCGGCCACTGTACATCTTATATTTATTAGTGATTTCCCCCTGGTTGCCACTTTACATTATCTATCGCTTTACTTTTGTTTATAAATTTGATCCAATGTGTGCGTCCACTACTGCCCCGCCACACATGATATGGCATCCACTATATAATTAAGTTTACCTCAGCCGAATCTTATGTCGAAGATCTGGACACATTTTGGGTTCCAAACAATAGCAAAGTTTGGGATTATAACAAAGTTTGGGGATATATCTAACATTCCAGACGTAACAACCTGCCGCCATCGTTTCTGAGATATTTCATACAAAGCACTAACTACTTACTAGCTGACTGTGTTAAAACTTCATATTGTTATTAAACTTTATCTTGTTTTCTTTGATAATGTACCAAACTGTTATATTTTTATTGTGATATACATTCATACTTTAAAATAAAAATAAGAAACATATTTGAAGAAATATTACAATACATTCTATTTTTAATACATGACATGTTTAAGTTTTAGGCTATTCTACTAGTTTAATCATTTAATATGAGGATGACCTTTTATGTCATGCATTATGATTAATGACTTTTAGACGTATACGTTCTTACTTTCAGTAAATAGCTATGCTAACATATTGACAAACATAAGTCATTGTGTAGTAGTGTACATATGTAATAAGCAAAAATTATTCTCAGTACCAAAATATGTATCGTATCGTGCGGTTTATAACTTGATGCGTTTTGTACCGTGAGGATAGCGTATCGTGCGGTGTATAACTTGATGCGTTTCGTACCGTGAGGATAGCGTATCGTGCGGTGTATAACTTGATGCGTTTCGTACCGTGAGGATAGCGTATCGTGCGGTGTATAACTTGATGCGTTTCGTACCGTGAGGATAGCGTATCGTGCGTTTATAACTTGATGCGTTTCGTACCGTGAGGATAGCGTATCGTTACACCCCTTTTTAAAACATTTATGTTCTTTTCGCGGATTGTTTAAGATTTTGTTGTGACTCTACAAACAGTAGGAACGACCATCATAAAACATTACAAGGTTGTATAAGTGTTTTACAAACCTATGCTTTTATAATAATTGGTACGTTCGATGTTTAAAAACCGAAACAAAACCCCAAAAAGTACTTAATACCATTTGCAAGTTTCGGTTGGTTTACCAACTGTACTATGTGTAGGCGGTGTTAAAAGCTACGTGTATTAACTATCTCATTTTCTGTAATAAAGAACATGCAGTAAGTATGAACAATATTTGTCAAGTCACGGATTTTTTTTTACGGTGAATGGTGTATGACATACAGTGAGTTCGTACCTGAGATAAGAATTTACCATCTTTGCCGCTCTATGTACATATATAAAAGCACACGCAAAGCTCTATAGCCCAGAATAGTGCATTTTTATGACTAAAGCTGCACAAAGTTGATACTGCGTGATCGTTTATCATCATCAGAGCCGAAATCTCTCCCTCCTCTCCATCATCATCATCGTTATCGTCATCATCATCATCATCAACATTATCATCATCATCATCATCATCATCATCATCGTCATCGTCGTCGTCATCATCATCATCATCATGATCATGATGTGTACATATCTTTTCGCAGATATGACCGAGGGTTTTCGAGTGCTGTCTCTGAATACTGGTTCAAATGATAATTCAAAGGATCTGTCCGACAGCTTGGACAAAAAATCATTAAAACTAATAAATTATTGTTTGAACAGATCCCTCAAAATGTTGTTAATGTCTTACGTCTATGCGAAAAGTGAACCATGACACCCCAAATGTAATTAAAAACATGCATTTCCTGTCTCAGCCAAGATGCACAGTTAGCTATTTTTAAACTAAGAAAACCACGGGACCACTTTGATTAAAAAAAAAAAAACACGTTATATCAACATCGTGATAATCAGCTCTGTCTACTTTAGCAGAAATCTTAACAGTGCTTTGTTTTAAAGATATAGAAAGAACGAACTTTATGACGTCGTTATATGGTTCTTATAATATATCAGCGCTTGTACTGCTTTATTTTATTTTAAACTACTCTCTCATTTGGAATTTTTTGGTTGCCGAGGCTTTTATCTACTGTAAATACTGTACATATGTTCATTATATCTGTTTTAACTCCCGATGCAGGTGCTTATTGTTAGTTGTGTCACTTTGACGGGATACTTTTATTTACACTGTTTGTTTGATAGAAAAACCGTCAGGAAGTGCGAGGTTGGAGCGCTCCACAAACCAGGTTTAAGCACCCCAGTTGGCCATTTTGCCGACTGACCGTTCCAAGGCGGTAACTGATGGTTTTTCTTTTTGTGTGTTATGTCTCGTCTCTGTGTTTTTTGTCACACTTACATTTACCTTGTCTGCCTTGGTCTGCAGGTAGATAAAATTTAAATATCTGTGAAAATTTTGATAGGACCTTTTCTTATTTACCTATTTAGAGTGATTTTAAATGTGTGTTTTTAACGTAGTAAATAGTGGATATACATACACAGTTCGGGACCCTAACTTCTACCTAAGCAGTCAACAGACAAAGCTTACTTTAAAAGCTTGATATTTTTAAGCTTACCTGTATGTGTTTTCACAACTCTACTCTTTTACCTGGTTGGTGTGGGGTGGGGGTGGAGGGGAGGCAGAGATAATAAATAGAAAGCCCTTCAGCGATTTAGGACCCGTATTTCACCAGTGTTAGAAGGTCCGTTGAACAGACCTTCCCCATGTGCAAATTTCAGTGAGCATCCTCATGTCTATATTGGTGCATGGCCGAGTTTTATAGGCCTACCTCTAAAAAACACAGCCTGCGTGTTTTTGTTTTTTTGTTGTTATTTTTTCCCCGCTGAACGCTGCTTTTTATACCCAGCCACTTTAACTGAACGGGACGAACTAGTTTCCTTGGTTTATTGCCTTAAAAGAATTATGCCTCGTCAAAACTCAATTCAAGGCACATTACACGAAGCATCAGCCAGATCGTTCGCATTATATTCGACGGTTTCCGTATACGCTCGGATACGATCGGAAATCATCGGGTAATTCTGTCCTCGGAACAATCATCCCGCTGCCACATTTAGATTGTTAATTTGTTGATATAACAATACATTTGTCTTTGTTGTTTTACCCGGGGAGTTTCGATTGGGTTTTCCTGTCATACATCCAAAAGATGATTCTTAAATTATCCGAGGGCCTTTCGATGATTCGTGAATTATCCGAGGCGTTCCGATAAATTATCCGAGGCGTTCCGAATGGGTTATTATAAAAGTAAAATAGCCGAGGTGATACGAATGCAACCATACTTGAATATTTCTACTGTCTTCTCAGAGAGGATTCAATACCAAGTGAAAGCTCAAAACAGTAAAGCTACGATCATGTCCATTTAAAAAGTTATTGAATGTACAAATCCACACTCGTCTGTTAGTTTTATGCCACCTTTTTTTAATATTGCATTCAAAATTGACATCGGAATTTATTAACAAATACAGGTGCATTAACATAAAAGAAAGATAGCATACACTAAAATTTAAAAAGGCATTTGACAAAGGTATTACAAATCTGACGAGTCATTAAATAGTTCTAAAGAGCAAAGCCAACAGTTGCCGCCCTGAAACGAAAAGTCGGCAAATAGGGCCGACTGGGGTGATTACCCCGGGTTTACAGTGCTCTAACCTCGTACTTCCTGAAGGATTTCTCAAATGCAAGCTGTGAAAAAAAATCTTTCTATTTAAAACAAAAGCGATGACGTGTTTTTTTTTTAGTTTTTTTTTTATAGATATGCTATGACGTCATCAAAATTAAAGTAGTGATGTAACTGAAAAATTATGCCCACATGGTATTTTGGAGAGATAAGTAAAATATCTTTGAGAAGAACTCCACAAGATTATTCATTGTAAATGAAATAAAATTATTGAATCAATAATAAAATGAAAAGAGAAGATGTGTAAATGATTGCAACATCCTATTCATGTAAAGATTAATTGAGGAACCAAAGTCCAAGGTCCATCAAAGTAAAATACACGCATTTGAATCCTTAACGGATGGATTAAAGGACAACATAGTTCAACTGCACGGGGAGATATTTTAACGACGACCACATTGCACAGGTAACATTGTTGTAATCATTTATTAGGAAATAAGACAAAGCGTCATTTAGCATTGTAGCATATACTTAAATTTGAAAAGGCATAGGACAAGGTAGTCAAATACAAGAAAAATGACAAATGAAAACAAATCTGTGATGAGTCATTAAATAAATCTTGTAGCAAGCCAGACAAAGTTTGAGAAAGTTTCTACGTGTAACACATTTGTATTTAAGGGAGATCAGTCGTCCTCCTACCACCATCAAGAAACGTGCTGTTCTGTTTTCCCCTTCTGTAAAGTTGAATAGGTAAATAAGAAAAGGTCCTATCAAAATTTTCAGATATTTAAATTTTATCTACCAGTTGACAAAGGCAAACAAGGTAAATGCAAATGTGACAAAACACAGAGACGAGACATAACACACATAAAGAAAAACCATCAGTTACCGCCTTGGAACGGTCAATCGGCAAAAGGGCCAACTGGGGTGCTTAAGCCTGGTTTATGGAGCGCTCCAACCTCGCACTTCCTGAAGGTTTTTCTAGCAAACAAACAGTGCAAACAACAACATCCCGTCAAAGTGAAACAACTAACAGTAAGCACCTGCATCGGGAGTTAAAACAGATACAATGAATTTATATACATACATAATAACAGTAATAAAATAAACACATATTTACAGTATGTACAGTAGATAAAAGCCTCGGCAACGTAAAAACAAAAACCCCGAACGAGAGATCAGTTTGAAATAAAACAGCCCAAGCGCTGATATATTCTAAGATATTATAGGAACAAATAAAACATCCCAAGCGCTGATATATAACAAGATCAATTTAAATATGGCATATAATGCCATGACATCATGTTCCATAAGTGTCAAAAGTGAAATGTAAAAAATACGAAAGAAAACATCGAAAACATCCTACCAACAAAATAAAACGTAATATTAAGAGCTAATAAGTTAAAAAAAAAAACAATTCATAAAAAGCCGAGGATTTATCCGCAGTTGGCATATTATTTGTAAGAAAGGTACTAAAAATCCCGATTTTATACCTTCTGTGCAATCTCACGTAAAGTGTATGGAGACTTAAAGATGGTATCCTAAATAGTAAATACTAAAATACTTTTCTCAAATAGACTAATAAGTCATTGTTACCTGAAAAAGATCTTGCAAAATGCTGCTCATTGATGCCCTAGATCATTGTGAACAGTGAAATATAAACCCCCATTCCTTATTGCAAACAGTTATTTCCTATCTGAACCACGCTGCAGAGACAGCTATTTTAAACAAAGAAAACCACGTGACAACTCACTTTTGAGATCAGTCGGAACTCATCGGGTAATTCCGTCCTCGGGACAATCATCCCTCGGATGTATCTGGTGCAATGATACTTACTGAAATCACGATCGTTTTGTTCGCCGGAAGTCGGAAGAATATGCCTAAAATGCAGTTCGAACAAAACATGAACAATGGCATCGCTTGACAGCTGCATGACTGCTGCGGTGGGTAAATTAAACCTGGATAATTTAAAATTGAATCCGCCACACATTGAAGTTTACAGGCTTCATACTGTAGTTAGCCGTCATCCGAGCAATCATCTTTGTTTTGACGTCTGTCACAAAAGCAGTCCCATTTAGGGAAATGACCGAGGTGATCCGACTACCTCCATACATCCGAGAGATGATTCGTGAATTATTCTAGGTGTTCCGATTAGGGACAATCATCCCTCGGATGTATCTGGTGCAATAATACTTACTGAAATCACAATCGTTTTGTTCGCCGGAAGTCGGAAGAAGAATATGCCTATGTAGTTTGCACAAGACATAAACACTGTCATCGTTTGACATCTGCGTGTCTGCTGCGCTGAGTAAATTAAAATCGGATGATTTTAATTTGAAGCCGCCACATATTGAAATTTTACTGGCATCGTATTGTAGGAGCTGTCACCCGAGCTGCCATCTTTGTTTTGACGTCTGTCTCAAAAGAAGTCTCATTTAGGGAAATGGCTGAGGTGATCCGACTACCTACATACAACCGAGAGATGATTCGTGAATTATCCGAGGTGGTCGGATTGCGTCACTCGCTCAGAGATTTCCCGTGCTAGTGCGTTGCGTCAACACACGGTAAAAATGACCTGTGTGAATGCACTCGGTATATTGTGGGTAAAGTAGTTCTTCAACATGGCTGTTATGAATACGGAAGTGATTGCTAAAATTAACAAAACAAGTACGAAGAGGTATACAACAGATAAGATAAGATAGCCATAACATCATGACGCTAAATTGCATGTTTTAAGCGTTCGATTTGCGAGTCTTTAAGAGGTGATATAAAGCCCAGGTCCTTTATTACGTCGTTGATCAGTTTATCATCCATTTTGTCTTGTTGACATGTTACTGTTTAACGAAAGTGAAAGTAGCAAAACTTGCTCATCGTATTTTTTTTCCATTTATCTATAAATATCAAGACTTTAAAAGTTTCTGGACATAGAATAAGGCCTTAGGATATTGTTGTTTAGTCATTTATCTTAATTCAATGAATATTATAATCGAACGTATTTCCTACGCGGAACTATGTTTTATGTGGGCACAAATCTCAAATTTTGGGTTAGTTACGAGTCGTAGTGTGACTTTAACGTAGTGACGCCACACACTATGTATAGAATGGTGCTAGTGCGAATTTTGGTGACTTCGTACAACGTCAGGTCGTACCTATTATTACGTAATGAACTTAGATATTTCGTACGGCCTGGCTTTCTTAATATATTTTTCCAAGCGACCTTATCAAATTTTTATTAGATAAGGATGCAGTTTTTTTCCGGTATGGGAGACATAAATCCCGTTTAAATGTTCTTTGGTTTCCCAACTGTCAGAAGAGGCATAAGCAAGATATGCGAAGTTTTTGAAACGGTTCAAGGGAAACAAGTCGGATTTGTTTTCTTTCTTCTCCTTTCTGATTTGTTTCCCTTCGACCGAACCATTTACTTGTTTCATGTAGTAATCTCCCCTGTATGCTCTTTACGAAACACAGGAAGATGTCAAAGTTGCTGCTTTTATATTTTCGTTGATCAGAAGGTATTTCTTTCAATTTCTTAGAAGATTATGAATTTTTATGGGTTAATTTTTGGCAGTTTACTGTATTTGGGTCTGGAACAATTCTTTCATTGAACAGTGAAGGACGCTGTATAACGCTCTTCAGTGTTGTTTAATGAAACTTTCTTTTTTTGACTTTTCGGTCCATTACCCTTTCAACCATACAGACTATCCGACCCACAATTAATCTACCATTTTCGTAACAATAATAAATTTATGTTAGAAAGGCGGCTAATGTTAATCATACATGAAGATGATTTATTGTGAGCATTATTTAACTATTCTGATGAGACATACTATGATAATGATGAAATAGAGAACATTGATGAAATAAACATTGCTTCCCTTTTTGTTAAATAATATCAGAGGTAGTCCAGAATGAAAGTAGGTCCTTTTATGTGTAGAGTTAAGTTATTTAAACATGTAAATTGGCATGTTTGTTAAAAGTCCAAAGAATACAAGAAAAACAACTGAGTTGTCAAAATAAAAGGACCATCACGCATTAAAGCCAATAAAGGAGTATTCAGAGTAAACAATCCAGAGCAACAGATAAGGTGCATATCTGCCTAAATATGCAATTCCAAATGGCCATTTATGCAATTAAAATGCAGGGCAGTGAGTGACAAAACTCAATTAAAACATCCATTACTCATTTAAAAATCGTTTGGTTACATAACGGTCAAAACAGTAATGGAAAACCTGCTAATTAAGTAAAACCAAAATCGTCTAGCGCGTGCTTAACAGACACTACGTCATCGACCGTACAACTAACTACTACTCTTCTTTCATTCAGAAAATTAAATCGAGGCTGCCAGTGGCAGGTGGGGTAAAGTTTTATTGGCCTTTTTCTCCTCGTGATGTTGCATGTTCATTAATATTCATAAAAAGCTGGTTATTGCCGAAACATTATTTTGGAAGAATTATAAATATTTTCCGATTATGTTTTTTTAAAAAGAGTTTGATGAAAGTTAAAATTAAATAATGCGACCACGCATGTTTTTCCTGTAATTCATTGCAAAATAATTTCGGCTATAATTCCGGTTAGCTTCGGCCAGCGATTTCGTAGCTTATTGGTTTAATTTCTTACAACACTTAATGCAATAGGCCCTGGGTACTCATTTGACCTCAGTGTAAGTGAGAAATGTGATGCTCAATAATGGTACTCAATAATGCTTATTGGTAGTCAATTAATTTCAAAGTAGTGGGGTAATACTCAATTCACAGTCTATCCTTACCTGTTGCTCTGACAACCTACCTATGTCATTGCCAGATTTTGTCTAGTCACTCTACACATCTAGCATGTTGATGATCTTGGATAGCCACCTGCTGACTGAGGTCTTGCACATTCAGATTGGGAATAATGTCCCTACGTCAATTATTCAACAATATTGATAATTTCAATAAATGAATGTGTTTATATTCATATGTTTATGAAGTCAATAATGACATCAAATTAATTGCAAAACAGGGAAATAAATGTTTGTTTTCATTTGTGTGAGTGACGAGAGAGTGACATCCTGGTTATAATTGTGATCAATGTTAATCCCATCTATCATGAGGCATGATGTAGGACCTCCTATCAGCTTTCATGTCATTGGTTTTTGATGTTGCTATGTGTCCCTTTAACTTGCAGTTGTTAAATGATGGATATCGTTTAAAGGAGAAAATGAGACCTGGTGCAGCCCTAACTCATACAGTATGCCCCAGAGCATTTAAATGTTAAATTAAATCTGTCATATTATTTTGGCTGGAGTAAAACAAGATGTCCTGGATCAACCCTCAAAAGCAAGAGACTAAATATAAATATAAGGTTAAAGGCTTTTTTTTCATTTAGGGATTAAATTAAATGTTTGACTAATGTGAGGCCATCTGGCGGTTATTCTCCACCAAAACAGCTGGACATCGCTATAATAACCTAGATTGTGTCACTGTGATGTATTTCTGAAACTAACAAAAAACAGAAAATGAAAAGCAAGGTTTTTCTTGTCTGTTTCTGTTTGTTTTTAGATTTTTATTTCCAAAAATCTCAACTCGTTTTTTAGATTTGTTTTTAAACAAATCCAAACACAGTTCTTGGTTTCCAGGAAGACCCCAAGTCAATGATAGATGGCTAGAATGGCCCAGAGAGGAATTTTAGTTTCTATCTTTCTTGTTTTGATTTTATTGGTCCATTTTTGACTATTTTTTACGTAGTATATATTGTTTATACTAATACAGACTTTGTAAAACCAGTATACCTTATATAAAATGATTTTTTTTTAATGAAGATGGGGTAGGTGTCAGTCATTGTAAGCAGTTAGGAGAAATAATCAAGCCATTAATTATAATGTAATGTAAACAAATGTTTGTTATGACACCTCTAAGGCTCTGTTGTAGGTAATTACATAATCTTATGGGAAGATGGGTTGCTAATTTTATTTCTGCATTGTCATTTGCAATTACTTATATCTCTGCCAGTTACTTTATACTGCTAACTCTTCACCTGCTAGTTGTATATTTATAAGGCTGAGGTAATATAGTGTAGATCCAGATCAGTCAGCTCCCTGCACAGAGCTATCTGGTCAGGATCTACACTATTTGCTGCTCAGTCACTGTTTATAAGCATATTAATTCTGACATTTAACAGATAATATTAAAGCAAAAAAATGTGATAATTTAGCGTGGGTTTATAACAAAATGTGGCAAGCTAATGGTTAATAAATAATTATCATGCAGATACTATCAGAAAAAACTGTTTATTTGATCTGTAGCTTGCTAAGTACAATTTGTTTAAGTGTGTGTGTGTGTGTGTGTGTGTGTGTGTGTGTGTGTGTGTGTGTTTGTGTGTGTGTGTGTGTGTGTGTGAGTGTGTGTGTGTGTGTGAAGTTATTTTTTACATTTTTTCTTTTAAGCATATATACAGAGGCCCCAGGTTCGATCCCTGGCCGCGACATGCCAATGTTGTTAAAAATGGTAGTGGTATAGCTTTCTTGCTAACAATCCAGCAAATAAAAGGATAGTTCCATGACTGGTTGGCCCAGTGTCAGGATAATGTGACTGGGTGTGGTATCAAGCCAGGTGTTCACGGCCTGATATACATAGTGAAGGCAGCACTATATCTGTGTTCCTTAATATGGCAGCATTTGTAATAAAATGCACATAATATTGGCATAATCGTGGCCCAGTGTCAGGATAATGTGACTGGGTGTGGTATCATGCCAGGTGTTCTCTGCATGCTATACAGAGTGAAGGCAGCACTATATCTGCTTCAAGTGAACACCGTCTCCAGATAACTGAAATACGGTTGGTAGGTCGATAAACTCAATAACATAAACATATACACTACATATAATTTTTATATACTGGGCACTGTTGAAGATGTTGATATTGTTTCAAGGCTTGAAGTAGCATTTTTATGTATGTTTTAGTGTGGCTCAAATCTAATTAAGGCTCTTTCAAATTCTGTTTATTGATTTCTGTTGATTATTGATTCCTTTTCAGCAAACAGTGTTTAGTACATGATATAAGTCTAGTATATATGTTAGCATTTCTTGCACAAGACAAAAACAAAACAAATTGTAGATACATGTAAGATATGATGCATCTATGTTATGCTAAACATTCAATTTTACACAAAAGGATATAGAATAATTGATTTGTATAACTGAGGGTCATCTTTAATTTTGGTTTTTATAGTAAATGGCTCAATGAGTAATAGACTGTATAAAAACAAAACAAAACAAAAAAACAACAACATAAAAAACAAAAACAAAACCAACAAGAAAAAACAGACTACTAAAATATTGCAGTTGAAAAAGAACAATGAAGGACCAAATAAGGCGTGGGTTATTTCTAGTGGCAGTAGGTGTTTATGAATGTTTTAAGTGGTTAGACAAAGTTTTGGCTTTTTAAAAAGAGCTACACTAGCTTTTGAAATGGACACTGATAAATATTAAAATTTGCTATAAATTATATAGGTTTGTCAAATTTGTCCTATCTAGCAGTAGGTGTTAATTGGTGTTTTTATAATTGGTGTTTTTGTAGGGCTGACAGTGTATTTGTATCTTTTAGGCATTACTAGCTTATCGGAAGAGACCATGATATATTAAGTTTGGATATCAGTAAGAATTGATTAAGCTTAGGCCAAAGTTTCTAGAAATAAATGGACCACCCCCCACCCCTCAATCTTATGGCTACTATCTCTGCTTGAAAATGGTAATACCTCTGCCATATTATGGCTACTATTTTTGCTTGAAAATGGTGATACCCCTGCCATATTATGGCGACTACCTCTGCTTGAAAATGGTAATACCCCTGTAATATTATGGCGACTATCTCTGCTTGAAAATGGTAATACCTCTGCCATATTATGGCGACTACCTCTGCTTGAAAATGGTAATACCCCTGTAATATTATGGCGACTATCTTTGCTTGAAAATGGTAATACCCCTGTAATATTATGGCGACTATCTCTGCTTGAAAATGGTAATACCTCTGCCATATTATGGCGACTACCTCTGCTTGAAAATGGTAATACCCCTGTAATATTATGGCGACTATCTCTGCTTGAAAATGGTGATACCCCTGCCATATTATGGCGACTATCTCTGCTTGAAAATGGTGATACCCCTGCTATATTATGGCGACTATCTCTGCTTGAAAATGGTGATACCCCTGCCATATTATGGCGACTATCTTTGCTTGAAAATGGTGATACCCCTGCTATATTATGGCGACTATCTGCTTGAAAATGAGGATACCCCTGCTATATTATGGCCACTATCTCTGCTTGAAAATTGTGATGGCCCCTGCCATAAAGTGGCGACTGCCTCAAATAATCAACCCTGTCACAAAATGGTAACTACAGTAAGTCATACATCTCCAACTTTGTTGTGTTTTTGTTGTTACTTGTCAGTAATCTTGTGAATGCATGTCTTGCTGCACTGCTATAGAAAGTTAATTACACTTGCTCATGTTCTGGGACACTCCTTTCATGGGTCGCATTACATTACGCTACAGTAACCATGTCTGTTTCAAAACAACATGCGACTTTCGTGAAAAGCATGCTTGTGTACATGGAAATCAGTCAACTTCCACTAATTTCAATCACGTGCCCACTTCTTGTGTAGAACCAGCAGTACTGAGTACCTTAAGAATGGTGCACGTAAAAGTTTTGCTCAAGGACATCGCGTGGTCTGTCAGAGGTTTGAACCTGATCCAGTGTGCAACATCTTTACCATGCTCGTGGTTTGTCACTATTCTGATTGCAGTGTCAATCATCGCAATAGACACGTGAAAGCACGCTAACATGCATTCATTATAAATTATAAGAATTTGGAAAATAGATATTTTCACATTGGATAATGGCCAAATAGTGGCTTAAACATTATGCAAAAAAGCCCACTCATTATCATAATTGTCTAAAGGATTAATTAAATTATTATAATGAATAAATCACAGATGGTACAACATGTATATCCACAACCTGCTGTGTCATTTATGATTATCATTTACCTGTAATGATTCCATACTTAGCAGCAGCGGGAAAATTGCAAATCATGTGACAGATGTCAATGCACTGTAATGATTATCATTAATTTGAGAACAAACAAATGTGCTATGTAATTATTGTATCATAAATATCATGGCATATGCTATCTTTCTCATTATACAGGGCATCTGATACTATTTATGCTTAACGCTTAGCCTGCTTGAGACAAATATAACAGGCCTAGAGAAAAAAGTGTAGATCCCGACCAGATATCTATCTTTGCAAGCAGTTTGATCAGGATCTGCATTATTTGCTGCCAAGTGACTAGCAATATGTCTTGTAAACCATTATGATATGTTTAGTTGTTTGAAAGTACCTACCATTGTTTGAAAGTACCTACCAGTTAGTAGGCGTCAGTCACAAAATTTGTGGCATGCTTAGGGTCAGCTATGTATCAGCATAATAGATATTCATCATACAATGACATTATAGATCTTTTTGTTCTTATTCAATCACTGACTAATATACAATCCAATCCTGTGTCCAGAGGAAGCCCAAGTAGATAATTGAATATGAGCATTTACTATGCATCAGCACGTTTGAATAAGTTCAAATAAGTTAGTGGGTAGGGGTATGCACTTGTTGGATATTGGTCCCATTTTCTTACCACCTCAGTATAGAAGCTTTTATCTCTTAGCCTGCTAATCACTTATTAATAAGGCTACCTAATAATAATTGTATAGATCCACATCAGGCAGCTTTCTCTTGGAAACTGTCAGATCATGATCTACACTATTTGCTGCCCCAGTCTATGCCAATATGTCATGGTACCTTTGCGTGTTAATATAAGAAAATGACTAAGAATTATATTGCGGAATTAACATAATGCAGCATGACAAGGGTTAACAGCCGGTTTTTATTTTATTTTTGTTTCCAATCCTTGTTCTGAGCCTTAGTACTCTTTAAGGTGTTGTTTTATGGTTTTAAACCTTCATGCATTCTGTCTAATGGTTAAACAAATAAAGAGCGTTAGTAACTAATGAAGCTTAGCTTTGCTTTTGTATTGTAGCCATTCCATGTATTGTTACTCTGTAGTATTTGTTTGACCATTTTCTGTTCATGACACGATGATTCAGCATTTTGTTAACCGTGCAATATATATTTTGATTACATCGGAACCTGGTACATCTTCTATGTGTAAATAAAAGATTAGTAGCCCAAGGCATAGTTAATTTGATTCACATGGTTAATTTGGTGTTACTTATGTGGTGTAGTCACCGGTGAGTATAGGTGTTGTAGTCACCTGTGTTTATGCTTGTTTTAGTCCCCTATATTTATGGGTGTTTTAGTCCCCTGTATTTATGGATGTTTTAGTCCCCTGTATTTATTGTTGTTTTAGTCCCCTGTATTTATGGATGTTTTAGTCCCCTGTATTTATGGGTGTTTTAGTCCCTTGTATTTATGGATGTTTTAGTCCCTTGTATTTATGGGTGTTTTAGTCCCTTGTATTTATGGGTGTTTTAGTCCCCTATATTTATGGGTGTTTTAGTCCCCTGTATTTATGGGTGTTTTAGTCCCCTATATTTATTGTTGTTTTAGTCCCTTGTATTTATGGATGTTTTAGTCCCCTGTATTTATGGGTGTTTTAGTCCCCTGTATTTATGGGTGTTTTAGTCCCCTATATTTATGGGTGTTTTAGTCCCCTGTATTTATGGGTGTTTTAGTCCCCTATATTTATTGTTGTTTTAGTCCCTTGTATTTATGGATGTTTTAGTCCCTTGTATTTATGGATGTTTTAGTCCCTTGTATTTATGGGTGTTTTAGTCCCCTATATTTATTGTTGTTTTAGTCCCTTGTATTTATGGATGTTTTAGTCCCTTGTATTTATGGATGTTTTAGTCCCTTGTATTTATGGATGTTTTAGTCCCTTGTATTTATGGGTGTTTTAGTCCCCTGTATTTATGGGTGTTTTAGTCCCCTATATTTATTGTTGTTTTAGTCCCTTGTATTTATGGATGTTTTAGTCCCCTGTATTTATGGGTGTTTTAGTCCCCTGTATTTATGGGTGTTTTAGTCCCCTATATTTATGGGTGTTTTAGTCCCCTGTATTTATGGATGTTTTAGTCCCTTATATTTATGGGTGTTTTAGTCCCTTGTATTTATGGATGTTTTAGTCCCTTGTATTTATGGATGTTTTAGTCCCCTATATTTATGGGTGTTTTAGTCCCCTGTATTTATGGGTGTTTTAGTCCCTTGTATTTATGGATGTTTTAGTCCCCTGTATTTATGGGTGTTTTAGTCCCCTGTATTTATGGATGTTTTAGTCCCCTGTATTTATGGATGTTTTAGTCCCTTGTATTTATGGATGTTTTAGTCCCCTGTATTTATGGGTGTTTTAGTCCCCTGTATTTATGGGTGTTTTAGTCCCTTGTATTTATGGGTGTTTTAGTCCCTTGTATTTATGGGTGTTTTAGTCCCCTGTATTTATTGTTGTTTTAGTCCCTTGTATTTATGGGTGTTTTATTCCCCTGAATTTATAGGTGTTTTAGTCCCCTGTATTTATGGGTGTTTTAGTCCCCTATATTTATTGTTGTTTTAGTCCCTTGTATTTATGGATATTTAGTCCCCTATATTTATGGGTGTTTTAGTCCCCTGTATTTATGGGTGTTTTAGTCCCCTATATTTATGGGTGTTTTAGTCCCCTGTATTTATGGGTGTTTTAGTCCCCTATATTTATGGGTGTTTTAGTCCCCTGTATTTATGGGTGTTTTAGTCCCCTATATTTATTGTTGTTTTAGTCCCTTGTATTTATGGATGTTTTAGTCCCCTGTATTTATGGGTGTTTTAGTCCCCTATATTTATGGATATTTTAGTCCCCTATATTTATGGATGTTTTAGTCCCCTGTATTTATGGGTGTTTTAGTCCCTTGTATTTATGGATGTTTTAGTCCCTTGTATTTATGGATGTTTTAGTCCCCTGTATTTATGAATGTTTTAGTTCCCTGTATTTATGAATGTTTTAGTCCCCTATATTTATGAATGTTTTAGTCCCTTGTATTTATGGGTGTTTTAGTCCCTTGTATTTATGGATGTTTTAGTCCCTTGTATTTATGGATGTTTTAGTCCCCTGTATTTATGAATGTTTTAGTCCCCTGTATTTATGAATGTTTTAGTCCCCTATATTTATGAATGTTTTAGTCCCTTGTATTTATGGGTGTTTTAGTCCCCTGTATTTATTGTTGTTTTAGTCCCTTGTATTTATGGATATTTTAGTCCCCTATATTTATGGGTGTTTTAGTCCCTTGTATTTATTGTTGTCTAGTCCCCTGTATTTATTGTTGTTTTAGTCCCTTGTATTTATGGATGTTTTAGTCCCCTATATTTATGGGTGTTTTAGTCCCCTGTATTTATGGGTGTTGTTTATGGATGTTTTGTTCCCCTGTTTTTATGGGTGTTTTTTGCCTCTGTATTTATGGATGTGTTATTTATGGGTTTATGGGTGTTTTATTCCCCTGTATTTATGGGTGTTTTATGCCTCTGTATTTAAGGTTGTTTTATGCCTCTGTATTTATGGATGTGTTGTTTATGGGTTTATGGGTGTTTTATTCCCCTGTATTTATGGGTGTATTATGCCTCTGTATTTATGGGTCTGAAACTAAAATTTCTTATTTTATAGCAAATGTAAAAAAAATTGATCTAACGGAAAATAAATATATTTATAACCATTATGGCATTAATTATGTGAGATTGAAGGTGCTTAGTCAGTAAGTCCTAATAGATTTTTAAATTTTAGTTTTACTTAATTTAAAAGTGCATGGGACATTACAAAAAGAAATGATGAAACATGAAATAATGTTAATAACTGTTGACAAACAACCATCATATAAGTCATATAATATAATTAAAATATCATTTTTCTAATGTATGTTGATGAAGATCTAGTCCATAGTTAAATTTTAAATCATTTACTTTTAAGTTACCTTACATTCAAGTTTCCTTGTAGCTTCCAAGTGGATACTTCTGTAAAACATGAACATCCTATGCTTCAGTGAAAATACAGGGTGCATTTCATCATAAATTTTAAGATCGTTTTTTTTCTCTTAATAATGGTTTTTCTTCTTAAGAGAGTTTCATTAATATTTTGGAAATTAATTCAGAGCTAAATCACACTTAAATCTTAATTAAGAGTGCTTTTGATCGATTTGCAACCAATCACACTTACAACGCACTTAGTTGAACGCACTTAGAAGTAATCATAAATCTTTTCTTGCACATGTTTCAAGAATTGCTTCATTTACACAATTTCATGCTGAGAAAATGGTGTCCAAACTTTTTGTTCGTCGTTTACCACTTTACGTTTCATGGTTCTTTAGAAATACAATGGTCACTGCATTTGACCGAATAAACTTGTATCTTTGTTCTTAGAATAGAATAGATAATCTTCCAATATCTGTTGCGATTTCTCAAAATGGCTTTAATGCAATCATCATGTCAAATGCATACACATCATATCTTGCCAAGCTACGCCCACTGGTGTCAGATAGAAATAAAAGAGAAAATATACTTAACACAGATATTGCAGATTAAACAGACCGTAACACATTTTCTGCATTTCCAGAATTAAAGGTTTAGCATTTACCAAAAAAAACTAGGCTTTCTTTATGATATGAGTTAATAAAGACTTAAAGAGAAGTATATTTTTTAAAATATTGTTTGTCAATAACATTCAGTTTTCATTTGAGAATGATGTTTGCGAAAATTTCACTTTAAAACTATTTAAAAAGCTTGAAGTTTTAATATTTAATTGGATTGTTTATCCTGTGGTTTTGTTTATTGGCCTGGAAGATTTGTTTTATGGATGTTAGAAAGCTCACGGATATAGCTACATTTTCTGCATAGTCATAAAACACATACTACTTTAAATGCTCCATTGAACTATGAAGAGTTTATGAATTAAATAAGGGGGATAACTCTCTGTGTCTTAAAGAAAGTTTATTTATTGATTGAGAAATTTTTTTGAAGGTCCTTGAATAAAAAATGAGTTATATTGACCTTAAAAATACAATGCACTGACACAATTGTGGTTGTTATGGCAATATCCTGTGACTTGTTTTGTGATTGGTAGAGGACGACCCTAGACGAATGTCTGGGTAGAAACACTGACACAGCAGGTGAGTTGGTAGATCTCTCTATAAGATCTTTTACTTTCAACTATATGGAGGTTAGCCTGTCAAAATTGAAAAGAAATACTTGGTTTTAAAATTTTTTACATCCTGTTCTGTTGCAGGGATGGAAAATGAGACTATTGAAAACCTGTTAATCAATATGCTTTTTTGCTTACCGCGTTCTATGTCGTGACTCATAGTAAAAGGGGGAAGTTACAGCAATATACCTAAATAACAGTTAAATTGTGGAAAAGCAATACAGGAAATACCCCCTGTAGAAGTGGCCGGGACATATTTGTGTGTATGGTAATAAAATAGGGGACCCCAATGACAGAAAGAGATGTAGAAAAGATACGCTACAAGGAATGATGATGGTGATGATGATGATGATGATTTCTTCTAACTTCTCTGATTCCCCTTGAGTTGAGAATTCCAGCAGGGATGGTTTTTACTTTGACTTAGGTAATAATGTGCTTCTTTGAAGTGACATTTACATACTTACACACATTAATATTTTTATCAAATCTATGAAATTTCCCTGCAACTGCTGTAGACTTTTCTATTTATTTCTATTTTTTTCTATATTCCTAATAAATGGCAGACACTCCGATTAGAAAAACATTACATTTAAAAACTTTTTGTCTCCCTAAATACTAATAATTGTGATGAATTGAAAATGACATTATTATATTTTTGGCTGCAGAAATTTCCTTTAAATCTTTAATGCCAAATGGTAGACACTAAAATGACTGTTGAAACTGGCCTTATTCCAAAAATAACACATTTTATCCTTTTTTCATTTCACCTACTCTTAAAACTTTGACCTGATTCTACCAAAGAACAAATCCACATTTGGTTTTTATAAAAGATTAAAAGTACCAAGTGTCTTGTACTAATTGTAACTAAATTCTAACTTTTCTTTAATAGGTTTATCAAGCTTACTCCCATTTGACGTCATGCTTGTGTTACAAGAAAAGTAGATTACCAATGTGTATGGAATTTTGATCATTTAACACTTATCTACTGGTATAGAGGTATAAGATATTCAGGTATAGAAGATTTTGTTCATCACTTGATACAGTTAATGCACCATGAGATAGCTTAGCATGTTACTGATGGGGACGGAACAGACAGCTCGTATTTCATGATGAGATAAAAGCAAAGAATAAAGTAGCTCAGTAATAGGCAAGAGTTGAACCCTCTGCCTGCTATTTGCTGAAAATTATGGCCCATATTCACCAACCATTCTTAAGCCAAAGTCATGACTCCAGTCCAAGTCACACTTTTCATACTAACAAAACTAAGCTTATTTATGAAGTTTCAATGTGATTTTTAGCTGAGAGTAGCAAAGTTAAAGTGTCATACAAAATTAAGATATGTAGCAGGATATATAATGAAGATATTGTGGATTAAAGTCCATGACTTGAGCAATTCTTACTTAAGAATGGTTGGTGAATACAGGCCTATGTTCTGACTTGACTAGGCATATCTTCTGAGATTTAGCAGCAAATAGTGCAGATCCTGATCAGACAGCTTCCAGTAGGGGCTGGTTAATGTAGATCTAAAGTCAGTTATAAAAGCTCATAGAGCTTATGTTACTTGCTGAAATCTTACTGACTAAAAATAAATGTTATCCTGTCCTATCCTTTTTGCCCAGACTTGAGCAGTTCATACTTAGCAGATTAAGAATGAGGCATTTACCATATACTGCCTATATTGGAGCTATATATTGTAGTTAGGCCTTTCGTTGTCCTTGTGTCACTGTACCTATGTTTAACCAGCTGTGTCCATTCACTCACGTTTTCATCGCCACTGGGCATGCGTGGAAACTGCCTTCATCACGATGTATTGTAGTCATGATAAAATCAGCTATTACTCGGTTAAACATGTCAATTTCCCCTGTCATTTTGTAGGTATGAATATTTGTAAGATTGAATCATTTAGAATGAGCGATATGACATGTTAGTATACGGATGTGTTGGTAATGCCACCATGAATTTTAATGTGTGAATATATTATCACAACCCTGTATCATCTGACCCCTCGTACTAAAGAGGTCACTTAGGGTCATGATTTGATCCAAATGTCAAGAAAGTCAATTGACTGTAGGCCCACAATGTTTTAATGAGATTGTATTTGATTTTTCTGTTGAAGTTTCATCGAGGTATAATTCAACATCTGTCACTGTAGAAAATTATCTTGTGTATTATGCAATAAAAGTTAAATTTAACAAATTTCTCAGTTAAAATGTTTTGTGTTTTTTTTTTCAAAATCGGAAAGGGTTGCTTTATGTAATTAGTTTAAAATGTCATACCAAGGCCTCAGATAAGAAATGTAGCTTTTGTTTTTAAAGTTTTAAAGCCCATGACATCCTGCCAAAAATAAAATATGGGTACTTATTAAGTCCTTCATATATTGCGACAATTTCATGAAATGTTCATATGCAAAAAAAAAAGAAAACAATTATGAAAATTTTAACAAAAAAAAAAGAATTATGAAAAAAAAATAATAAAAAAATAAGAACCACCCCCCCCTCCTCCACTCCCAAATTGTACCACTTTATTGCTGTAGGAAGTTCAGAGGTTCTGCCTGCCAGTTGGTTTATATAAATTGAAAGTTCTGTTAAAGATCTCTTGTCAAAGGACGTAATATCTCTTGGTTGTTTTTGGGGCTCGAACCTCACAGACCCTATAGTTTGCGGACTCACACTATAGATCAAGTACTTTTAGGTACTTGTGATTGGTCTGCCAGTTGAATCCATAATTCTCCAATCTGGAACTTTTGATTGGACTGAGTTGAATCCATAACCCTCCAATCTGGAACTTTTGATTGGCCTGTGAGGTGAACCCATACACTCCAATCTGGAACTTTTGATTGGATTGAGTTGAATCCATAACCCTCCAATCTGGAACTTTTGATTGGCCTGTGAGGTGAATCCATAACCCTCCAATCTGGAACTTTTGATTGGACTGAGTTGAATCCATATCCCTCCAATCTGGAACTTTTTATTGGACTGGGAGTTGAATCCATAACCCTCCAATCTGGAACTTTTGATTGGACTGTGAGTTGAATCCATAACCCTCCAATCTGGAACTTTTGATTGGACTACGAGTTGAATTCATAACCCTCCAATCTGGAAATTTTGATTGGTCTGCGTGTTGAACCCATAACCCTCCAATCTGGAGTAAAATGCTTTAACATAGAAAGCTTGCTATATATTATAGTTACCTATACTAATTCTAAGTCATCTCCTTGCACCAATATGCAAAATTGCCTAGATATCTTGCTAAAATCTGAAGCAGATAGTATTGATCCTGATTGGTCATGACGGATTGTCAAGATTTATACTATTTGCTTAACTTTTTAATACGTGCCTTAGAGTTGACCAACAAACCATGGTCTATTTTCTAAAACTTTGCAAGCTTGACCTGGCATATAGACTTAAATCTTGTGAGGCAAGACCAGACAAGAATGATAGTCTGCCTAATGAGCCATGTTGCAAAATAATTTGTCACAAACTAGCTAATGTTTATAATTGATCCTTGATATTTTGGGTGCTGGTAAAATTCAGTGGGTTATAACTGTCTGAATGTGGGAAATGTTTTTTAATTTGGCTTTCTTTTTGTAAAGTTTTTAGTTAGGTTTGAATTAATTAAATACACCTGCCATTATTGAAGTTTATTTTTTTTCATTTTCTATTTTTTTCTTTGCATTTTTATTACTATCTTTTTCACAATGTTTAGATTACATTTAATGTACCTATAAACTTAGAATACAGTCACATTTTACTTTTTTTTCTCTTAATTCACCAGTATAGCTAGTAAAATCAAATATTTTCATTAAAATGCTAATTGAGACTTAACTTTATGTCTTACTAAAAGGTCTATTGACGAACTTATTTTTACACAGTCTATAACTTAATCTTTGGAGATTTAATTTGTGGACTTTCTTAAAATACTGAATTATTCATGTATTTACAGATATGACTATATTATTATTGTACAAATCTTTATCAGTATACCACCCCTGTAAAAAGTAACCCTACAGATATGACTATATTATTATTGTACTAATCTTTATCAGTATACCACCCCTGTAAAAAGTAACCCTACAGATATGACTATATTATTATTGTACTAATCTTTATCAGTATACCACCCCTGTAAAAAGTAACCCAACTAAAATGACATATTTATAGGTGGTATCCAACAGTTTGGATCATTTTGTTTTCTGTCATGCAACCAAGCAAACTATTGTTACAGCGAAATGATGTTTATTGGTGTCCCACATCCATGTAAAAAGTAAAGCATAACACTACAGTTGTTATTGCAAAAAAGTATTTTCCATCCAAGAAAACCACATGACAACTTAATTTTGAGCTCACTTTACAAGAACATCCCAGTAATCAACTCTGACATCGATATCTATTCTTAGCAGGAATCTCCATCATACTTATTTATAGATTTAGAAATAATAGGCATTTCAAGCGATATATTGTGAGATTTGCACTGTACCAACTAAGTTTAGGTTATAAGTAGCCTTTACTTAACCTAAATTATAATTTTATGCAGGAATTATGCATTAATTCTCAAGAAGAGGGTGAAGCTGTGAATACATGTATAAGATCTAGGCAAACAGTCGGAAACTACCTTGAACTAATAAATATCCGACATTTGTTGTCGGAGTCCCTGTCTTATACATTCTTCTGTCAGGAGATTAAACAGTTTTTAATACCATAGAACAAACAGAAGTGCTCTCTCTGTCATGTGTATGCAGTAATGCAGTTGGCTATCCCAGCATATCTGTACTCACATTCTTCACTATCCCAACAACTGAAAATTGCCTTGTCATGAGGATCAACCTTGACATTGGTTCGCTTCACGTTCACAAAATTGATAGGGCGAGGAGAGTGTGTATATACACCTTCACCAGGTATGGATCGTTCGCCAGTGGGACACTGATTGTTGTGTTACCTGGTCTTGTTCAACAGAGAGAACACCCTCAGTCTTTTGTTGACTCATTGATCAGCCACCAGTTTTAACCCCTTATCATGCTACATATACGATAATGACAAATACAACATTCCATTATTTTTATTTATTTTTGCTAAAACAGTTAAAACAGGCATTTTTAAATGATATATTGATTAATACTTCTGAGGCAGATAATGTAGACCCTGAGCAGAGAGTTGCCAGCAGGAGCTGGCTGGTGTGGATTGGCAGTTTTTGGCCAAACATTGATGCATTACTGCTTAGCGGGTTAAGAGTTAATTGTGTCACCTGTGCAGTATACAATAACCTTTTGGGATAGACAGTTTCACTGTATGTAAGACATAGTACTCTATGGTGTGACCTTCCTTTGGCATTAAGTTTACTCATTTCTTAGCCATTAAAGTATGAATAAATAAGGTTTTCTTAAGTAGTTAAGATTCTGATTAGCCAGCTTCTGCTTTCTGACACTTTATGATGCTTCAGGTTAAATAACATGTCCTTTACAATCTTAACGAAAGAAATTTACAAACACTAAACTTTCGGTCCACCAAGCTAACAATATCTATTGGTCCAGACAAGACTTTACTAGACTTGTATGATTTGGGCATTTTAATGCAAAAAAAAAAACCCAACTAGTTTTGTCAATCATGCTTTTAATTTGTTATTTATAAAGTGATATCAGTTTAGACATCTGGACATACTGGCAATCTCTGTAAAAGTTTGGTAAGCTAACTGAAGTGTTACAAGCGGTTGGGTTCAATAAAAGGCTGTAAAGCATTGTTTGGTTTAGTTTATTATTTATATTTTCATAAAAATAAAAAAAAACATGGCTGAAAATTCTGGTTTACCATTGGTCCATTTAAGTAAAATTAACTGGACAGCCAGAGATTTTTTTGGACTTCGGTCACGGTCCACCGGGTTTTGTTAGGGCAGGTATGGCAATGGGGTAAAGGTGTTTCAAGCAAGTAAAAGGTTCACAAATGCATTAGTTTTCAGCTGATATTTAATAATTTATGTTGGGTTAAAAGTGTTTCTAGCAAGTAAAGGGTTAACAAATGTAAGTTTTCAGTCAATATTTAATAATTTAGCATGGGGTAAAGGTATTTCCAGCAACTTAAGTATTAACAAATGTAAGTTTTCAGTCAATATTTAATAATTTAGCATGGGGTAAAGATATTTTCATCCAGTTAAGTATTAAGAAATGCATGTTTGCAACTAATATTGAAGAATTTAGTATGGGTTAACTACTGTAGCAGGCTATAGGTAAGGACTAGTTTTAGATGTTGGTATTTCCCTAAATGTAATGGTATGTATATATACCATTTGTAAATGAAAGGATTCAATAGCACTTTGACCGTATTGTAAGGGAAGTGAAAATAAGATTAACAAATGAATGAAATGTTAAAGCCTGCTGAAATTGGTCACATGTAAATTGAAATTGATATTTATTTGTTGAAGGTTTTCATGTCTTAGATTTCATGTGAATGAAGTTGCGGGTCTCAAAATTTCCACATTTTAGATTCAGGTGTATAGTACAGCCCATGCCCAGTCATCTGAGGCACGTAAATATAAGAGCAGACATGTGAATTGTATAAAGTTTATAGCCCAATGGGCACATTTTTTTAGCTCACCTGAGCACAACGTGCTCAAGGTGAGCTTTTCTGATACTGCTTTCCCTCTTGCAGCACCAACGTTTTAGGTTGTAAACATGCTAGAGGACACAGTTTTTGTCCAATCGTCATCAAACTTGGTCAGAATGTTTGTTTGCATGAAGTCTTGGATGAGTTCATTATTGGGTGACCTAGGGTCACTAGGAAAGTAGGTCACTAGGTCAAATTTTAGGAAAAACTTTCGAACACACAAGAGAATAATGTGTGGTGAGATAATTTACTTTCTACTTTTTCATTACAATATAAATAATAGCAAACATTCTTTTTAGTAAATACACATCAACTTTGTTCCTAATCAGTACAATACAAACAAAAACAAACATTTTATGAGTAAATACACATTGATATAAGTAATTTTTAATTTCAGATCTTGTTATACTTTTTACAATACATTTGTTAACATTGGTCTGTTATTTAACTTTTATAATCCATTAATAATTTGTTGTTCTGAATTTTACATTAGAATCAACAAAATTATTTTCATGACCTTACAACATATTTCAAAGCTTCCAATGACTAAATCTCAAAATTTCTGTTTTTAATCATCAACTTAAAGGTGTTATTCAACTATTTAGACCAACATTTATTTTCTCAAATAGCCAAATAAACCATTGTTAGATGAAAAATCCTTTAACAAGCTGTCAAGGAAACATTGCCTCTCGACATTGCATACAAGTACTTCCTATCCGAGCCACGCTGCAGAGATAGCTATTTTTGAACTTAGAAAACCATGTGACAAGTTACTTTTGAGATCACGTTATATATTCATCCAGATAATCCGCTGTGATGTTGATATCTATTTTTAGCGGATACCAGTATTGTGCTTTTAATACAGTTGAGAAAAATACAAATTCAGGGTTATTTTTCGCTATTATTTCTGTCTAATTGTTGATATTTGGACCAATGTTACCTGAAAAGGTCCTGCAAAATGCTTTTCATTAATGTCCTAGATCCGTGTGAACAGTCAAGCATAAATCACCACTTGTCATTGCAAACAAGTATTTCCTATCTGAGCCACACTGCAGAGATAGCTATTTTTAAACTTAGAAAACCATGTGACCTCTTACTTTTGAGATCACGTTGTATAGTCATCCGTGTAATCTGTACTGACGTCAATATCTATTTTTATAGAGATACCTCTGTCAAGCTTTTTATACAGTTGGAAAGAATACACATTCAGAGTGATTTTTTTTGCAATAAGTTCTGTCTAACAATTCAGTTAGTGTTCAAAATCGTATTTATTAAGACTAAAGTATAGGTTTATACAAAAAATGAGCCCTAAATACCCTAATCAGTAGTTCAATATTGTTATATGTATTTGATATAGACAAACTGTCGATACCACCTTTAAAAGTATTTGAGACCATATAGCATAATCAGTAGGGCATCTTCTCCAGGCTAGGAGGTTCAGGTTTAAATCTGGCCTGTGACATTACATCATCACTAGAAATGGTAGTGACGTAGATCCTCTAGCTTATGCTCATGCAGATATAAGGGTAGTTTCATGGCTGGTCTTTTCACTGTCAGAATAATGTGACTGGGTGTGGTATCATGCCAGGTCTTCACAGCATGGCATACACTGTAAAGACAGCACTTGATCTTCCTCAATTGGACACTGTCTCCAATTAACTGAAATACTGTTGATAAACTCAACAAACCAACTTAAAATTGTAGGAGATGTTTTTTCTCCTTTTTTTAAGATTTTTTTTTTTTTAAAAGGTTAGCCAATTTCATTTTGGCATTTGTTTAAAAGAATATATGCATCTGTGGAAGGAGAATATGTTTTGACTGTTAAGCTGGAATGCAATTATATGGGCAATCCTGAAGGCATTGACTTGTTGTATATTGTTATATTTCTGGTAGGGATTGATGTTTTCTTAGAATAGGCTTGTTGATTTCATTCTTGCCCTCAAATACTAAAATAGAAAAAAATTCTCAATTTACATAAAAAGAATGTTCATTATAGCCATTGCAAAAAAAAGAGAGACCAAAATCAATGCAAAAGACATATCCCATGACAATAAATCTCCTAGGTAATTATATTGTAATAAATTCTGCTCACTCTAACAATAGTCACACCTTGCTGCCTTTCACTACCATCATTCAGCGCACTGTTAAACCTACATTGTCATGTAACTATTGTGGCAAAGTTTTCGGAGAAAGCATTGGTACATGTGGTAAATGTAAACGTGATCGCCACACTAGAAAAAATGTTCACCCAGGTGGGATTCATGGGAGCCATTGAAGTTTGGTAGATAGTGTCGTAGAGTTGATAAAGGGGTGTTCGATTAAATAAAGGTACCCCCAATATGTAAGCTGTTCTGGTTATATTTTCATATAAGATATAAGTCTGAACAATTAATTATAAATATATTGACTAGTGATATATTGTAAAAAACTTAAACCAGTCAATCACTTTATTGAAAATGCTGAAGAATGTGTACTTTTGACTAATTGAGCATGAAACATCAACATAAATTACGTCCCACTTTGATATTTAGTCAGTCAGCCTAGTGCAGAACGTAAATGTACTTGTGATAGAACATGTACTAAAAGAATTAATTTTTTTTTTATACAGTGTATAATGCAAATGTCTATTCAACATTTAACTCCGAGGGGATCTTTTAAAGTTCATCTCATGATACCATTACCTGCAGTCGACTGTGGGACCTACCCCCTGTCAGTGACTGAGAGGGGAACGTGAGGTGACACAGCTATGTAAATATGTCCCAAAGAATTTTTCTATTGCCCGTCCTGAAGGCGTGATTTTTCGTTTTTTGTCCAGCATTATTATGTGCATATCCTACCATTAGGGCTATACTGTGCAAGCTTGGTATGAGATCTAGAGAAAAAGTAGTCCACAGTTGGCCATATAATTGGAGGCATTATGATTATGTATTTATATCTGCTAATTGATAAAGGACATGGTTAAAGATATTTTGGGAATAAAATTTGCTTACATCGGTTTCAAATGTAAAAAAAATATGAAACGCAATTAGGTGACATAATATTGTTAAATATCATTATAGGAGAAATATTGTAAAACGCAATTAAATGACATCTATTGTGTAGATGTACCATAGTTTCTTAGTAAAAATCGGTAAATTTAGCAGATGATTATTTTTTAATTTATACTTCTATTAAATAGCTTTATTAATGAACTATATTTATATCATTACATCATTGTATTGACTTTAAGCATTTTATTGATATTTATTATTATAATGAATTATATTATTTTTTGTTAAAAAATATCATAGAAATCATGCATTTTATATTAATAGCTCTGATGAAATAATTACAATATTCATACTTCAAATTTGTATCTTTTAACTATGAACATGGAAACATCACACATGAGTTATGGCAAGAATCCTTATTTGCAGAAGCAAAATGGTACGAGCAGAGATGCCACTAAATGGCATGTGGTACCACGTTCGTTTAAATCAATTTATGTGGCACAGTAGATAGAAAACCATCCTTTTGTTCATATACTTATAATAAGTTACATATAAGTCATTTAAATTTTAATTTACAATTTTTGAAAGAATAAGTCATTAATTGCTGTTATATATTGTTATGAAATGGGAAAACTTTACAAAGATGTAAAAATGAAGATTATAGTTGCAAAAGCATTTATTTGTTGATATCCAACTGTTGATATTTTTGTCTGTACTCGAATAATTCCTTCAACAACACAATTTTAAGTGATATTTTAATGGTTTCTCACATTAAATGATTTTTGTGTGGTCATTTGTGAAGTGCATTTCCATTGGCATTGGCACCCTCACAGGGTGGTATAACACATGCTATACACAGTGAAGGCAGCTCTATATCTGCTTCAAGTGGACACTGTCTCCAGATAACTGAAATACTGTTGGTGGGACGATAAACCCAATAAACAAACAAACAAACTCAACAAAGATAATATGACATATTCAGTTGAAAACTTTAGGAAAATATTCACATACCAGAATTTTGTCAAATCATATTCACAATGCTTAAAATAAACATTTCAAAAATTAATGGTGCCCATAGCCAACTGGTAGAGTTGCAGACTTCTTGTCCCCTAAACACATGGGTTGTATCATGATATGAGTAGAATGAATGTGAGAAGGTATTCTTACTGACTTGTTGTGTGCCATAGGTTGTACCCAGACATTTGTGAAAATTTGCTTAGTGTTGTGAATTAAAAAAGTGCACTGCTGCCCAATACTGTGCCACTTCTGTTCTGTCGCTGTTTGGCAGAAATGAATTTACTTTAGTAAATTTACTTTAGTGAATTTGTTATGTGAATTTTGTTGCTTTTCGTTGCTGTGTTGTGTTGCTGCTGCACGTTAGGATTCTCACCTTTAGCTCTTCATTTGCTGGAAACACATTTTTTTGTGGGATATGTTGTATGCCATTGGGTTAAGTGGTATTTCCAGCATGTAATGGGTTAAGTTTAGTGAATTATGACTAAAAAGATTATTTTTTATAGAAAAAAAAAATGTTTTTTTATTGTTGTTTTTCAGATCATAGAATTTTTCCAATATGAAGAGGTCTCACTTCAGATTCCTGTCTCCAACTAGGCATGATTCCGCACAAAATGGCATTGACAGGTTGGTTGCTCATAATTCTTTTGTAAAATTGTTATAAAATGTTTGCATATAGTTTTTTCGGTTAAATGTTTTCAAAAGAATATGTGTTTTTTTTCTGTAAAAATGTGTTGTTTTTTTTTGTTTTGTTTTTAAGTAAACTTGTAGTTTTTCTGTTAAATGCTAATGTTCAAAGCATGTGTGTAGTTTACCATTTTAATATTTAACAAAGTTTGACCTGGACAAAGATATCATTTTATAAGTATTTTGTTTAGATCTATTTTTTATTGATCCAATTCTTTAAGCAGTATTTCAATGGTTATTATATGTAATTTTTCTATGTATTTTAAGTTAAGTTATTGTAAGTTTTCTTCCAAAGATTTGAAGTGTCTCAATTGAAAATATTAACATTAGTTAAACTGTTTTGATTACTGTAAAATGGGATTGTAGTTTGTTTATTTGTTTATTAGGTTTATCATCCCACCAACAGTATTTCAGTTATCTGGAGATGGTGTCAGCCTGAAGCAGATAATAATGCTGCCTTCACTGTGTATAACATGGCCATAAACACCTGACATGATACCACACCCAGTCACATTATCCTGACACCAGGCCAGCCAACCGGGGTTGAGATGGTCAACAATTTAAAACTACCCTTATACTTGCTTGACTGTTAGCAAGGGGGCTATACCACTACCATTTATCATAACTTTGGTCTGTCATGGCCCGGGATCAGACCCTGGACCTTTCATACCTGGAGCCAACACTACTGATTGCAATACCAGGTTCGAAGGAATTGTGGTGAAATGTTAATCCCATTCATTTATTAAAATTTCATGCTTACACTTCATCTTATACTTGATTCAGGTTGAAATGATCATATCATAGAACAGAGAAATCATTTAATAACCCAATTTATATTTATGGACGTTGCAGTTGTATCCTAGTCAAAACAACGCAATTTCCACAATTGAATGACTATTAATATTCTATTTATGCTGCAGCTTTTATGACTTTCCATTAGATACCTGTTCAAAAATGGACCACAAACATTTATAAACATTCATAAACTTCTATCCAAATATTTGTTATACAACCTGCAACATATTACGTGGGTTTTAAATTTATCAACACATCGACCGGCTGTAGCCGTTATCTATATTAAGGGTATGATCCACTCTCTACCTATGTAACATAGCATTGAGGTGAAGGTCATTTATAGGGTTTTACCCACGTTCGCTGTCAGCTTGAATGGGAGAAATTTGACTGTGTGTTAAATGCAAGCCAGGGTGTATAGACCACTGTATGTTTAAATTGTATAGTTAAGTCTTGAAGAGCAGGTATAAGATATTGGGGTTTTCTTTTTTTGCAATTACTCCCGCGAAAGCAGTTTTCAATTCATGCTGAAAGGTGAAGGCTGTTTGAGATATCAGATTCATGTTTTCAGTTGACAGAATTGTTGACACAAAGTGGTACTTGTGTTCGAACGGTTCCATCAACTCACGTTTGCAGAATTATAAACATGACTTGGGAGAATTTACGCTGAAATGACTGTTGACCTCACAAATGTGTTTCTATTTTGAATTGCCTGCCCCATGAATGACTGTCCTGCCATTTGCTACATCATTATTATGCAGGATGAACAGATACTTATACTTAAATATCAGTTTTGACCAGGGCTTAGTGAATGACAACTTATTAATTTTATATACATAGAGTGCCTGAGGCGGTATAACCTGTTAAGTGTCGTTGTGTCGTAAAACCCCAAATACAGGATTGCTGACTTGTAAAGTCCCAGCCCCTAACTACTTGGGTTTGAGTCCCAGTTGGGGCAAGAACTTTCCAGCTATCTTGCAGTGTGTCAGTGGTTCTACCCAGCCATAAGTCTTAGGCCTTCCTCTACCAATAATTAGCTGGATGTCATCAATTTGACTATTATTATATCAGTATGATAACAAAAAAAGAAAACAAAAAAGTGAAAACTAAATATATATATACACACACATTTATATAAATATATGTGTATGATAAAAAAATATAACACAAACTTAATTCCTTCATTAAAGTGGATTACTTAAAAATGGTTGCAATGATAAAATGAATCAGTGTATAATGAAAAAGAAAAAATATCATTTCAAGGTCCTTTGCTACTGTTGCTCTTCCTAAAAATGAAACTAATCTGCCTTTTCTTATTGATTGGAAGGCAGGTGCTAATTAGGTTGATACATGCACTTACGATCTTGATTGTAAAGGATACAATATGCAATCTTATAATTAAATACTTTAATAAGGTGATAATTACCTCACAGAGTGGTATAACGCATCCACATTTAGCAGTCATAATACTCAACAAAGATAATATGAGATTCAGTTGAAAACTTTAGGAAAATATTCACATACCAGAATTTTGTCAAGTCATATTTAACATGCTTGAAATGAACATTTAAAAAATTAATGGTGCCCATAGCCAACTGGTAGAGTTGCAGACTTCTTGTTCCCTCAGCACATGGGTTGTATCATGATACGAGTAGAATTAATGTGAGAAGGTATTCTTACTGACTTGTGGTGTGCCACTGGTTCTACCCAGACATTTGTAAATAATACAATGGCCATAATTATGTCACTGCGATGTATGTAAAATACAAACAAAAAATATGACGAGGACCTATGAGTGTTATAAAATACAGCTTGTTATAAAATTTGTAAAAACCCAAGTTAAACACATTAATATAAGTTAAAAAAAACTGACATCTTAAATATATAATTTCTTCATTGATTACTTTTTTAGTTCCTAGAGCCAGAGAATGTATTTTCTGTAAAATTATTCAAGAAATATCTAACAATAATGACTTTACCCTTGTCATGAAACATTTTTATTGTACTTAAAGTTAAAACCTTGGACAAGCCATAAATATAAGCAATATACTACAATAGTACATGATTTTTACATCCCTTGGCAGTCATACCTGTAGTTGAGTAAGAATGTAATACAGGTTACTAAGAAACCAAAGACACGTAACAAAGTGATGTAAGATATGACCTATTTCACATCCCTGTTTTCGTACACTTTGTTGTGAACATGTTTTCTTGCTAAAATGTACAGGAGAAACAATGTCATGACTATTGTACTCAAGTCAGAAGTAAGTGTGTGATCACAAAGTTTTTAATAACATCAACATGCTGACAAGTTCTGGGATTGTCTATTAATTTTAAAATCTTTTGACTGATTTAATTTATCAGTAATTACAAAATGTAATCATGCCCTTAGCATTTGCTAATCAAGCTGAGTAATACTGCTATGAACATGAAATATATCAAGATTGTTTCATCTTTATTGAAAAAAACATACTTTTTAAATTAAAATTTGAAAACTATTTTAGTTCAAATTATTCTACCGGCCACAATAGCTCAGGTGGTAGAGCATCGGCTTACGGATCGGGAGGTCGCGTGTCCAAACCCCGGCCAGGTCAAACCAAAGACTTAAAGTTGGTAGTAGTGGCTTCCCTCCTTATGCTCAGGCTAAGTGGACAGCATTACGCCTGACTTGTCGGTGTCAGTATAATGGACCGGCTGGGTTCATTCCTTGGGCACCTCATAAGTGCCCGTGTGCTATAATGATAGAAATGTCACTGCACAGTATCGGCAAAATGCCAGCTAATCTCAAACCCCATAAACTTAAATTATTCCCACTTAATAGTGCTCTTCCTGTGTAGCACCAGTACTTGGGTAGTTACAACTGCCAAAGTACTGTGCTGTAAATCTTGACCAAAGACTTAACATCTCTTACTTTGTATGGGGACACTTTAATCCCAAATATAGACATACTGGAAAAAATATGATCAGTTTTTTTTATCTCAAGTCAGATATATTGCACAATTTTTGCTGTGAGTGTCAGTATTTGGATAAAGTTTTATAGTAGAAGCAAAAACTATTAACAGGACATCCAAAATAATGTGTACATTCTACAAAGAATTTACAAATTGCTTAAAGGATGGATACATAAAGACAAAATTTAACCATATTTTGAAAGAATCAAAGTTATAATTTTATCTTTAAGGTTCATGTTTTGCATTTTCATGACTTTTTCATGAGGAGAGGCGTCATTTGTGTATTAAAAAACATATCATAGTAATATGTTTCTATTTGAAATATCTTACAAATGGAACCTTAAACACAAAAATGTAACTATTTCTGGAAGTATTCCTAAAACTACAACAACAACTTCTTACATTAAAATTCATATGTATGCCATAGTATGAAAATATCTGACAGACAAAAATAATAAGTTATCAATTGAATTTTTTTAAAGTCATCCACAAAATTTGGCTCTAAATGTGATTTATATGCATTGTTGACACATCCACCAACTGACTGACCTGATTTACTGATGTCCTACATTGTAGTTTTTGCTAACTAAGGAAGAAAATGTGTCAAAGCATTACTTAGTACAATTTAATGAAATATTACAACAGCCTGTGGATAAATACATTTACAAATATATGAAATCAGATAGAGGAGATAGTAATCTCTGATTAAAATAATCAAACTTTTCATTCTCCATTGTCTGGTGGGTAAGATTTTGTTACTGATTAGAATGTAAACCAATAAGGTCACAGATTATAAAACTTTCCAATTTTGATACTAAATACCAAATCTGAAGGTTGTATTTTTGTTCAATGTCTTTCAAATTTGACTAATCTAACATAGATTAATAACCATAAATACTTAAGAATATAGTCTTACTTAAGCATAAAGTTTTATAATCACAGGTAATGATGCTATAAAGGATGTTGTCAGGTGCCACAATAGGTAGAGCATCTACTCCAGTAACCAGAGGCCCTGGGTTCGATCCTGGGCTGTGATGTAACAAAGTCAAAAAAAAGGAGGTGGTATAGCTCTCTTGCTAACGCTGAAGCAGATATAAGGGTAGTTCCACGACTGGTGGGCCCGATGTCAGGATAATGTGACTGGGTGTGCTGTCATACCAGGTGTTCACGGCATGCTATACACACTGAAGGCAGCACTCTATCTGCTTCAATTGGACACCGTCTGTAGATAACTGAAATACTGTTGGTTGGCCGATTAACCCAATAAACAAACAGACTTAAACACGAAGTTTTTTAACCATAGGCACTGAAGCTTGAGAATGTAGTGAAACTTAAGGACAATGTTTTATAATCATAGGTATTGATGCTTGCAATCTCACACACAAGCTTATTTTGTTCATAAGCACATTATGCTTGAAAATGTAATTAGACTCATACTCAATTTCCTAATCATTAGCACAGGTACTAAAGAATATTCTCACACTCAAGCTCAGAGTTTTTCTATCGATGCTTCTGAACATGACGTTTATAGAAGGAAATTCCAATATTTCGCTGTCTATCACCTGAACAAGACTGAATGGTTGAAATTAGTGTGACGTAGGACAAACCTACTGCCTACCAGCTGTTGTTTCTGAATTGTTGTAACTTGTAGGAGGTCTGCTGCTTTATTGGAAAGCCAGCAGGTCCAGGGGGGACCTACCTTCATCAGTCAGCCTGTTACAAATATGGACAGGTAGAAAATCTGCCTTGTCATTGTAGGTATATGGCTGATGTCATTTATGAATGAATACTATAGAAGCAGCTTATCACACTGGTGATTCTAGCAAAAGGTTGGAACACAAGTTTCACTTTTATGATTCAATGGTAAGTTGTTCTGTTGTTTTGGTTTATGGTAAAAGGTTTTGTTAACTATGTTAATTGATATTTTGTTGCATAAGTTGTTTAGTTTGTGCTGTGTTGTAGTGTAGTAATCGTTTAACAGGGACTGACCTATATTGATATTTGTGCTTATTCAGTGGTGTGTATGCTTGTGGGGGTAAAGTTAAGTGATACTTTACTCTGTGATATGTAAAGGTAGAGCTCTATTGAACCATGTCACGCTTGTAAACGTGACTGGAGAGAGTGGGGAACGTGAGTAAAGCAGTGTTGAAATATTTTCTCTCATGATTTGATGATTTTTTCTGTAATCATGTCAGCCTGCCAGTAATGATTAGCAATGGTTAGCATGCAGAATAGTTTGGACCTCTCCATACTGTGGCATTGACATCAGCAGAAAATTAATCAGATACATACAATTCACTAGGAACCTTCTTAGTGCGGATTTAAATGGGGGAAAAAGTGTTGTTCACGGAACTGTAACTTTCTCAACTGTGTACACCTGGCTGTTATTATTTCTGTCATGCATTCCTGTGTTGGGCACAGACTTGGTCACAGATCATTTATGATCCAACAATAGGTATGTTTGATGTTAGAGATACTTATCATTATCTTTATGTGCATTTTATTATTTCTCAGGATATGCTGACTGTCATATGCAGATGGTTTTTGTCAACACCAGCAATGAAATTTATGCTTTTTATGACTTTTTCTTTTGCTTTATTTTCTCAATGTACAAAATGTATAATATATTATATAAATTGTGTATGCATGTATCTAATGTATTATTAATGCTGAGTTGCAAATCAATACATTTTGTATAATGTAGTTAATGAAAGAAAGGTTGATTATTTATTCTTACATCATTGATTTAGTTTGGAAAGTTTTTTTTTGTATCTTGCAGTTTATATATATATAAAACATTTTTTAAAGAAATTATAGCATTTTTATCCTTGTTTTTCAAGCTATCTTATGTGTATATAAGTTTGAGCCATTTATTTCTGATAAACATAATAGAAAAATGGAGCAGATGTCAGCAGACAATTAGTGTTTTGTGGTCAGTTACATAGATGTAGAGGCTTTATTGTATGTCGGTTGTTTGATTGATCTTTCAGTTGGTCCACATGTAGATGAGATATGTCCATGCAGTTTCTTAACAACTGTTGGTCACATTTTGAAGAAACTTTATAAGACAGGCAGAGAGCCAGTCTCGAAAACTCAAGAATTTTGAAAATTCTATTCCTGATCATGAAAATGCTGTGATTTTTACTATAACAGATTTGGGTACAAAAACAGCAATATGTTATCATAATGTGTAAATAAAATGGGACCGTTTTGCGTGTGTTGATTTGAACATGTTTCATGATGTCTACTGCATTTTTGAGAAGCCTTTTTAGTCACGAAATTGGAGTGAGTTTGCTGAAATTTAATGTTAATACGCTGACAATAATAGATGTGAACATTAACTACAGCAATCTAGCCAGTCTTTAGTAAGTAACGCATTTAGAAAGCCTGACTTTGAAGGCAAAATACATGGTTTTAAAGTGCAGTTCCAGTTACAGCAAACAGAATACAGCAATCCTAAACACCCTTTGTACATTAACATTATAATGTATGGATATCTTTGGCTGGAAAAACCTTGAATTTAACAAAAAAAACTTGAAAAAGTCTGGAAAAAAATGTTTGGAATTTACGAGCAAAAATGTTTGGGAACCCTGTCTTTCCTCAGATGGTGGCAGTCCTGACCAGACAACACCCACCAGGAGGAACTAACTGATCTGGATATATACTTTTAGCATTGAGTAGATTGTATTTAACCTTATCAGTCTAAGATCTAAACTATCATTTTAATGAATTTAATTATTTTTTTAATATTTTGTATGAAATTTAACTTACAGGATATAAATATGAATATTTATAATATTAATGGACCTGAATGTTGTTTAAGCAATTGATATTGACATTGAGTCTTCCGAGAAAAGAGGTTAAAAAAGGATAATTTTTACATGTAGGCTGGATAATTGCTTCTAATTGCTCATGTATGTGCAAAAGGAACTGGCTAATCATGTTTCTCACTGCCTGCTCGATTTGATCTTTTTTTTACTGGTTGAGAATCAGATGAACTTGAAGTTAGTAAAACAAATCGTCAGAGGGCAGCATTTTATAGCAAACTGGTGTATATTAAATCAGTTGAAAAGTCATTGGAAGTATAATCATAACTTTTTATTTTGTATAAGGCACAGTATATAAAAAAACAAAAAAAAAAACAAAAAAACATTTCAATTAGTTTAAATAATTGGATATTATCATAAATATGAAATTCTGTTTAAACTTGTAGCTGATTTTAATTATAAGTTTACTGTTTGTCAGAATCTTGTATGCTGCCAGTATAATGAGATTTTTTAGTTCATGAAAGTTATAATTTAAAAACTTGTCAGAAGTTCATCACCATTTTATTTTGCCAGGTTACAGTTCTGCCAACTGTACCTTTAATTATAAGAATGCAATACTATAAGATTTAATAATGTTATTTTGAACAAAAAACATCTTCGTCTAAGCTTTCAGCAAGGTTTATATCTTAAAGAGCACTTCCTGGTCAGTAGAAGTCATTAAGTTACACTGAATGTTACATGCAAGTTTAAAGAGAGATGTTAACCCAGTACATTATGATATAAGCATACAGATCAATTATTTTGTCATCCTGACCTGTTAGCACAATCAGTAGAGCATCGGCAGGTACAGGAGGCCCCGGGTTCGATCCAGGGCTGCAATATACCAAAATCATTAAAAAATGTTAGTGGTATAGCTCCCTTTCTAACACTCAAGCACATATAAGTTTAGTTTCACAACTGGTTGGCCCAATGTCAGGATAAAGTGACTGGGTGTGGTATCATGCCAGGTGTTCACGGCAGTGAAGGCAGCACTATATCTGTTTCATGTGGACACTATCTTATGATAACCGAAATTAGTGGGACGATAAACCCAATAAACAAACAATTTTGTTGAACTGAATGAAAATGCTGAAAATATGATTGTCATATTTGTGATTGTTTTTATTGATTGTAATGCACAGAACTATCCTTGCAAACAAACCATCAAAATATGTTTAAAATTAATTGAAATAAGTATTGAAACAGGGAGTACATTTGTAAACTGAACTTCTTTTTTATGTTCAGTACAAGGTAAATTAAAATCATTCATTTAGCTATTTAAAACTCATTTTACAAATTGATGGAAAAAAAATGAATATGTTTAATAAGTGTCTGATGTAAAGGATGTCTGATATCCAATGGGTGAATTATTTAACCTTAATGAGGTGGGGGGAATGAGGAGAAAAACAAGTGCCTTTTATTAAAATAAATGGAGAGTAGTATGAATTTAATTTCCCATTAATTCACCACAAAATCAATTTAAATTTGAACACATAAGCGAGTATGAAAAACACCTAAATCATCTATTCAAAGTGAAATGTGCCTGTCATACAGTGAACGTGAGTTTAACTGCAACCTTCACCTTGCCAGAGATTAAACAAGCATTCACCAGTCGCAGTGTGTCACAGCCAATACGGGTAGATTTTCTCCACCCCTGTACCTGCCGTGGATTATTGTTCGTACTCTACCAGCATTTTTTCACCATTGCATGATCTGTTGTACCAGATAGGCCGTGGAGTGCACTGTTCCTGTATTGGCCCAGACCATCACTGCCCTATCTCTTTCTCTAGTCTGGTCTGGTTGGTATACGTACATTTTATCAAATTGGGGGCTTTGGATAACCTTTACCTGCTATGTGTGTCAACAAGCCCATTCTTAGCTTTTAGCCAGCAACAATTTAAAAACTGAAATGACTATATTTACCTAAGGCTCTGTAGCCGATAGTGCAGATGCCGATTTGACACATTCTACCTGATCTGGAACTCCACTTTTTGACTATACCTGCTTAATTTCTGCTTAGCGGGCTAAGTGGTAGTGTTTTCTTTATGGCTGGCTGAAATTGCGTCATCCTTCTTTTACTTTCATGAAACCAAGAGGTGTTTACAACATTATTTTCCTGTCACTGTGATGTTTTTACAGGTATGTTGTAAAAGCAAATATCGCAGAAAGTAGTCACATTTCATCAAGTCATTTAAGTGTACTTTTGAAGATACATTAATTACGTCTGTGCTGCTTGCATTTTAATGCACGGATGTCATGAAAATGCATATTTTCAGTAATATGAATCTGAAAGTCATGTTTAAGACAATGTAATAACCTATATGTTGCTTTATTGTGTGACCTTGACCTTGTCAGCTGCTAATTAGCACAAAATGTATAATGATAATTAAATAGTGCTGCTTTGTTGAAATTATGGGAAATTATATTTATTTTACTCTTTATGTCAAACTTTCTTAAATAATTTGTTTTAGGCTAAATAAATAAAAAAGCTATATGTGCCAGTTTTAAGTAAAACCTGTATTTGAGACAAGAAATAGTATCAGAAAATTGGAATAAAAGCTTTACTGAAAGTTAGTTACATGCTACACTATGCAAGAGTTACGCAAATATTTCTGAATCTCAAATTTTATGTAAGGTCATTTGTAAAATTTCTTTTTTTACTTTAGACAAAATTGAGCAATAAAGTCTTTTCCTATCTTTGCAACAAAAGACTGTACCGGACCTGGTAGCTCCAGGTACCGGAACCCTGGTCGTTACATACCAAAGTAATAAAAAATGGTAGTGGTATAACTCCCTTGCTTACGCTCAAGCAAATATAAAGTTAGCTCCACAGGCCAGGTGTTCATGGCATGCTATACACAGTGAAGGCAGCACTATGTCTGCTTCAAGTGGACATCATCTTCAGATAACTGAAATACTCTTGGTGGGATGATTAACCCAATAAACAAACAATAAACAGACAAAACACTGTTGAGACAGCACAAATTGACATTGAGCCATATTGTCTCACTCACTAGTATCTAATAAATGGCACCTACACAAAGAAGACAAAAAAAACATTGACTTAAAGCTAAGATGCACTCTGAAGTGCATTATTCTGCTTTGTTTTTATTGAAGGCATTTAGTTAAAAGCTTTGTCCTGTAAAAGCAAAACAAAAAATGTTGATATTAGTGATGTTTGTTTCATTGTTAGCTGCAATTAATTGATTTACACTTGAAATTGATATTAAAATCTTACAGTATTCGGCGCCATATGAATAAATTAAAAATATCTTACAGTGTATGTTGCAAAATTTACTTTTATGGGAAAAAAGTAAATTAATAATAGACAAATTAATAAAGCTTCAACATATATGTCCGTGGACTATTTATAAGAATATTTGATATAGAATTGTTAGGTTTTTTGTTTCAAGGAAATTAAAAAAATGATTATGTAGGATGAGTCTAAGCAGATACTGCTATATGCTGCAAATTCACTAGCGATTGAATTCAGTATGTTATTTGTGCTGTAATAAAAAAAAGATTAGCATCATATTCATATAAAAATGCATCTGTACAGAAATTAACAAAAAACTGGGAATAATAACATTATTTATACTTTGAGGACACCTAATATATGGCCACCTATTGTATATTAATCTACATTTCGCTTCATTGTACATTTAATAACCCTTCCATTCATACTTTCATCTATATTTTTTAAAAATTCACTTGCTTTTGTTGTTTTTCATTAAAAGAGATAAAAGGATTTTAATAAATGTATTTTCAGCTTGTAATAATAGATTTACGGCTGAACCTGTTTTCACATAAACCCTTAGTCATGCAGATTCTGCTAATGATTGTGAATGGTTTGTAAAGGCATAAAATGGCATATACATGCAGGAAAGTGTTAATAGGAAAGCGAAAAATCTTAGATATTTGCTAACAACTTAATGTCAAGATGTCTAGACATTGCCAGAGACTAAGAAGCAAAGACAACTCCTAGCAGCGGTTGGCTGATCTGGATCAACACTTTCTGCTTTAGCCAGATCCATTAATTCTGAACAGGTTATGACAGTTTTTACCATCTTCCTTAAAAAATTGGCAATGCTGATGCCATAATTTCTTTTGTTCCAAGCTTTATTGTCCAGCATTGACATTTGATTGGGTGTGTGTATGGGTTGTCAATCTTAAAATGAAAACGTTTTGATTCGGATCAGAGACATGAACAGTGAAGCCCTAGCAGACATACAAGTATTATCTTATCATCATTGTGTTAGAAATAGTATAAGTGTCATGTCACACACAATGCATGGAAATATGACCAAATATTATGCTGTGACCTAACACATTTGCCATGACATAAAGACATTGTCTCAGGAATAATGTTTTACGACATTACTTGATGTTTGTATGTCGGTACATATGCAAGAAAATGCTGTAATGGTCAGCTTACCTTTTCCATTAAGTGTATGAATCACTGACCTCCATGTAGCTGACCTTTTTCACTTATTCTGACATGATCATTATCTTCATAAACTGAAACACAACAGTGAGTCCAATAGTCCATGATGTTATTTAAGAGACAGTTTGATATTTGAGAGATAATACAGTTTGATATTCAAGAGACAGTTTGATATTCAAGAGACAGTTTGATATTTGAGAGACATAACAGTTTGATATTCAAGAGACAGTTTGATATTCAAGGACAGTGTGATAGTTAAGGGACAGTTTGATAGTCAAGGGACAGTTTGATGTTTGAGAGACATTGGAGAGACAGTTTGATATTTGAGAGACAGTTTGATATTTGGGACTGTTTGGGGCAAGTTGATATTTGAGACTGTTTGAGACAAGTTGATATTTGAGAGACAGTTTGATATTTGAGACTCTTTGAGGCAAGTTGATATTTGAGACTGAGACTTGTTGACATTCAAGAGACAGTTAGCTTGATATTTGAGAGACAGTTTGATATTTGAGACTGTTTGAGCCAAGTTGATATATGAAACTGTTTGAGACAGGTTGATATTTGAGAGACAGTTTGATATTTGAGAGACAGTTTGATATTTGAGACTGTTTGAGACAGTTAAATTAGATAAGTTCATTTAAATACAGACATTGCCACAATGTTTGAAATATAACAGAACATGAAAAGTATTGCTGCATCTCTTCTATTTTTTAATCAACATCAACACTTAGCTAGTTATCAATGGGTACTGTAGATCTATACTAAGCCCCAGAACTCTCCATTCATATCTCATCAGCAAGATTTGTTCCAACTGTAAACGTGACTATCTTCAAGGCCACTGTCCCACCCCTTTTATTGCGAACGTGCTACGCTGCCTATAAAAAAAAATGTAAACATGAAAAGGAAAAGTGCAAATCATGATTACATTCTCCATCAGCTTGCTAAACCCTTCCATCCATATCGAAAATGCCCGTGTCTCGTTGTGCAGATGGAGCAATGTTGCGTGGCAAGCTTCCATTTACCAGTATTTACTTACATGTATTACTACATGGCTTGTTAATATTACAGCGAGGAAACCAAGTGTAGCATAAGCGATCAGTTTAACAGTTCTATTTCACTAGGCTCTCTGTCAGATATGTCATACTTGAACGAGCGCTGTATGTGGACTGTTATACGGACCATAGGTAAACGAATGGGGGGGAACTTTGGATGTGTATCAACACTATTGATAGCAGACAGTGAACAGCTAGCGGTCAGACAACATCGGTCTAGCATTTGTTGTAGGTCTTGTTATAATCAATGGTAGTTGCATACTTGGACTTTGTGGAGATATGGAGATAGTTGGTGGAAGAGACTTAATACAAAACTCAGTTAATAATTTCAGTGATTTTGGAAATAAGTGTTTTTGTGATTATTCACCGTTGGGTTTAAATGTTTAATATAATATTGGTAAGTTATGGATTAGTGGGTTTTTTTTGTAGCGTAGTAAGATTTTGCTTTTTTATGAAATGCTTTAAAGTATATTTTTACTATGAGTAACATTTGTATTGCTAAATTATTATTAAGTGAATTTGAAGGGTTGAAGTATTGATTTTTACCTCAGTTTGAGGTTTCTGTTTATTATTGTTTTATAATTTTAAAATTAATATAGAATTATTAGAATATGTATATCTTTCTACTCAGACCAATTAATGTGTTGTTTATATTAATATAAATATTGCTGTAAATGGATACAGTAAGAAAGGCAATTTTGGTAACATTAATAATATTTATTATTCATACTCTTAATATTTTTGATTATTTACAAAGACTTGACATTTTGTTTTGGCTTTGTACTGTTTTATATTGATACTGAATTGCTGTCCTCATTGATAAAGAGACTACAGGATACTAATATCTATATCACAATATGAGTCTATCATTTATGTCTTGTAAAATTTACTGAAAATTAACTGTAGAATTGTATACTTTGAGGAGAAAAAATTAAAAAAAGCAATAAGAAATATTGAGGAAGAACAGGGTTAGTTAATATAATCACATAGTACTTCCCCAGTAACTGGCCGCAATAACAGATTGGGAGGTTGCGGGTTTAAACTCAGGCCGGGTCAAACCAAAGACTTTAAAGTTGGTAGTAATGCCATCCCTCCTTACGCTCGGGGCTAAGGGGACAGCATTACGCCTGACTCGTCGGTGTCAGTATAATAGGTGCCCTTGTTCTATAATGATAACAATGTCGCTGTACAGTATCGGAAAAAATGCCGGCAAATCCCATCCCACCCCACATCCCCAGTTATTATACCACAAACACAAACCAAGTTCCAGGGACTGAGATTAAGGAATATTTACTGTTTATGAGACTGTAAATGTTGTTCTTTAAAGAAAGGAAAACCATGATTTGTAATAGTTGGAATATGTTATATATTTTTAATCATTCTTCTCTTGATTAGAGTACTTGTATAAACTGTTCTCGTTAGTTGGCCTTTTTTGAATTAATTTTTTACAGTAACATCCACACTTTAAAGTTGAGTAGTTTATGTTGTATTTATTAGAAAATGTATAAATATTAACAATAACTATAATAATAATAATAATAAAAATAAAATAAATAATGATTAAAATTATTCCACAACTATATTAATACTATTTTATCATCTCTACCCGTAAATTATGTTTAAACTTAATCTTTGATAATGATATATGTTTTAGTATTTATTGATATTATTATTATTATTTTTATTATTATTGTTATTTTTTTAATTATTTTATATCTTTTATATTAAGTTTATTTCACTTATATTTTCAGATAAACTGGATATGATTCATCTATAGTCAGCGTATTGTTATATATAACAAAACAAACATGGAGCCGATTCCACAAATTCCCTGCAATCCAAATGCAGAACTTAATGAGTTTGAAAAGAAAATTGCTGAGCGGGCCGATTTTTCATCATGCTACCGACCAAAGCCCGTCACATCAGAAAAAGCCGATGGAACAATGCACTTTAACATAATGAAACATCCAAAAGAAGCTTTTGACATCATGAATGCTTTACGGTGCTCTTCAAAATTGTGTGATGTTACCTTATTAGTTGGGGAGGACAAGTTTGAGTGTCACAAGATCGTTCTTGCATCATCCAGTTCATACTTCCGTGCAATGTTTACCGGCGGAATGAGAGAGGAAGAGATGAGCATCATTCCCTTGCATGGAATTCATCCGTGTACACTGGCTGTGCTAATTGACTTTGCCTACACTGCGGAGATTCGTGTTAGCGAACAAAACGTGTGTTACTTACTTCCAGCTGCCACCATGTTTCAAATGAACCATGTTGTGGAAGCGTGTAGTGTTTTCTTAGAACATCAGCTCGATGCAAGCAATTGCATTGGCATCACCGACTTTGCGAGTGAACATGGGTGTGTGGACCTGCAAAATAAAGGGCGGGATTATATTTACAAGCATTTCTCAGAAGTGATAAAATGTGATGAGTTTCTGCAATTGACACCTTGCCAGTTAATAAATCTGATAAAGCATGATGAGTTAAATGTTAAATGTGAGTCAGAAGTGTTCAATGCTGTGATAAGATGGGTACAACATGACACCGAGAGACGACTTTGCAAACTTGAAAATATGCTCTCGGCAGTCAGGTGCCATTTTTTGTCCCCTATGTTTTTGGAAAAGCAACTGAAACATTGTACAGTGTTGAAGAAAATGCCCCAATGTCAGGAGTACTTGTCAAATATCTTTAAAGGTCTTAAACTCCACCAAGTGTGTCCAGAAAAACCAAGAAAACCTTGCTCACCATTAGTGATTTTCTCTGCTGGAGGGTATCTTAGGCAATCACTAAGTAATTTTGAGTGTTATAACCCTAGTGCTAACAAGTGGTTGAAGCTGCCTGACCTTCCCACACCCCGGAGTGGTCTTTGCGGCTGTGTGGTTAAAGGTTCTTTCTACGCCGTCGGCGGACGCAATAATTCTCCAGAGGGCAATATGGATTCTAACTCGGTGGACATGTATGACCAATTCCGTCACTGCTGGGTGCAGCGGTGTCCCATGTTGTTGCCGCGGCACAGGGTCGGGGTGTGTGCAATGGACAGTATGATCTATGCAGTGGGTGGTTCCCAGGGCCAGACACATCATAATTCAGCAGAGAGGTGGGTACCAGATGGCATGAAATGGACACACTACACTAAATTGATAAAATTAAAAAAGAATTGATGCATGGTGGATACCAGATGACAAAATATATTCCTGACAAACTAAAGATTTGACTTAACAAATGAAGCAAAAATAGTTCCTGATAACCACCCCAAAATTATATTCAGATATCATCATCATCATCATCATCAAATGCTCAGGCCGGGTGGCCCTTGGCACCTTTCACAGTAGCAGACCATTTCTTGCGGTTTCAGATATAAATTTAAAAAATGATGTTGCAGATGCTTCAAAACCACTTCACTATATAACAAATAAAGAAAAGAATAGAGAACTCTGGAAAATAATGTTTAGTGGTAGATGTGAGATTGCAAAAAATGATCTAATCAAAGAAATTTAGAAATAAAAGAGATAGGAATATAAAAATATTAAATTACAAGCCATTAATTTACAAAAAAATGCTACACTTTTTTGATGAATCATATAATTATGTAATATAATAAGGCTTTGATTAAAAAAGTCGACACAATGTCGCTTAGTTAAATCATTACAATATTTAAATTTAAATATACCATGGTAGACATATCAGAAACATTTAATCTATCAGGCTAGGATCTCCAGTAAAATTGGCCAAGTGAACCACTTTATCCAAAACAATTTTTGTAGTATTGGAGTTAACAATAAAGAGCTGCAAAAAGAGAGCAAAGAGTATGCCATTGAAAATGTAAAAATATACCTTCTACAATAAAAACCTTCAGCTTTGCATAACATCATAGGGATCAAATTAGCTCACTTAGGCTTTGAGATCTTTCATAATTTGTACACAGCTTGGATGACTTCTTATTTGTTCTTATTGTGTATCTTTTAAAAGGCTTTATAGTGAAAACCTTGTGGAGCCTGGCTGTGTAAATTTTTTATATATGTAACTTGGCTCACCTCACGGGCTTATATTACAATTAAATGTTTCCAGTAGATATCAAATGTGAAACTTATCCATGAAGTCAGCGTTTAAACTTGTCTCATATTAAGTGGCTATTGTTGCCAATAAATCTGGAGTATAATCAGATTACCGACAATGACTTGGCATTGCTTGCCTAGTCAAAATCTACATTGCTCATATTGTATCGCTAGAGAATAGAACAACAATCATTTTTGCAAGTCATACCAGTACATAATGCCAGGTCAGTTTTTATTGATTTCTCAGTGGAGTAGTTGTTGTTGCATTGTTGCTACTACTTGATACAAAACAATAGGTTTAAATGGCCTAGCATTGTTCTCTTCAAGGGTTATCAGAGCCAAAAGCAACTATCTTATTTCTAATCAAATCTCCAATTCTTAACATTTGTTAATAGCCAAAGCTAAATTTTGTTGGAACCAGACCTGGTGGTGCAGTTGGTAGAATGTCAGCTCCAGGTATGGGAGGTCCTGGGTTCGATTCTGGGTGTGGTATCTTGTCAGGACTATATCTGCTTCAAGTGGACACCGTCTCCACATAATTGAAATACTGTTGATGGGACGAAAAATGCAATAAACGACAAATAAAATACAAAAAGCAAATATACTGACCAATGGGTGTTTGCTGATCTGGATCTACACCATTAACCAAAGACTGATCAATGGGGTACATTGGTGAAATGGAAATTGTCTCTCGTATTAGTTAATATCCAAGGTATTCCAAACAGTAGGTTGGTCCTTTTAGTTGGAAATCTTGGACTTTACCACCTAGTCTTTTGTATTGTAGATATAATAATTTCAAACAGAGAAATTTCTAACTTTTGCATAAACATAAGCTTAAAAAACGAATAAAACAAATGAAAGGACATACTTGCTTTTAGGAATTATTCAGGGGATACTATGTATTAATGTCTCATTTGTGCATAGCCCAAAAACATGGACAATATGTATTTGTATGAATGTTGTAGGGACAATAACATTTCTGCACTAGTTTACTTAACTGTTTAGTACCAGTCTCATTACTAACTGTGAATATGTAATTAGCAGGTACTAAGTATGTTATTTAATATGTTGATGCGACATTGTTGCCTGCTGATGTGATGGACTGTTTATTTTTAGAATTGCAAGTCATTGCTTGCAAACCTGTGATGATACAAAATATTAATATAACTACCAGAGGTAATAATTGCACAGAGAAAATGATAAACAAGTAATATTTATTGTATTCTGGCTGAAAGAAAGATGTGCTGTATTGAACTATTGATAATAATACAGTGATTCCACTTGTGAGAGCACATGTAAATGTTTTAAATGTTTTAATTTAATGCAATCACAGGAAGCATAATTCAAGAGATTAAAAACTGAAACATGCTGTTCTTATAATAAATGAAATTAACTTTTAACTTATCTAATTTCCTCTTTTTTCTGTAAGCTTAAGTTTGTTATAAATCTAGTGTGGCATGTTTTTTAAGAAACAAATGAAAATATTTGTAAATTATACAAAAGCAAAGAAACCAATATTTCCATTAAATAACCACAGTGAAAATTACTAGTTTATTTTATATGCAGAATTTCTCAGAAGGGTTTCCATTTGTACAATAATCTTTGCACCATTTATTTGTCATTGAGAAAGAAAACAAATAAATTATTTTTTTTAATTATTTCTTTTACGTTAAATATATACCTACTCAAATATCAAACCCCACCCCACCTTGGGGTATACATGAATAATTTTAATATCCGAGGCCAATTGAACTTTGGCCAAGTTTTACTTTAGTCAGTTTGGCAGAATGCTGCTAATCTATTAATCCCCCATTTTTAATTGGGATACATTGTTGTGGCTTGTGCCAAGAGAGCTCAGCTGACAAAAATTTGAACTATTTCAGAAAAACACTGTAACAAAAACAATCTATCAAATAAACAGTGTAAAGAAATTGATAACAGTCGATTCTCAACAAAAGGTCATTGACATAAGACAAATGTGGAGGTCTTACTGCGAGTGATTAAATTAAAACCTTATACACACATATGAAATTCTATAGTTTCTAATTTTTGAGAATTTCAGTGTTAGATTGTTCACAAAATATTTTAAAATAAGCATTGGATCTGTTCAGTTCAATGAATATTTCATTATATTTTAAATGTGTGAATGCTCTTCGAATTATAATTGATTGTGATGATGATGGTGGTAGTGGTGATGATGATAGTGGTTTTTTATGATAATAAAAAAACTAATAATAATACCATATTTATATAACACTCTTTTCATGGACAGTCTACATTCAGAAGTGCTTTACATTACTATAATGCCTATTAAATTTTTCACTTACCCAACAAACAAAAATACAAAAATAAAAATAATAATTTAAATGTCTATATAGTCAAAAAGGTAAGGAACACAAAATGACTAAAATATAATATATAAACATGAATAATAATAATAAAACAATTTAAGTTTTACAAAAGCGACAAAACGATGATTGATGGTATCAACAAAGATGATATTGATGTTGATGACGAAACTCATTAATTAAGAAAGTTGATAGTGATCATGAATAATTTTGATTTCTATTAACTTGGCAACAAGCATCAGCGACATGAGACAGTCTTTTTTAACTGCTGTTTTATTTATTACAAATACTCACTTTAGAGTAAGTTGATGATCAAAGAATATTTAAATATTTAACATTTGTCTTTTCAGGTATGATCCAGACTTGGACAAGTGGCAGAAGATCGCATCTATGGGTACTAGTCGTATTGGTTTGGGGGTTGCATGTGTCAACCGACTTTTGTACGCAGTTGGTGGATTTGATGGCCGAGAAAGACTAAGCAGCGTCGAGTGTTACGATCCAGAGAGAGATGAATGGCACTACAAAGCACCGATGAATTCGACACGCAGTGGCGCAGGTATGATTTTTTTGTTCACCTAAACTGTATAATATAAGAACAATTGACAAAAGTTTACTTTCCGGATACATATACTTAGTTGTATTAAATACGCTTTTGTTTTACTTCTTGTAGAATAATAAGAATAACAGTTGTTTAAGTGGAAAGTCTCAGTTAAATTGAACTTGTATTAGTTCTTACATGCTTTGTTGAAAAAATTGATAGGTTATTCTAAAGGTACAAGTGTTGTTCAGTTAATAACAATGCAGCAGAAAGATGTTTTCATCACTAACAAGATGATGCAAAAAAGAAAATGTTGTAATTTGCATGTTTTTTACCATATGTTAAGTTATTAAGTGAACAAAGTTTCTGTTTCATTAAACAGATTTAATTTAATCACGGTTGCCATTAAATCAAGGGAGATAACTCACCAATTTCTATTTTTCTATGTTATCTACAATTACCATACATTCCAAGTAAAGCACCTGACCTCACATTCAACCAGCGTATGTTTCATTTCAGAAACAAGCAAATAATTTCTTTTTTATTTTATAATATTTGATCAGTCTACTTTTTTTTAGCCACAATACAACCAGTACTGAAATATGTCAGTATACATTTTATCCTGTCATTTTGTTCCATATTTTTCTCAATCATTTATTTTTGCCTTTTTGCAGGTGTGGCAGCTCTAGAAGGGTACATTTACGCTGTGGGGGGATATGACAGCACCAGTCAGCTGCGATCTGTGGAGCGTTACAACATAAGTTTAGACAAGTGGGAGTTTGTGGCCTCAATGAAGAGTCCACGAAGTGCCCTCAGTGTGGCTGCTTTGGGGGGCAAACTGTATGCCCTAGGTATGTAATTGGATTTTCATTTTTTTTTTATTAAATTTTTTATTAGAAAATATATAAATATTATGCATAACTAAAAAGAACAATAATAATAAGACAAGCATTAGATATAATTTTGATAAAAAATGCAAGTAAAGCTTAATAATAATATAATATTTGTAGTAGTAGTAGTAATAATAATAATAATAATTACTTTTACTACCAGTACTACTATTCATGTTATTATTTATAATATTATTTATAATATCAATATCATTATTTCAATAATTTAACAGCTGGAATTAATATTTAATTTTATTTAAAAAAGTTCAGAAAAACTCTTCAAATCAAATTGTTTTATATATTTTTTCTAAAGTACATTTGTAATAACATCAAATTGAAAATTATTAGAATAAAAGCAGAAAACTTATCATACATTGCACTTTAAGCTGCTGAAAGTCTTCTTTTTTTTTAAATTTACTTTTCTTTTATCTCTAATATACATAGATCATTTATCATATCATTTTAGTATAGTAAAATTTTATTCACATTGACATGAGGTTGCACTGTTCTTTTTTGATGATATATTTCCCCCTTAATGTTAGCAAAACCTCATCAGACACATTGACAAACTGTTGATTTTTTTTAGCAGTGGCCATTTTATTGTTGCAACAGTGCATGTAAAAAGAATATGACCATCAGTATTATGTTCTTGGTGCTCATGTGAAAACATTCTTGAGTCAATATCACTTTATAATGACTCGCACGTGACCAGCACTTGACCAGTCACAATGCTTAAAATGCAAAGTGTATGTGATATTTACATATAATTACCATGTTAACATTAATACTAACAAGAATATGACAAAGTCCTATGAGCAATGCAACATGTAACAAACTTTGAAAAAGGACAAAGGTATTCACATGCAACCCAAATGTAAAAGTAAGAACAATTCTGTGATGAGCCATTTAACAAAAAGAAAAATTGCTTTTGTATTCACTGGACATTTGTCTGTGTATTTCAGGAGGATATGATGGCAATGACTTCTTGTCAACTGTGGAATGTTACGATCCAGACAAGGATGAGTGGACGGATGTGTCGTACATGACCTGTGGACGCAGCGGGCATGGTGTAGCAGTAGGGGCAGAGCCTATGGGCAGCTGATGAATTGCCAATTCAGATTGGTCAAATTCTGAGTTCCCACCTATTGGATTGGTCAGTTTTTCAAGCAAACATCAACCTGATGGCTTAATTTTAGCCTGAAAGCTGATCGGTAAACTACCAGCTTCCTTCAAGAATAATCCATGAGTCTTTGGTCATGTGACCAAATGATTGACACCAGAGGATATACAGTCCTAAAAAATGCACTGGTGTGCAAACATGAATTTTATATCCAACCTGAAGATGGATTGCATCTATTGTGGAGTGGTCACTGTTATTTAGGAAATCGACAGCAGGAGGCGGTTTGATGTGACATGCTTTATCGATTGAGCAAGGATTTCAGACCTGAGAAAGTATAATCAACACAATTGGACAGCTTGTGAATTTTCTCTTTTGCCATTCTTTGGATCCCCATAAGCTGGACGTGTGGTTGTTCTATTCATTTTGGCTCAGTCGAATTGAGAAGTGCTAATTCAACCAAGTTTTATTATTTATATTATCGAAAATAATAAACACTATTGCAAGTTTTGCAAATCTTGGTTTACAAGATTCAAGAATACTTGATGTGAAATTTATGACGATGGTTGTTTGTGAAAGAAATTTGATAGTGCTTGACAAAATATGGAAATATGAAGGCTTAAAGAGACATTGTGACTTAAGCTATCAAACTTTCAAACAGAAACTTACCAAGAGACACTAAAATGGTGCACATACATCACCTGAAGGGCTTTCATTATTCTTGTATTTTTGTTTTGTTTGATGTCACTGCTATGAGATGTTAGCATGTATTGGTCGACCAAAGAAACAGTCATACTAGGCAAGTGCTAGACAAGTGTTGTCAAGTGCTAGACAAGTGTTGTCAAGTGCTAGACATGTGTTGTCAAGTGCTAGACATGTTTACCATTTCTCTTTCAGATTATGCCTGGAAAGGGATATTAAAGAAAAAATATGAAGCAAAATCAAAGATACCAACATCAAAATAGATTTTTCTTCAGTATTATTTGCTTCATGTAGGAGTTTTGTATTTTTTTCCACTTCCCTAAGCATATATGTATTTCATCTACCTCTTTGAACTGGTTTTACTGTTTGTTTAAGAATGCGATACCATTTGTTATCTCCTGTGATATAGTGGGATAAATATGATACAATGAAATATGGATCAAATATATTTCACGTGACAATAAATTAGAAGTAGGGGAGCCCGTGGCTGAGCGGTTAGATTCGCTGACTTGAAACTCCTCACCCTCTCACCGCGTGGGTTTGAGTCCCAGCCTGGGCAAGAGCTTTCATGTGGGGAGGTTTTCCAGCTAACCTGCGATGCGCAGGCGGTTCGACTCAGACGTAAGTCTGGGGTCTTCTTCCACCAATAATTAGCTGGACATCGCCAATATGATCGTTATTGTGTCGTTGCGATGTAACAGAAGCAAACAAACATAATTGAGAAGGTATTTCATCTTAGTTTTGTCATTTTTACATTCTCCTGAAATTTAGAAAAAAAAACAACAACAAAAAAAACCCAACAACCATTTGTATTTCAAACTGAAAGATGCAGTTCAGTATCTAAAAAAGTAAATAAAATTCAAAATCAAAACATGTCACCATGTTTGTACAGGGTTATTAATGTTATTATTTAAGTTTTGTTTCTAGGTTTAAACCTGGTGCTGACACAGTGCAATGTTGTGAATATTACTTTTAAATCATAGGCACAAATGGCAGAAGAAAAAAATATTTTATGGATGTAATTGTCATAATATTGTAAGAATGAAATGTTTCTATATTGCAATCTAAATTACACACTTTCAATTATGGATTATATACTATACATTTTAACAAATTTAGAATTGTTGAATATATGTGAAACATGTGAAACATATAAAGCAAGCTCATTTAAATGCTGACCAGAGATAAAACAAACATTACTAAATATTTAAAAAAAATGTCTACCATTTAAGTGCATCTTACAATTGCAGCAATGTTTGGTCATGGTTAAAATTGTAATTAAATATTTATAAAGAGCACATTAAGTTTTGTGTTAGGAATGATAAAAAGCTGTCTCAGTTAACACATTCAGTTGTATGGCCTTTTGTCAAATAAATTGTATTTTATTATAAAATTTTGTGCTGTAATGCTAAAATATTATTTTTCTATTAATTTCTAATAATGAAACTAAAGTTATTCGTGTAAATTTGAATCTACATCACTTTTCAACAATGTAAACAACAATTTGTTATATATCTGCTTCAAGTGGACACCATCTCCAGATAACTGAAATACTATTAGTAGGATGATAAAACCAGAAAACAAACAATTTGTTAAATAATAAAGTGTTCTTATTACACATTGTTGTGATATTAAAATAAGGCCTTTAGTTCAACAGTATAAAACAATAAGCTGTTGTTTTATGATTTTCTTAAAGTGCACATGGTCTTAGCATTATGCTGAAATTGGAATAATAAACAAAATAAATACATACAAAGAAGTAAATATTTTTTTATCGCACGAATGTTTCAGCATTTGTAAGTGGCTAGTTCCAAATCTAAAGCTTGCTTAGATTTTGCAACCTTAGAAAACATACCTATTAACAGCAAGACTAACTTTCTGATGAGATTATACTATACCAAGGGTTTAAGTATTGTACAATTGTTAGGGCTCGCCAAATATCATAAGTTTAAAGGCGAGGATAAACAAACTTAAATACATAATATAGAATGTCTTTTTTTTTCTGACATTTTTTTTTCTGATTATTTTTCAACTCAAAGCTTTTGGTCACAGGATCAAAAGAGTTGGGTGTAAAAACAAACTGTTGTAAACCAGAACGTTATACTTCCATGTTATGTTATTATGTTATATTTAAACATTTGCATAATTGTGCCACACATGTGGTGCCCAGTTACTTGTTAAACTTGCTGTTTATGAAATATTATCAATACATTGATATAAGTAAATCTGTTAAACTGAAACATATATGTTGTTGTTCTCTTCAGTTCCTAATCTCAGTTTTATAAATTCATGGTTACAGTATGAACGATACTAGATCTATTACCTTGGTCGGGATTGTGTTCTTCACCAAATTATTAATTTCATTTAAGCAGATTTTTAATTTGGATTTTTCCCCCATTTACTCCAAGTCTTAAATTCTTAACATAAATAGTTACATAATTTTAACTATTTTAACTAAAAATTTTATTGGTTGTTCAGATTTTATTTCAATATATTTTTTCATCAGAAATTCTTTTTTTTTTGACTTCATACAGTTGAATAAAATCACACAGTCTTATCCCTTTTTTCAATAAACTTCCTCGGCTGAGGAATATCTTAACCTCAAATTTCTACTTAGCTAAGAAATCTTGGAAAGTTCGTTTCACCAAAGTCACTCAACTCAATTTAGAGTATCCGCAACTGAGAAAAAAATCACACTTTCTTGCTAGCGCCATATTTGAGGAAACAGTTTGAGGCTACTAGCAGCGTCCATCAAATATTTGAGAATTTTTTTTAAAGATATGAAAGTGTTTAATTGACCAAGAACTTGAGTGTATCTCAAAAAGTTGAGAAAAATATCAAAGTTGAGGTTAAGGAGGGAATTGAGGGAAACCGGGGCCTAATCGATTTAAAATAATATCATGTATATAAATTGTTCAACACTCCCTGAATTGTGTACATGTAAATGTACTTGACTGTGATAATCAGTATAATATTAGACAATTTTATCATCAATCAGACCTTCCATCCATTTAAATCCTCTATGAAGGAAAAAGTATTACATAAGCAACATTTTAGAAAACAGACACATTAAAAAAAATTACATCCATCTCCACTGTGTTTTCTTTGCTGAATTTAAACGGCTATAAATGTGTATGAGAAACTTTCAAAGTGTATTCACTTTGTTTTTGTTTTCCTGTGTTAGTTACACTTAAATATACTTGTTAATTACGTTTTAATTAATTCTTCATAAGAAGCATACAAAAAATGAGTTACTTAACGTTCGGGGGCGCCGGTGGCCCAGCGTTTAGAGAAGCTGACTTTTAACTCCTCAGCCCCTCACCACGTTAGTTCGAGTCCTTTTCGGGGCGAGAACTTTCATGTGGTGAGGTTTTCCAGCTACCCTGCGGTGCGCCGGTGGTTCTACCCAGACATAAGTCTGGGGTCTTCCTTCACCAATTAGATGAAAGCCACAAATATGACCATAATTGTGTCGTTGCGATGTAACAAATAACAAACAATAACAAACTTAAGGTTCAAACCCAGCCGCAAGATACCATAGTCAATACAATGGGCGTCGTACCTTGCTCACGCTCAGGCAAATACAACGTGACTTGTTGGCCTCGTGTCAAGATAAATAGGTATAGTATCCTTTTTATTTCATTTTTAATGACATCAATTTTCGAAAATGGCAAACCGGACCTAGTAGCGCAATCGGTAGATCATCGGCTGCAGGTACGGGAGGCCCCGGGTTCGATCCCGGGTCGCAACATGCCAAAATCGGTAAAAATAGTTGTCGTATAGCTCCCTTGCTAACGCTCAGGCAAATATAAGGGTATTTCATCGACTGGTTGGCCCGGTATCAGGATAATGTGACCGGGTGTGGTATCATGCCAGGTGCTCACAGCATGCTATACACAGTGAAGGCAGCGCTGTATCTGCTTCATGTGGACACCGTCTCCAGATAACTGAAATACTGTTAATAGGACGATAAACTCAAATAAGCATAAACAAACATGGTAAAAATATGGCAAGCCTTATAATGTTACATGCTCCATCCTTTCTAGAAAGGTAAAGCCACACAGACAAAACATTGTGATAATATTGGCGTTCATAATTATTGTTTAAAGTACAATTTTATTGTAATGTTTATAATGTTACATCGCTAATTGTTTAAGCAAGATGCCGAAATTTGGTACGGTATCTTACAAGGTGCTCGGTGAATGCAACATTAAATTAGTTTCAAGCGGACACTTTCGCCAAATAATTGAAAAACAATTGGTGGTATGGTTAACTTCACTAACAAACATGAAAAAAGTGTGGTCTTTTAAAATTTACCCTCAGCAGTCAATTATTTATGTCAGTTAAAAACCAAGAACGAGATTTGAGCAAAAGTTTGATAGAATATGTCTCGTTTTTTTTCTAATTGACTAGCTGATTATTGTGGGTTAGCATTCTTCGTTTTGTTGCTGAGACCACCGTTATAAACTGTCTCAAAATAGATTGGATTAATAAAAACAATGGAAGGGAGGGTACATAATAACCACAGAAGCATATGCATTAAAAATGTTTAAAAAATTAAAAGTTGTAAAGACCTTACATAAAATAACCTTATCAAATATTTCTGTTAGGGTATAAGGGGGAATTCTTTTGTTATTATAAATGATATATGAACATATAAATATCAATATGTTCGTGTTTCATTTTAAATTATGAATATTGCATATCAAAATTGTTCTCTTTTTAGATTGTTTTCTACTTATTAAACCACAATGTATTCGGCAAATTTAAAACAAATGAATAATGGTTGACATGGTGGTTTTAAGTATTTCTTGTAGTCTCTTGCCTTTCTTCTTTTTTACGAAAATTCATATTTTAGAAGGAGAATTTAATAGACCCACCATAACAAAGCCTTAAATTGCCAGGTGTTCCCTGAAAATACGACTAAATAGGTATACCAACACCTTCATTTCATTCACGTATTTTACAAGATGCACCACCGTGAAACATTATTGATGATTTCGATAACACTTAAAAATTTCAAATCCCAACAAACGTGGATGTAGCCTCGGGTGAAAAAGAAAAGTGTATTTCGAGAAAGATACCGACTAGAAGAATTAACTTGAACAACGAAAAAACAAGACGAAAAGAAACGAAGATAAAAAACCCACAAGAAAACAAACAAGATAAAATCTTTATCACTTCCCTTTGCGTCAAAACAGACACATTAATTTTAATTAATTTAAACATTTGTGTTTATTGCCGAAACGTCAACATATTTTTTTTAAACTTAAATGAATGTTATGTTTACTGGTCATTTTACATTTTTAGACGGAGTCTGACTAAAGTCAAGATATTTGATAATTATTCTTTAAATTCCGTTCTAATATCTGTTTGGTTTCGTGACGAGCGTGAAGGACTTGTAATTGTGTTACACATAGAGGCGTGGCTTCGACCCGACACAACACTCAACAAACATGAATGCCCTTTTGTCAGTTCCTACGCAAAATATATATTTTAAATACGTCTTACCCAAGTGATTTCAAACACATTAACGTAATGAAGATAAACTAGAAGGAAACCATGTTACGTCCGGACGCTTGCGTGTCACAATAAAACACACGATAACATAATGCATCTGTAAAACTAACTATTCTAAAAATAAAACTGTTACGCACGAAAGGCTTGTATTTCAATCCTTTTCATAAGCCATGATCTACCTTAAGTATTGTTATATGGGTAGTGACGTAAACAGACGATATAAGACATTTAGTACTACGAGTTTTGTTTAACATGTATGTCTCTCTCGAACGTAAGGATATCCTTGTATACTTGTTTTCTTGTTTTATACTTGGTCATTCTGCCTTTCTGTTTGTGACTTCTGTTTCCATGATTTTATGTAACAATATATGAATATCATACATATCACATGTTAATATGGTGGGTATAATCACATAACTCATAATAATCGGAACACCTCGGATAATTCACGAATCATCTCTCGGATGTATGTAGGTAGTCGGATCACCTCGGACATTTCCCTAAATGAGACTACTTTTGAGACGTCTGTCAAAACAAAGATGGCAGCTCGGGTGACAGCTCACTACAAAACAATGTCTGTAAAACTTCAATTTGTAGCGGCTTCAAATTTAAATCATCAAATTTTAATTTACCCAGCGCAGCAGACACGCAGCTGTCAAACGGAGGCATTAACTATGTTTTGTGCGAACTACATTTTAGGCATATTCTTTTTCTGCCTCTAAGGGGAACTATAGACTATATGCTATTTTGCTGTCTACATTGTTGCCTGCTACATCTGTAAATTCACGATGCATTGTTACCATTGGCATACTTGGTTTCTTTTGTAAGACCTGGTAACTTTTTACAATTGCATGCTACGTTGTTTTGATGAAGCTACACTGCCAAAGCAGAATACTCGGATCTTTTCTCTGAACAAGGTCTCTCAGAACCGTTGCGATTTCCTGTTATTGCCTACTACACTAGCATCCCAATAAACACGCATTCCATAAGAGGTACCGCTCTCCATAGTGGCTCCAAGTTGAATTGACCAAACAGTCGTACAGTCGGTTAAGTCAAGGCAGCAGAACAAATCGGTCGACAATTAAATCAGTCAGTTTACCATTGAAATTCATTTAAATAAGAAAAGATTAAAACATAGCCGGATACATTTGGTTAATAAAGGAAGGAGATGACAAGGGTTTGTCTGATAAATAATTAAATAAATAAATAATTAAATAAATAAATAAATAAAAAATGAGTAAATAAATAAATAATAATCATAATAATAATAAAATAAGTAAATAAATAAATAAATAAATAAATAAATAAATAAATAAATAAATAAATAAATAAATAAATAAATACTAATACTACTACTACTACTAATAATACTCATACTAATAACAATACTAATTACAATAATAATAATAATAATAATAATAATAGTAATAATAATAATAATAATAATAATAATAATAATAATAATAATAATATAAAAATAAATAAATAATAAAAATAATAATAACAATAAAAATAGTAATTATAACAATAATAATAATAATAATAATTATAACAACAACAACAACAACAATAATAAAAAAAAAATAACAATAATGATAATAATAATAATAATAATAATAATAATAATAATAATAATAATAATAATGACAACAACAACAACAACAACAACAACAACAACAATAATAATAATAATAATAATAATAATAATAATAATAATAATAATAATAATAATAATAATAATAGTAATAATAATAATGATAATAATAACAACAATAATAATAATAATAACGACAACAAAAACAATAATAATAATAATAATAATAATAATAATAATAATAATAATAATAATAATAATAATGATAATAATAATAATAATAATAATAACAATAACAATAATAATAAGTGAAGTCAAAACGTTTATTGACACAAGCCATAAAGGCCATTGCCAAGTCTACAGACATTGTAGATGGCGGTGTACAAAACATGTTAATACATATTAATAAATTACAGGTTATACAACAACAACAATATATATTATAGAATAGTATGAATAACATGGTTATGTACATACTACAGTAGAATAATTATGCACGCATATAAAAGGAAATTAACCGGCGTGTGAAAAGTATGCATCACCAATTATAACATGTGGATTTGTTTACAAACATTAGTGAAGGATGGATTTCTGGTAAAGAGAACAAACCTTTTATACAGAAGATTATATTTTCTCGATAGAATAGATGTGGTATGTTACTTTTTTGTTTGTTCATATAATTAGTAATACGTTTATATATATTTGCGCAATTTACCAAATTCGTGACCATACAAATGTGCCATACACGTAACTCTCAAATGCAATTTCAATGCTGTTATGTTACGTTACATACGTATATTATTGTTTACATATAATATAATAACAATATAAAGATATTGCACCAAGTCATTTTTATGAATGCGCCATAGTTCAGCATTAGGTGTACAAAAGGTGTACATGAACTTTTCACAATACTAGTATAGGTATAAATGTTCATTTTAATTGCCCTTGTGGCTAGAATAAGCATGTTAACAAGTATCAAAAGATAATTTTGAAATATTGTTATTCTTATTATAATAAACAGGCTTTGTTAACATCAAATCTCTACAGTTGATCTGTTAAAGATAAACAATTAATTGTTGTTATCAGTATTTTCATTTCTTAACAACCAGGCTTGGTGATTAAATTATGACAATCTTATTAATAGATTTTCACTGCTCATTAGCTGTACAAACTTATTTAGAGTCGGCCACCTTAAATAGTATCTGGGTAAGTATTGTGTTCTTAATACATGGTATCTTGGACAGACCAAGAGAAAGTGATATTCATTTTCAATAACGTTCATATTACATTTAGTACACATTCTCTGCTCTCTTAGAATATGTTTGTATCTGCCCTCTTCAGTACAAAGTTTATGGGAAGCACAGCGTAAACTGGTAAGATATTTTCTACTCATATCATTGTTAATGACATCAAGGTAAAGTTCAGCTGTGAAAGATTTTTTGAACAATTTATAGCTATCCAGCTTCGAAGATGAATTTACATCTGATACCCATTGTTGCATGTATGTGTCCTTTATTCTCTGAATAATCATGTTTACCTCATTTTTTGAAGCAATTTCCTTTTGGAATAGGTAAGCTAGCCCTAAGTTTTGCATTAAATTATTGACATGTGCTCTCCAGTTTTTGTCGGAACGTGAGCTTAAGGAATCAGGTAAAGATTTATATATTTTAAATGGAAGTGAATTAGGATCAGACTTAATTTTAGACCAGTATTTGATAATTCTAATGCTTCTGATTACATGTAATGGCATGCGCCCAGTTTCGCCGTATATAGTCAAATTTGTTGTTTAAGGCCCCACTCCTAATATTTGCTTTAAGAATTTAATATGTTTATTTTCTATATCAGGACTTTCATGGAATCTTCAAGATTCACATCCATACATTAATATAGGAAGGATCATGGCATCAAACAGCTTTATTTTATCCTTTACTTTAAAAGATATATTATCAAATAATCTGTTAAGAGAGTACAAAGCTCTGGAAGCCTGTTCCGATAAAGTTTTCTGAGTTTTGTAAAATATACCATTTGGTGATAGTGTTACTCCAAGATAAATGAACTCCTGAGTTACCTCAAGATTCACCCCGGCATACTTAATATTGATATTTTGAATACCATGACTTTAGTTTTGTTAATGTTTACAGATAATCCCCATTCAGAATAATAATCATACAATTTGTTGAGTAAAGTTTGAAGGCCTGCAGCACTATATGAGAATAAAACTGTATCATCTGCAAACAACAGCATAACCAGTTTAATGTCATCAATATTTATACTATCTATCCCATCTATGTATAAATGATCATACATGTCACTTATAAAAAGTATAAACAGAAGAGATGACAAAGGTTCTCCTTGCTTAACTCCATTATATATAATAATAATAATAATAATAATAATAATAATAATAATAATAATAATAATAATAATAATAATAATAATAATTATAATAATATCATCATCATCATCATCATCATGATGACAGTAATTATAACAAAAATAATGTTCCTCATAACCGAACCTGATTATAAGAACAATGAACCCTATACATGATTTTAAAATATTTAACATTTCAGCCTACTAAGTCGCATTGTATCTGATATACAGACTATAGGCCTAACGAGCGTTGTCTCCCTGGGCCATAAGACCTTGCTATACATTGGAAGGAGAGCGGGTATAAAACCTTACAATAACACCATTTTCCCGACTAAACAACGTCATTCAAACGGGTAAAATAATATTGTTTTTACCTATCCATTGTCTCTGTACTTTTCTTTTGGTGGTTTCAGACCTTCTATTCTGTTGAGAAAATTTTCACCCTTTTATTCTCACCAGAACGTAGTCTTTGTTATGACTGTTGTAAAAATAAACTAAACTATTGACCACATGCTTGCCACTTATATATCCCAACCTAATACCTTTTATCGAATATGTACATAGGCAGGAAAGTCTTGATCGCAATTATTACATAACATATACTAATATTGACTTTTTAACATTTTAAAATTATGTTTAATGGAGATAATCTGTATATTTAGATATAAGGCCACGTAGTCAATAAAACTTATTTTTTAGTATTCATTAAAAAATGCATTTAAGAAGTGGCTGTATCTTTTAGGTTAGCTTGTACAGTGATCATTTTTCCCCGACCAAATTCAAGTATATCATTCGCTCATACTTACCGTCTTACTGACCAGTCTGATAAGAAATATTTCGTATTTGTCTCGTCTGTTTATATTGATAATCTGTGAATCGTTGGCATCATCTTTTGTTATATCCGTCTTCGATAAAACCCGATGGACCGTGGCCAGAGTTGACCAAAATCTCCGTCGGTCCATTCAATTTGATATGTATTATGGACCGACGGTCCGCCAGAATTTTCAGTCAAATCATTTATAAAGTTCCGAATTATTATGAAAACATATTAAGGCTACTAAACTAAACTAAACAACATATTACAGCCTTACTGAACCAAACTAATCGCAACACCTCCAACAGATATTGCCAGCTTGGTGGTCAAGTGTTTTAAATTCCTTTCGTGAAGACTGTTAAATGTCTAATATAAATAAATTATAATACAAAGGGATGTTTTAATAGAATACTTACTATGCCAGATTTTGAAAAAGTTAAACTTTTTAAGCTTCAAATAATTAGAACTACTTACTGCAATGTGAATTGTAGTAATAGACGATCCCCACACACGGACATGATATACAAAACAACAACAGTAACAACATATAAGCAACCAGTGGAAAGGGGTTCGTTTTTGATTTTTTGTTTTTGAGATATATCGCAGCGACTCATTATGATCATTATAACGACGTCCAGCTGTTTTGGTGGAGGAAAAACCCCAGATAAATGTCTGGGTAGAACCACCGGCGCACCGCAGGTCAGCTGGAAGACCTTTCCAAGTTAAGTCTTTCGCCCGAACAGGACTCGAACACACGCGGTGGGAGGCTAAGCAGTCAGAGGAGTTACAAATCGGCGACTCTACCACTACGCCACGGACGCCCCTGAAAGGGGTTCAAAACGCCCTAGAGCGGTTGGAGTCCACTTGACGACGCTATTTATGCCAGTCTGAATTTATCATCTTGACTTGTCCATCCTGAAGAAGCAGTGAAGACTTACCAAAATGCAGCGCTCTGTATAAAGTCACTGATTGAAAAATCAAAAGTAGATACTAAAAATGAACAAAGTTAAAGAATTATGAAATGAAGTTATGGTGAACATGTGTAGAAAATTACATCAAAGCTATTCGATAATCATTGGTCAATCAGTATTTCAGTATTCTCTATATTATACGTATTATATTTATTTAATATATTGCAATATCGATGTTAAATATTTTGTTGATGTTTTTCCTTTCTCCACATTGATATATGAAAATATAGTAGGAGCACAGAAACAATACAACGTGTATGTCCTATTTGAGCCACGCTACACAGTTAGCTATTTTTATAATTAAGAGAACCACGTGACCACTTACTTCTGAGATCTCATCATATGATCAGCCGGGTAATCTGCATGATTGTTGATATCTATTTTAACAAAATCTCCATTTGGTTTACTTGATTTGGAAATAATACACATTTTTAGCGGACTTTTCGTGATTTTTACTGTCTCACAATCGAGATAGTGTTCAAAATCGTATTTGCTCAGATTACAGCAGGAGTTTATGTCGCCATTATGCCCAGATTCCCCAAACTATCATAGTATATTGTTTCATGTCTTTTATATGTATAAACTTTTGGATACCACCTTTAACGTAGATGATAAGTTTTACAATAACATGTATATTAGCTTTTGTATTATCTCGAACCTTTTTTTATAAGCAACCATTTTTAAAAATGCTTAAATCAATATCACAGAATATAATTTACATAAAAATGAGACCACGTGCTATAAAAATGCCGTGTCTTTAAAGTAAATAGTTTATCTTAAGTTCGTTTTGACATGCTTTGGTATAAATATATATAATGGATGGCCATTATTGATTAGACTGGCAGTGAGAAAACTGCAATGTCATCCTCGAGAGGCTGATTGTGCTAATTATGGCGGGCATGATAAATCAGCTACCATCCTCAGTCTGGAATGCCATTACTGTTACTGTTATAGGTCAAACAGCCTTGGTTATCTCAGTTGGCTTTATGTAGGTGTAGAAGTAGGCGGTATGATAATCGTTTGACTAAACACATTAAAAATGGAAAATGGGAATATATGTAAAGGATACTAAAATAAATCTATATGATTAAAAGGGAAATAGATATTACAAAGGATAACTCTTTCTTTTTTAAAAATAAATCGCAGCGACCAATTATGATATTGCGACGTCCAGCTATATGGTGGAGGATGACCCCATACAAATGTCTGGGTAATACCACCGGAAGATCTTCCCACATTAAGTCCTTCACTTTGACTCGAACCCTCGCGGTGAGAGGCTCAACACTCGGCGGAGTTACACATCGGCGACTCTACCACTACGCCGCGGGCGCGCCTACAAATGGGAATAAACTGCATATTATTCAAATAAGAATACATCATACAAATGGTAACAGATGTGAATTCATGATAAAAGTTACTAATTAATTATTTTAATTATTAATTTCCCCCCAAATAAACTGCACATAACACGTTGAAGTAGCATTAACATGTTATATCGCTGAATTTATAAGGCTTGTGGAGTAAGTACAGTACCAAAAGATAATTAAATAATCTGTAATAAATAGTACATATTCAAGAAATGATTGTTTTCAAGTAACATAATCGCCATTCTGTCCTCGATTCAAAGATGAAAATAAGGATTTGAAGTTGGCCAATAGAAAAATTCTGATATCTAACTGCTTGGCCCAATCAATTATATATCGGCACACATTTTGTAAACATATAATTCGTAATATTGAGAAGACGCCATTTAACACACACACACACGCACGCACGCACGCATACACACACACAGGGACACACACAGACACACACGCGCGCGCGCGCACACACACACACACACACACACACTCACACAGACACACGCATGCACGCGCGCACGCAGACGCACGCACGCACGCACGCACGCACACACACATAATTGATTTTAATAAGAAACGCAGGACCAAAAATACGACGAAACCATAATAATTTATATCTCTAACATGTTTGGAAACGGTCTTACACCTTGGCCCTTTCTATACTGACCGTAAAAAGCCGAGATTTTCCGAGCTATCCGGAAATATTGCTTAGTCATGCTGTTTAATACGTCACGGCTTGAAATACCTATCGAAGTAGAGAAACTGTAAATGCAGTAATCGGAGTGATCATTTCCGCATAACATTTGTTTGATCTCTTTCCATCTGAATGCTACCTAAGGTCTCGATGGTTAAATTTAAGTAATAACGAAGAACAGTGTACTTTTATCAGCTTTTATAGATTTGTACTTCCTCGCTTAATTTTATCTAAAACATGCAACAGCATCTTACCCCTATTCAAGGGAATTTGGAAGTAATTACTGCACGCAGACATGCCTTAGTTTTATCTAAATAAAAGGCTATTTAATAGACTGTCTCATTTATTGGTTAGTACAAATCGTGCAATAAGTCGCATTCAATCTTCATTCTTCCCGAATTTTAAAATAAGCACGATAGGGATTTTAGCTAAAATAGATAGGCCTACCGTCGTCAGAACTGATTACCGAGTGATTATGTAACGTGATATATATAAAAAAGTGGTCACTTGGTTTTATCAATTTGAAAATAGCTAACTGTGCAGCGTGTCTCGGGTGAAAAATGCATGTTTTGTAATTACATAGCTAATTCTGGAGGTAGCTCGGAAATAAAAAGCATTTTTGTAATTAGATAGCTGACTGTGCAGCGTGGGTCGTATAGTTTTTTTTAAATACATGGCAGCGACCAGTTATGATCATTATAGCAACGTCCAGATTTTTGGTGGATGTAGACCTCAGACAAGTGTCTGGTTAAACACCGGCGCACCGCAAGTCAGCTGGAAGACCATCCCACATTAAGTCCTTCGCCCCGAATTGGACTCAAACCCACGCGGTCAGAGGCTAAGAAGACAGAGGAGTTACAAATCAGCCACTCTACCACTACGCCACGGGCGCCCCGGCTCGGATAGGCAACGCATGTTTTGTAATTACATAACTAATTGTGCAGTGTGGCTCGGATAGAAAATGCATTTTTGTAATTGCATAGCTACCTGTGCAGCGTGGCGCGGATAGGAAATGCCTTTGTTTCGTAATAACATAGCTAACTGTGCAGCGTGGCTCAGATAGGAAATTCATTTGTTTTGTAAATACATAGCTAACTGCGCACCGTGGCCCGGAAATAAAATACATTTTTGTAATTACATAGCTAACTGTGCAACGTGGCTCGGATAGGAAATGCACTTTTGTAATTACATAGCTAAGTGAGCAGCATGGCTCGGATAGAAAGTGCATGTTTTGTAACAGTTTATTGAAATAAAGTTTCAAGACGAAAAAAGCATGATATAAAAAGAAAATTTGTCGGTTCCGGTGTATGATCGTATTTTGTTTTACTCGTGGTCATAAAAAAATAATAGTTTCACCCATGGCTGCTCCACCCATAAAACATTGTTGTCATATGGCCACTTGTGAAATAAAGTACGACCAGACACCGACAGCGACGGATATCCTCTATATATTCTAAAAATAGCATATAAAAATCAATAAACATGACAACATCGAATACAGTGTTTTAAAATTTAGATTTGGGCATTTAACATACATATAGAGATATATGTAGCAAATAAATGACAATTGCTGTTTTTAACAATATGCAAATTGTATAAGATGTAAGACAAGAATATTATATTAAGGAAGTCTTCCCCTAATGGGAAACACTTCATAATTAATAAAACTTACAAAATTTCTGATCTTTTTGCACTTTAATTAAAATATACATTAAAACAACTTTTTACCATAAACTTTCTGCATTTTAACGATAATTATTCCCAGATATGCCTTTTTGTTTGTCGGGAAAAAAATACATTTTTGCAAGGTTTCAAATGCAAATATGATTTAATTCACTGCAGAAAAAGTTGCTGTTAGTAAAAAAGAGTTCATTTCATGAGAAACGAGTGCATTAGTCTGATAATCCTTTCTTCAAATAAATAAAATGCCGTTGACAACATGACAAAATGCGCATATTGAGCGTGAAACAGTCTCCCTTTTACTATCTCAATTTCATATTAAAAACTTTAGATGTTCATTTCTGCGTGAATTAGTAACTTTAACTTTTTTTTCTTCATTTTAAAGATATACATAGATTCTTCTCGTTAAAGATCACAAACAACTTTTTCATGATAGATTCTATGAAAAAAAAAGAGCAAAACATTATTTGTGAGAGTTATCTAAACTTTTAAGTTTGTACAATAATTCAGTTATTTTCCCAAGCGATTTATGTAAAAATGAAAGCTGAAAACTTTGACATTAATTTGATCACAATTGCAACTACGAGTCTGCATTATTTTAAATTTTTATTTCAAAATAATGAGCATTGCTATCAAGGGAAGTAACTGCAACTATACTCACAAATGGGTTATGTATAGATAATTTCCCTTGTAGTAAACTCTCGCATGCAGGTTAATCGGGACATTGATCGTAAAGTGACAACTGACCTCCTCACGTATGAGCGAACTGTGTTTTAATGTGAATCTTAGTTTGTTATAGATGTTGAAAAATAAACGATGAGGTTTTCTGCGAAAGCAGAATTCTTGGATACACATTTCACCAAGGTCAAAAGCGATTTACCGTAAGTAAATTTAGTTAATTTCGGCCTTTTCTGTTTCGAACCTGACACAATGTGATTTAAAATGTTATCTGTTTATTCTCATTAGTTTTAGAAAAAAGTTTATCTTGAACTGTAAGGGAGAAATTTTGATATTCATTTGCTTTAGATACTTTCCATTAAGGGACCTGAAACGAAAGAAAAAAAAATGTGGCTTTCTTTTCAATCGGACCAAGTAAAAACGCCCCATTTATCATTGTTGTCGGACCAGTGTCTTCATTTAGATCCATGGATGCAAAGGATGCACTAATCTTCAATACTTTTCAATGGCATGTGTCTCATATTCAAATAAATATTAATAAAAGCTTAAATTGGTGATCAATTAAAGATAATCAATGTTGATTTAGCTCCACACACCCTCCCAACATTCAGTCTAGTTTCCATGTGATGTCATAGGCATTGCTAGGTTAGACGCCACTAAATAAGTTTGTTCTATATTCTAAGGATGAATCGCGAAAAGTTGGAAACGAATTGCACCATGACCAAGTTATGATGGACCCCCATGACCATGTATAGGTGAAACGAGGTATTTATTGTCTATCAGAAACACCCATAAATAAGCCAACTTTTGCAATTTGTAAGACGGTTCTGCTTCATACAATGCACATACCGCCAAATTGCCAGTCGGTTATCCCCAAATTTCAATGAATTATGTACTTCTTGTAAAAGAGGATCAGTTCATTATTGTGCAAAGGGGTTCAAGACTTTTGCTTTCTTTTAATTTTACACGGTTTCAGCTTCCTTTTGACACCAAAAGATTAAAGATTAAGATTGCCAAAACATAGCATCATACTGTTTGTTTCTAAAGAAAAAAAGTCCATGTCACATATTCTACTTCCGGTCGGTATTTATCGTAACCACCCCTGATAAGACAGTTTAAGGCAGCCATCTTTGAAGGCAGAAGCTAATGCAGGCCGAAATCTGGAAATATGTACTGTATTGAACTCACCACTGTGTTTTTATTTTTGCAGTCTTTTTTACTGAATTTTATATCAAATTTAACAGCTTTTATAGAGTATTCTAAGTATCAAAATTATATATTGATTGTTTAAAAGGTAACAAAAATACAACCTAAAAGGATACACTGTTCATTTTGTTAAAGGATGAGCCAATAATTTTATTTATTTCTGTGTATTAATTCTTTGTGCATTTATCAATTTTAAAAATATTGTATTTTAAAAATATGAATTTCAAGAGCTTTCCAATGCAGTATAGCTTTTAAGTTTTGGACCACAAATGAAGAAGTTAGAAGAAAAAAAAAATACGCTCCTATACAATTCATCTGAAAATTCCGTGAAGTTGCCACCAAAGATGGCTGCCAAGATAAGGGATCTTCATTGATGTGGAAACTATCTATAGTTACAGATAGCCAAGAATCAGCTTAAAATTATTAAATTTGTATTTGACTATTATTTTATTCGACATATATTTAGAAAACGTGTTATTTGCCGACTGGGTTGCTTTAAAAACTTGTTTACAGAGCTCTAACCTCGCTCTTCCTGACGGGTTTCTCAAATGGCTAGCTATACGAATTCAATAGATCTCAGGGACGGATTCATTATATTGTCAGGGGGTAGAGGGTGGGTGTCCAAATTGAGCAAGCACCAGAGGTTCTGGTGGTGCTAGTGGGGCATGGGGAAAGCGTTTAATAAAGCTTTTAAAAAAGCAGCGGTCTAATAGGGTCTTTTCCTGTATTTTAAGAAACTGCTAAAACCTTTTCCATGAGTCCAATTGTTTGTATTTTCGGCGACAAAGATAATCTATATTAATATTTTTTTATGAAGTTTATAGAGGAGAAGGTCAAATTAAGGGAGGAGGACAATAGGTATGAGTGCTGTTAAGTAGTGATGGGAAATCGGTTGCAAATCTTAATCGATCATCGGTTGGAATCGGTTGCCACTTCTGATGCGATTTCACTGATTATAATCGGTTTATTAATCTACGCAGTGTTACGTTCACAATAGTTTTTTATTAGTAGCTTACATTATTACTCGATACTATAGAGTACTTGCTGCCACTTTCTTCAATACATTTGGTGTTTCATGAACAAAATACAAAAATTTCAATTGCTTTCTATTTTTACATGCTCGTAAATCTCACGGGCCGCCATTTTAATTTTTTTTAGAGTGATTTCCCTTTATGGCCGGATTAGTGTAAAAGCCGGCATCCGTGCCTTTATTTGTAGTTTGTTCGCACTCTTCTGTTAATTCTTTATGAGAGAATGACATCGATTATCGACATCGAGAAGCTTTTACACGCGCTAATAGATATCTTCTGATCATCGGCGCATCACTATTGTTAAGGGGTCTGGATACATGCTCCCACAGGAGGGGTATTACCATTAGCTGCCAAATAGTGCCATTTTCTGCATTTCAAATCCTTCACATACGTTCATAGAATGTATGTTAAAACACAAATAGTTTAATTTCAATGCGTTTTTACACCAATTTAGAAGTAAATACGTGCTTCCTCTTCTTATCTGTAGTACCGGACACATTCCGCACCCCACGACCCCCCCCCCCTCCCCCGTAGATGCGCCCATGGATCTATTTGAAATAAAACAGTGCACGTGAAGGCGTTAAAATTTAAAGCACACTGTGATTTAATTTTGAGTAGAGATTGGAAGAAAAACGATTATGAGGGAGTCCCTCAAAGATAGTATGTGTCTCGTATGGAAACCTCATTAATTGACTTGATGCCTAATACGTATTGGATTTTATTAATAATGAGCTACATATATTGTAGAGGAGATGTGAATCGCTGTAAAAATTGAAGTATTTAATTATATAAATATGATTAAAAGTGTCACGCACCTTGCTGTATATCTATACTTGGTTTATTATTTGTTTGTTTTGCTAAACGACTTACAACCATTTTATTTAACAAGAAATGGTATTCATAAACATCTTAGCTATAGATAGACACGTCCTAAAATCGATTAAACAGACTTGCATTCGTTTACTTTTACAAGCAGTAGCATTCATAAACATCTAAGTTATAGCTATACACGTCCTTAAATCGGTTAAACAGCTCAAACGTCTTTTAAAATAAATCTGGCGTGGAAATTACTTTTTTAACAGTATCGCATATATGTAAATAGTTTATTTGCACCATGTTACAACATAGTTTATTTGCACCATGTTACAATAGTTTATTTGCACCATGTTACAACAGTTTATTTGCACCATGTTACAACATAGTTTATTTGCACCATGTTACAATAGTTTATTTGCACCATGTTACAACATAGATTATTTGCACCATGTTACAACATAGTTTATTTGCACCATGTTACAACATAGATTATTTGCACCATGTTACAACATAGTTTATTTGCACCATGTTACAACATAGATTATTTGCACCATGTTACAACATAGTTTTGCACCATGTTACAACATAGATTATTTGCACCATGTTACAACATAGTTTATTTGCACCATGTTACAACATAGATTATTTGCACCATGTTACAACATAGTTTATTTGCACCATGTTACACGAAGATTATTTGCACCATGTTACAACATAGATTATTTGCACCATGTCACACACACGCTATTATATAAAGAGCATGTGGCTAACATTTACATTCCTGTTTAGACAATAAGAGATGGATAAGGTGCGGGTGGTTTATAACGCGCTGTTCGGCAAGTACCTGCTATTGACCAACACGGCTACGTGTGGAGGCCTGCTGGTTCTTGGCGATGCAGTAGTGCAGCAGATCGAGAGACTAGACGACAAGGAGAAACGATATTCACCCCAGAGGTCAGGTAGGAAGAATCAGTAGTTTTCACGAACGCATTATAGGAAAATGTATCAGTTTAGTGTAAGAAGCTTATTTAAGTAGTAAAGTGAAGAAGTAAATACAAATCTTTGAGGTGATGTAGGATGTTCAGCCGATGTATCAGGTACAGCATTGAGGAGTTTATCCTTAGAATGTATAATGAAGAAATTAACCAAAATATCATGTACGCCATTGTAACATATTTATCCTTAACGGGTTTTATTATTATAACTCGAGAGGCCAGGCACAGCAAAGAAAAAAAACGCATATTCAAAATGTAGATAACTTTAAGGTCAAGCGTGACAGAGCATTTATTATGACGGGCGTATCGGAGAACGTAGCCAGGGGGTCAGGAAGGCATAGTTGGATTTATTTTAATTGAAGAATTAAATAATTTTATCAAAATGTCTCGTGCGACAATTTAGCAATCATTTAGATAAAGAGACAGAAGAGAGTTCCGTTAGGACATAGAACCAAACATTCTGTCAAAACATGGGAGAACTTAACAAAGAGGCTAGATACGATAGCTACGATAAAAAATGATCAATTCTGATAGAAGTATAAGAGAACTTTTCCGAGAAGGCAGATAAGACACAGTAGCATTCATTCTGACGGAGGTATAGGAAATTTTAACCAAAAAGGCAGATAAGACACTGTAGCATCATTATGACGAAGGTATAGGAAATTTTAACCAAAAAGGCAGATAAGACACTGTAGCCTTTATTCTGACGGAGGTATAGAAAACTTTGAACTAGAAGGCAGGTAAGACACTGTAGCATTCATTATGACGAGGGTATAGGAAACTTTAAAGTAGAAGGCAGGTTAGATACTGTAGCATTCATTCTGACGAGGGTATAGGAAACTTTAAAGTAGAAGGCAGGTTAGATACTGTAGCATTTATTATGACGGAGGTATAGGAAACTTTAAAGTAGAAGGCAGGTAAGACACTGTAGCATTCATTCTGACGAGGGTATAGGAAACTTTAAAGTAGAAGGCAGGTTAGATACTGTAGCATTCATTCTGACGAGGGTATAGGAAACTTTAAAGTAGAAGGCAGGTAAGACACTGTAGCATTCATTCTGACGGAAGTATTGGAAAATTTAACCAAGGAGGCAGATAGGACAATAAACTATAGATCTTTATAGATATTTAGATATTTATGATAATGACTTTCTTGAAAGCTATGGTTAAGTATGGAAGGACACGAAGACACACAAACTTGTGTGCAGGAAGTCATGTAGTGCGTAAATTTAGTTGTAGCGCATTTGGGATATTGACAGCCGTTCAGTTAAAATTCACTTGTCAGTAAATGTCATTGGAACAATTGAAACACTTTTTTGGGGTAAATGACATTAGACTAGTTGAAACATATTTTGGGTAAACGGCGTTAGATAAATTGAAGCACATATATGTCAATAAAAAGGTAGAAGCACATTTGGTGAAAATAACATTAGACTATTTTAAATATGTTTGAAATAAATGTTTATGTTTTTTATGTTTATGTTTATTGGGTTTATCATCCCACCAACAGTATTTCAGTTATCTGGAGACGGTGTCCACTTGAAGCAGATATAGTGCTGCCTTCACTGTGTATAGCATGCCGTGAACACCTGGCATGATACCACACCCAGTCACATTATCCTGACAGCGGGCCAACCAGTCGTGGAACTACCCTTATATTTGCTTGAGCGTTAGCAAGGGAGCTATACCACTGCCATTTTTAACGACTTTGGTATGTCGCGGCCCGGGATCGAACCCGGGGTCTCCCGTACCTGGAGCCGACGCGTTTGGAATAAATAAATAAATAAATAAATAAATAAATAAATAAATAAATAAATAATGTTATATTATAAGTTGGAGCACCTTTTGATTGTCGAAGCAAAAATGACATTCGTGCGCACGTAAATACCGCTGGATACCACGACAGCAGTGGTCACAAGTCTTGAGATCTATTCATCCCTAATCTTTCAATTGTTACTTGATTCGGTTTAGAGAAACTAATATTTGAATTGCATGCTTGCATTTTTCTGCTTGTTGTTTATAAAAACAGATATTTTGACTCATTCCTTGTCGTTGCTCCTTTCAGATCAAGATTAACTTGCACCCTAAGGATGAAAGGATAAAAATAATCAATTCTCTATTCAGCAATTCATATTGTTTTCTCAAGCGTCTTCCATAACGAACCATTGTTCCCAAAATTCTATAATAAACGGAACAATCTTAACGTCCAAATTCAAATTCCATGTGCAAGTAACTTGCATCACAAAACATGCGAGCCCATTCTAAGGCAAACAATTGATCCAATTCGAGCTGGTGATCCCTTAAGTTTAGCAATGATGATTTTTATAAAGTTTGAAATACGCCAATAACACGGTATCATTTTGCCAAATCTTGAGTGTCTATCGGTAAAACATTGATTTAGTACCAACATCCATGATCAAAATCGATAAAACATTGATTTAGTATCATCATTCATGATCAAAAAGAGAGGGAGCGGAGGTTATGTCGAATAAGGTTCAATTTAATGTTAAAATAGCTTTGTTTATTTCCCAATGCAAAGAGACCAAAAAATATTGCCATTTAAAATCCGTGAATGGTTTTCAATAAAACGAAACGTCGTACCTTTAAAGTGAAGTTAAAACAATACGATAGAACTTTGAGAATTTCATTTGCCCGATAGATAATTAAATTTTGGTGAAAGTAGCACAGTGAAAGGTTACTGTTAGAAATCCCCGAAACATCAAAAACTGTTTTATTATCGGTGAAAACTTCTATTTAGAATATGTACTTAAAATGAAATCTCTCTAATTGTTTTAATTCATTTCAAATGTTTTATTTATGAAGTCGTTCATTCTTGATAAAGAAAAATACGAACCAGTACAAACTGATTATTTGCAGGACGAATGTTCTGCATGGGTCTCGTACTTGGTCCATTCAACCATGTCTGGTACCGCACGTTGGACCGGTTTTTGCCCGGCGCCACTGGGATCACCGTCGGCAAAAAGATCCTCTGCGACCAGGCTGTGGCAGCACCGTTCTTCTGTTCTTCCTTCTTTATGGGTATGTTAAAAATGTAACAAATATATACCATTATTTCCAAAGGTCCAATCAAAAAGATTTGCTAAGTATTATCTTGAAGTTTTTTTGTGATTAAATCATGAAAAAAGAAAACACAACTGAAACTCCACTTCGACCAACACTACCATTGACGTATCAAGTTTCCTATAAATATGGCCAATTCCATAATTCAATGCAATAATCGGCTTGGCACTGTTATCGTGGCCCATTTTTCTTAACAATGAACTAAGTTTTTCAAATCAGATTTAACATAAATGGCATACTGCAAGTCTATATTTTTTCTACTCTAGTTTATTACTGCCGAAATATGAGTTCATGGTCGCACAGTATTTTTCTTGACGGCAATTATAAAAGTTCTTAGTTCTTAATTATTATGTCAGTCAAAGCCATATTAGGATTGTTTGCAAAGCAAATGAAAGAATAATATATACGATGTTTGAACCGGTTGTCATGTCCTGGTTCTTAAAATGTGTTAATACATTCCACTAACAGACAAGGTTCTTTATGACTGCATAATATATTATAATAAAATATAATATAATATAATACATTATGATATGATATAATATGATAAATATAATATAATAAAATGTAATAAATATAATGTAATGTAATATAATATTATATAATATAATAAATATATAATATAATATAATACATTATGATATGATATAATATAATAAATATAATATAATATAATAAAATATAATAAATATAATGTAATGTTATGTAATATAGTATAATATAATAAAATATATTATAATAAATATAATATTATATAATATATAATTTAATATAATATAATAAAATAAAATATAATATAATATATAATTTGTTTTGTAAGAGATGGTTACCATTTTTAGTATCTTTTTAAAGATTAAAGATAACCCATTTTTTCAATTTTCAATAAAAATAATCAGTGTATTTGATTTTGATACTTTCTGAAGTTATGTACCAAACATCGTGTAACATTTTCTTAAAACAGAGTTATTCTAAAATGTCGTTTGTATTTTCAGGTATGTCTTTACTGGAGGGAAAAACTATAGAACAAGGTGTAGAGGAAGTGAAACAGAAATTCTTGACAGTATACTTGGTAAGCTATTTTGCCGTTTTCTATTAAATACATTGTCTGAGGCCTTGTTGATATTTATTTTTTATGTATAATGTATAAGCCTTTTTTCTTGTCTCCTTCTTTTATTATTTCATATTAAAGTTATCGTTTTTTGCATGCTCATTATTATGTTGCATTGTTTTTACATGTTTCATGTGCACATTTAGGAAAATGGCCTACTTACTTTTACATGGCACAATGAGGCATACACACCACCTTAAAATACCTGTCGATTCCATTTAATATTTAAGTCAGTACGAAAGCTCGCATGTCAACTTATTTCCATAAGCTTTGTTTATTTTTAGTGTAAATAACCAGAAATGAAATTTCAATGTTTGTACTTTCTTATCCTATATAGAACGGTTCTGTGATGGTATACATGCACAACAAAATCAGATTTGCCTAACAAAATAAGCAACTAGGATCAAGTGATAGGCTGTTGTAACTTATTTTCCTCTATATATGTTAATGTTTAAAATTGACATAGGTCTACAAGCTAATTTGATTGAATATCACCTAACAAAATATATATTGGGAAACACAAAAACAATTAATCCGTAAATGGAGTCTATGTAGACTAGAGCCTCGATGACGGACAGGAAGAACAAGTTACTAAGCGTGAGCAACAATACAGCTTCCAGGTCAGGTGACTTTGTCCGTCCATACGAACCATAGAATCGCCAGCATGGATCCGACTAGTCAAAATTATTTTTTTTTCTTAGATTTTTGTATTTATTTTATACTAGCTTAGATTTTTGACTAACATTAAAAACAACACATGTACATACATCATTATCAACAGTATGATGATATAACAACGTACAATTGACATTAAGCGCACCATCCTCCTTTGTAGAGTTATTCTCCGTTACCCAAACAAATTCCCTTGCAACAATCTCACAGTCATGAATGTCAAGATTCTTGACGTAACAAAGGTTCTTCTAGGTTCACACACGCACGCACGCACGCACGCACACACGCACGAAGTTAACGTATATTAAGTAATGTCATAGATACACATTCAGGAGTGAGCCTATAAACTGACAGTCGAGCAACAAATAATACTTTCGATACGCAAAAATATAAATAAGTCATCGAACAACATGAGAATGCATTTTTTGAGAAAGGGCAATGGTTATATTTTGTTTTTAAGATGATTTCTACCATTACGATTGTATAGTTGCATAGCAAATTTCCAAATAACCTTTATTTTAACACTTTCTTAGACAAAATCAACTGTTCTTAATATAAGTTCCTAAAAAGAGGGACATTCCGTGACAAATGCTAATTATCAGAATTTTTTGTGTTAGTGAGTTGGTAATTAAGATATCTTGAATGGTGCAGTAATTTTCAATCTTCTTTGGTCGGTTTCAACGCTCTTAATGCCAGCATTTGGAAAAAAAATATTATTCTTTATTTAAAAAAACAAACAAAACTATTCAAGTACCGTGCACTTGCTTTTTGCATATACGCTCTTTAAACAGGAATGAATGACATTTAATTGAGCAAAAGCCTTCATAACTATTGTATGTGATTTTCGTTATCCTATATATCAGATGCATTGTAATTTAGAATTGTATTATAAACATATTGTATATTTACATTAATGATTTATATACATGGAAGATACAACCAGTATTAACTATTATCCCGCATGTTATTGACTAGTTCTGTCTCGTTGTTTTCAGATTGACTGGTGTGTTTGGCCTGCTGCCCAGTTTATTAACTTTTTCTTCCTGCCAACCAAGTTTCGTGTTGTTTACGTCTCGACTATCACGCTATTTTGGAACACGTTCCTGTCATGGATGAAGCACAGGGAACACCGACATATAGACTGATTTTCTTAGTCGCCTTCTAGTCGCTGTCGAATATACTTCAAGTGAGGATTATATTCGAATGGGTAGATGCGAATGCATACTAGATCCTGAATCCAGGTCATTTGTTATGCCTAAGCAAACATTGATTGCTGTGTCATAGAAATTGACATTCTATTTAAAAGTAAAAGAATTCCACCCCAACGTCTAATTTGTGTTAAAAAACTGCAACCACGCAGGACTTTTAGTATACGAGAATTATCTCCCTGTAAAACCTTGCGGAAAGTATGACCCGTCCATTTACACGTGTGTTGTTAAGAAGTCAGTGGGTAAAAGCGCAAATAAAGTCCAACTTCTGAATATATTCTATAGGAAATAAGTTTTTTTTCTGTTTACCATTTTATGTCAATGTATTTTTTAAATTACTGTCCTTATCGATTAATTATCGGTTAATTAAAACATCAAAAGAGAAATACAATGTTACACTGGTAATGCGACAAAAACATAAAGTTTATAAATTGCTCTCATTGTGATGCACATAAAGTTTGATTTTTTATAACCTTTGGTTGTATGCATGTACGAGCATAAAGCGTTAGTTTTAATTTCAATGTATATTCGAATTTTCATAGCATATTGTCATATTATTCATAGTTAAAATCCTATACGAAATTTTGATATAAGATATACTTGCACTTTGCTAACACACATTTCTTTTTAAATCTTATATTCTTTCTTGTTACTTTTAATCGACATGTTTTGTATTTTTTCTCTCAACGAGTAACTTAAAAGGGATTTGTACATATTTGCTTTAAGAACATGTTAGTTTGTTCAATGGCAAACAAGTATCATAATTAGTCAGTTGCTATATCTTCCCGTAGACATAGCTTGAAAAGTCTGCTGTGTCCAAATGAATCGATTATACCATTGGACAGTCAAGCTATTCAGTAAACTGGATTTAATGGTACGTGTACCGGATTAAAAAAATCGTTTAATGTTTGAAGTCTACTGCCGTTTACCTTAGCTTACATTGCTGTTCGTTATTCCTATACTCTTCGAATTCAGTTTGCATTGCTTCGGATTTGTTCCTGTCGATTTACTGCTTACAATACATCAACTGTAAACTCATATATATATATATATAGTCTCTTACAGCTCTTACAGATATATTGTAGTTCTTTACATGTATACTGATGTTGTTTATGTTTAATTTATTGGAAATCCTTACTAAGGTAATTTTGTAAGTATATTTAAATTTTGTTTTGTATGTGCATATTTAGTAAAAACGACTACTTTGTTAAAATTGTCATTTTATGTTAGCTTAATGGTATTTTATAACGCAAAAGCTTTGCACGAGAGACTAGCAATCTTTAATATATATGCAGATGAGGTCAGTAAAATGATGAAATTTGTTTGAACACTTGTGAAAATTGTGACAGTTATGGCCGAGACAGGAATCTATAGCATGCCAAGCCATTTGTAAGAAATGGCACAAATGTGACCTTGATGGTTACTATATCGATGCATATTCTGTATATAATGATTAAATAAAGAAGTTGAACGTTGTAAAGAGATCGGTATGAATTGATCTCATATAACATTGCCTCTGTGAATATCCTATTCATTATGAAAACATAATTATTTAGAATAACCAGTGGATAAATACCAATGGCACGGAATGTTAAAGGCTCGAAAGTTTGTTTATTGGGTTTAACTCCCACCATCAGCATTTCAGTTATCTGGAGACGGTGTAACTTGAAGCAGATATAGTGCTGCTTTCACTGTGTATAGCATGCCATGAACACCTGGCATGATATCACATGGAGCCGACACTCTATCGATTTCACGACAGGACTGGGAGGCTCTAAAGACTGATACCGATGATGACCCAGTCTTATCGGAGATATGTATGAATGCGCAAATATGTAGAAAATAAATGTTTGAGAACCGAATCTACAAAAAAGATAACGTAAAGTTGTTATGTAAAAAAGCAAATACTTTTGTCGCTGTTCATCGCAAATGTATGGTCTTATAATAGCTTAAAATACAGCTTATAATTCAACAACGTTTTAACCTTTTATGGAATGTTTATTCTTAATTAACATATAACACAATGAAGACAGATTTGTTTTCGTACAAAACTAAATGTCAGCAAACTGTAAATGCCAACACCTGTTTCCACGATCTAGCTTACAGTGTCAACTCGAAATATGTCACAGAGACTAGCTAGACAGCCACAATTTAGTTCTGGTAAACGAGAACTGTCTAAAACTGTCAGACGAACTCAAAACGGAATATCGATGTTGTGAAAAGGGAAATACTTTCGTCTCTTAATTATTATTAAGCAATATTAAGAAAGACAACAATGACTCATATTTGTTTGCAAAAAATGAGAGATTGGCCTAAAACAATAGGACACGGATTGGCGGAGAGCATTATTTGGAACGAACAAATATCGAGGGACATGTCAAATTACTCAGAAGTATTAACGGCAAGAACGACTTCTCTTTTCGAGTTCTCTGCCATTTGTCTCTTTGGAGAGAAGTATGGCAGAACTAATATAGTAATATAATGAGTGGCATCGTGATGTTTTTATTTGCATTCTTACCGTTTTGTCCAATGCTCTATCGTTTTAGTTTTAGTCTGCAGAAAGCTGCTAGCAAAAAAGGTGACAGACATAGGCTTTAAAGGTAATAGAAGCAAGGAAGCATGTCAGAATAAAAATAAATCATTAAGAAAAGTTGGCCAAAGTTCGTAATTTTTTTGGTATTTTAGAAAGGAATCAAAAAGCTTAATAAGACCGTTTAACATGCCATATATGATCAAAACAAATATGCTATAAAAGTAGAAATCACTGTTCTTGTGATTATTGAAGAAGTAACTCACATCAGAAATAAAACCTGCATAAGAGTACATTTGGAATTTTCAGTACGGATTAAACATAGCCTGATAGCTGTTCTGTATGCAATAAGGAATTTTTGTCTATGTTAATATTTATAATCATTGTTTGACTGTGTTAAGTCTACAACCTTCAAACAATGTTAAAACCTGTGATTCCTAGGTCAAATATATACATATTTTAAATACAAATTATTTGATATTCCTGTATATTGATACATATTCTTTATATATAATGATTAAAAGAAGGCGGTTGTACGTTGTAAAGAGATCGGTGTGAAGTATTCTCAAATAATTAAACGTTTATCTAAATTAAGTTTTGTGAAATGACACATTATTTTTAAAGCTGTATAACAATTATTCCTTTTATTATTGTATATTGAACCACAAAATATTTAATAGCTATGCCTTTTTGCTGAATTTAGTAATCCTCTCTTTTGCATGTCCAAGAAATGTTAAAGAAGTCCGCTAACACTCGAGGTCATCGAGAGCTTTTGTACTTTTGCAAGCAAAATATGTGCATAGAGAATTGGATTTAAGGCTTACCGTCCAGACAAATAAGCTATCTGCTCATAATGTTAAACGATAGCTCATTGCCTTTTAGGAAAAAGTATAATTGGTTCTTACACCGAGCATTTTTCGATATTCCTATATCTCCCTTTGGACCTTCTTACAAATACTGAGGAGAGCCCGAGTGAATATAAGTGCGATTCGCATAAGTAGAAATTCCATATAACAATATATACTGTATTTATTATATGAAATGTTACCGGGGTGTAACACTTTTCAAAGGAGTCGGAATTAAAGCCATTTACAATACACATTTCTCCACAGTACTGTCGCCTATAATGCATACATTTGTAAAACACCACTTAATCCAACTTCGATTCTATTACATAAGGGTTATTTTGTTTGTATAAAATATTATTTTATCAGCCTTAACTGCCGATGCAGAGCTTGTTGTTAGCTGTCTCACTTTGATTGGAAATTTAATTTACACTGTAAGAAAAACATTCAGGAAGTGTGATAGTGTAGCGTCCACAAACCAGGTTTAACCATCGCAGTCAGTCCTTTTGCCAACTGATCGCTCCAAGGCGGTAAAACCTTTTTGTTTTTCTTATTTGTGTGCAATATCTTGTCTCTTGTTTTTTGTCTCTTTAACATTTACACTGTATTACTTTGTCTACAGGTAAGTTAAATTTTAATATATGTGGTTAATTTTATAGGATCTTTTCTTATTTTCATATACAGAGTTAAGAAGCGCAGACGTAGGGGTGGGGCGGAGGTGGGGGTGGGGGTGAATAATGTAAATAGAATATATAATATTTATAATATTTTGCTGTCTCGGTCCTGACAAGCTTATTCATTTATAGAAAGATAAACAAATTGTGTTTATGCCTCATCAACGCCGCATATTTTTATGTAGTATGTTTTTTTTCAGATAATAAAAGATTAATCTCCGATTGACCTGTGTTTTCACCAGTTTTCTCCAATATAAAGAATGATTATGTTATTAAATAACATTTTAACACAAGTAAAAATAATGATCTTTAGCCACGGCATTATATAATTATATATTCCTTTAAAAATAACACATAAGAAAGAAATTGAATCTAATTTATAATGTATTTTACTTTTACTATTTTTTTTAACTTTTACCAGTATTTATGCAAACCAAAGTTTCTATTTTTTATGTTAAGATACCAAGGTCTGTCGTATATGAACATGATTTAATAAACAAATAAGACAGCCAATAGGCGAATCAAACACTCCTTTAACAATGGTTTAAAACCATTTTCTTTAGATTTTTGGTATGTTTGAATGTGACGTTTTCAATGCATCACTAATAAACATGCATCCCTAGAGTTAATTTCTCCCTTGTTTTATTCAAACGGTACTGTTGTAGCGTTTTAAATATTTGCGAGACACATAGTATTCCAACAGTCCAACACCAGTGCCTTCAAGTTTTCCCAAAGAAAACATAGATGAAAATTCAAACTGAAGTTTATAACTTGAAAATTTAACTATAAAATTCTTCCCAGAAACCATTTGTGTTAGTAGGCATAATTATTAATAGCTTCTGATTACAACTGTAATGCAATTCAATTACAAGAACGTTTGATAAAACAAGGAAAATTAGATGAAAATTCCTAAATAAAATTTTAACTTTAAGATTTAATTATAAGATTCATCTCAGAAATCATTAACTAAGATGTAGCAGGCTAAAACGTCATATCATCAACGGTAATGGGATTCACTTAGAAGAACGTTTGATAAAAAGGAAACTTGGATGAAATTTCTTACATGAAATCATGTTTAATTTGAAAATTTTAATACATTCAAAAAGCCGCAGGGACGACATTTGCATTTAAACTTATTGATTGCGTTCTTAAAGGTTAATAAAATGTTGATAAACTGCCAAGCCGACCATAATTGTTGATTTCTTTGTTCTCATCTGCATAAAATAAACTGCAAATAAAGACGTCTATTCGAGATAAAAATGATCGATACCTTCTTTATATAAGTAAATCTTACTTAAGATTTAATTATTATTGCTAATCAGGTATCTGGAAAGAAATAAACTCTCTTTCGATTACACTTAAATAACCTTAAAACATCTAATTATCGAATAAAATATGTATTCAAGGTTTTATATATCAGACAATGGCATGAAACAATTTTATAGGTTTTAAACGATTGAATTTTCTTACTCTTTTTCAATCAATGAATCGCATATAAATTTATAAAAATACGTTTTGAAAACATACTGTGTTTTTTATTTGTTATATGTGTGATATGTATAGTAGCTTATTTTTTCGGTTTGAAAAAATGTTTCTTATATGAACAGCGTTGCTTATATTACAGGCATCTGGATATGAATAATTATAAACATTAACTTGAATATTTTCATCTTCGTTTTGTCAGTGAAAAACAACAACAACAACAAAAAAACAAAAAAAAACAACAACAAACAATCACCATTTATTTAAGACAATTTACGTTACTATTTTCAAAATAATATAATACGTGTTGTTTTGAAAATGAACAGAATCCATTTGGTATATTCTTCACATTTAACAATCTATAATTCTGGGTTGTCAGTATCTATTATCTTCACCAGTCTCTGAAAACAACTGACGAGTGCTTTTAGGTATGTCTTTATTACGTCAATAAAACGCCAATGGTCAACTGGACATTGTCTCAAGAAATATACAAAGATAACTAATTATTGTCGTCCCTAGCAATGACCACGGGCAGATGACGCAGACCATTTTTGTCTGGTGTACATAGAAATAATTTTTATTGTTGTCCAAGACCTTAGGATGATGTCCAGTTAACTGTACTAAGACCTTAATTCGTCTCTTAATCAAGATAAAATATTAATGCATTTTCTTTAAATATGTTTGTTTTTCTATGCTATTACCACTATAAATGTCTTAGTAAGTATTAAGTATGGATGTAAAATTGAACCATTCCCTGTGACTGTCTTCAATCAGATATATTTAAAACAATACACGTTGTACAGAGCAAAACACGAAGCAGACATAGTGCATAGTCTGGCCGCTGTATTTGTAGTATGTTTAGAACAGTTTGTCTCAAATAATTTCACGACATCTTTGAGTCAGAATATTAAGACAAAGGCTGCTTAAATATAGACTCAGTACATATTAAATAGAAATCCATAAATGCACGCCATATTTACACTATTCTGCCCTCATCAAAATAATATACGGAAAGAGATCATCCACAAAAATCATAATAAGTACTACAACAAACATAAATTTCAAAATAAGCAGGTCTTATTTTTCTTCAACAAAGCTCCTTATGCACTGAAAAAGTTATAATTTGAATCGGCAACTTGAAAGAACAGATTGCCCACCATCTCCTTTGAGATGGTTTGAGTCCTGGTCGGGTATGAAGGACCCGATAATGACAGGTGTTCCAGCTGGCTTTCTAATGCATGCTGACATTGAAGTACATGAATGTATCCAGTCTACAAACAAACAAAAATTAAGGGAATACACGTGTTTAACCTTTTAAAATGCACAGGCGTTTTGATGATGTCCTATATACTTGTCGCGACTTGTCCGATACCGTAACGTCTAATAAAATTATAAGGCTTATAGCTGCTCGTAGTTCTGCAAAGTATTAACAAAACTAATAAAACACCGCTAATGATAAACTTCACAAATAACAAAATGAAGGGTTATAGCTTTTCCTACTGAATCAAATGCCAAAAGATTGACACTTGTTTGCAGGATCCAGACGAACTTGTCATTTTGATAGATATCAAAAGTTCGAACTAGACAACTGTCATACCTTATCAAATAGTGTGTCAGAGTAACGTCAAAAGACGATTATATTTTCCCTTGACTAATATCAAAAATGTACACTGCATGAGACTCAACAGGCAGGAAAGAGGAGTAACTTCATACCGTTGTATATTGTTTTACAGACAACATTATCAGGACGACATCTTCTTGTTTTCTTCGTGACACGGCACAGTTTGAAATGAAGTAAAAGCATTGCTCTTCAAGGCAAACATTTAGTGGCGGACATAGTGTCTATTGTTGAATAAGATATAACGCTTCATTTACGATGAAAGAGTGTCATGAATATAAATGATGGGAAATGTTGAGTGAAAAAACTATATAAACATTTGAACTTGCTTCGATTGATAATAAAATGAAATCATTAAGTTTACCAAGAATGACTGGGTTGAGACAAACAGGAAACCTATAATTAGAGGAGACATCATACAAAACGAGAAAACTTTAATTAGAGCATTGAAACAATCAGTCAACAAAATTTCCACTGGGGTGCTTTAAACGGGCTTTTGATCAAAATTAGGTGTCGGTTTTCGCAGAGATAGTGTAAATGACATATCTAATCAAAGTGACATATCTAAGCACAACTAATACGACAACCAGTAGCATAACTCGGACAACGAGGAAAAGCATTAAACATGAATAATGCGTTGTCTTATACATTCTTAAGTTAACAACAAAAGGCAAAAAACAGATGACTTGCTAAATGTATGCACTTTACAGTCAACACCAATGTATTGCAGCATTTTTTACTATTAAAATACACCTTTCAGTAAAATTTCTGAAAACAGTGATTTTTTCAACCACGACTAGTTGAAGAATGTTTACGTTATCTTAAATATAAGGCACATAAAGAAAAGACATCTAGCTCTGGATGTTTTGCGAGACATATACGATTAAAAGGCGGGATTGCATTGTCTAGAATTGTCTAGAAGTCTAGAATTATGTTGCGTCAGACCATTTGTTCTGAAAGTCGTAAATATAAAATACCAGTAACACACACACAAGGGTGCACTTGAAGCATTTATATAAGAGCAAATCACTGACGCTTTTGGAATTACGTTTACCATTGTATTACAAATGAGTTGATTGATTCTTTTTGTCGACTGTACAAAAATGTTTTTTTCTTTGTGATTTAGTTAATTATAAGTAGAATTCACATATACTCTAGACTTAAAAGTTAATTACTATTCCGTGTTTATTGCTATTCTCGTATCACTGGCAAATTAACTTTGCAATAACAATTTTATGATTTTATTTAACTTCTGGTTACTGATATACATGGACATTGTCTTCAACCAACCATTTCAATGCGTAAGTGTTGGCTGTGCTTTTTTTGTTAAACGACTCATCAGAGATTTGTTTTTAATTTGACATTTGGCTTGCATGTGAATACATTGGTCCTGTGCCTTTTTAAATTGTGGTATATGTTGCAATGCTTATAGGACTTTGTCGAATATTCTTATTCAAGATTACAAAAATGTTACGTGTGCAGTGTGGCGGTCATAAAGTATCTCCCCGTGCATATAATCTATTGTATGCTGACATTTTATGCATAGTGTATGAATTATTGCGCGTATTTCCTTTGATTAACATTGAATTTTGGTTACTTAATTCGGTCTTCACATGAACAGGATGCTACAACCATGTACACTTTTCTTGTCATTTCTTTCTTGATTCCAAAAATTGATTTCATTTACAATTATTTACAATAAACAATTTCGTGTAGTTCTTCTAATAAAATAATACTTTTCTCCCTTCTAAATACAATGTGGACATTTTTTTCAACGACGTCACTACTTTCGTCATAACCTATAAAAGACAACGTCAGCGCTTGGACATTTTTATTCACATATATCGGTTATCTTTTCGTTGCTTGCATTTGAGAAACCCGTCAGGAAGTGCGAGGTTAGAGCTCCGTCAAACCGGTTTATGCTCGTCAGTCGGTCCCTTTTGCCGACTGACCGTTCCAAGGCGGTAACTTTTGGGTTTGCTATTTCTGTTAAATAACTCCTCACAGATTTATGCTTACTTTTAAAATTTGCTTGAATGTGCATGCCTTTGTTCTGTGTCTTTTCAAAGTTTGGTATATGTTGCAATGCTCATAGGTTTTTGTCATTAAGTCTTATTCTTAGATGGTTTCGAATATAACAAAACATGTCAAATCGATGATGAAAGCCAATATTTTGGCAAAACAACAACAAAAACAATAAGTAGCTTTATATATATATATATTTATAATTCTCGGTTACGGTTTGTGGTGGGTAATAAATACAAACACGTAAAAATGTGTTTCAATGACATTTTACACTTTGTGAATTATGTACTTAGGTATGTTCAAATAAATATTATCTTAGATAGAGATTTTCACAACATAATCTCAAATGAAAACTATCAATCACTAAAAAACAAGTTACTTACAATCCTGTGTATGTTGTAATTTTTGTTTAACACTAAAACAAGTTTTGCAATAACCCTGGGTATGTTGTAATTTTTGTTTAACACTAAAACAAGTTTTGCAATAACTTTATTGTAATTTTATTACAATTCAAGGAAATATTGTGAAATTTTGTATTCAATATTTGCTCGATTAACCTACTAAACATTGTCTTGTTAAATAACGATAAATAATAAAAATTGTGATTTCAGGATAATTGGTAATAAATATAAACTGTTTAATTAATGCACTTGCCTATAGAAGTACAAACTATGTATGTGCTTTATTCTGTCATATACTCTACTTGACCTTGTGTTCAGTAACATTCTGTGTACTGTTGCAAGCGGAAAAGACATAGGTAGACAATTGGATTTAGAGCCCTACGGCCAGACCAATATACAATACATGTGATCTGAAAGCGAAACCTTGATGCCTTTTGGGAAATAATGTAAATCTTTTTTTGAACAGACCACTGTTTCTGTTTTGGTTGGTTTTTCTAAACATTATGTATCAGCATGTTAATAAATAACGCTATCGCCCTTATAAAAAAAGCATAAGTACATCAATTAGCGTCCATTTGTCCATTTGTCAGAATCACTTCAGAAATGCGATCACGAGGCCTCATTCAAAGAAAAGAAATACAACTTTATACTGATGGAATAGGTGCAAACAACCATATTATTTGATGGAATTGCACGGAAAACGGTTTGAAAACAGAGGCATGTACATGCAATTGTATAATTCCAATTCTTTCTAGGCCAAATTGTAATGACTGCAACACACGTTAATATTGTACAGCATTATGGCACCATACCAAGACCAACACGAAAATGAGATGCCCATTACATAACAGGCATAATAATTAAAATGTATTATTATTTTTTTATTTATTCATATTATTAACTTTTAAAACTAACAGTTCGAATTATATTTGAATATTTTAAGTTATTTTATGTGAATTAGGTTTTCTGTTGAGATATTCATATATTTTGCCCAGAAACCGTTCCAAGAGCGACATGTATAGGTTTTTAAATGTATGCGTACAAAATCATACATTCTATGAAACGTTTTTTTAAAACATAATCACTAGTAATATAATAATTGTGCATATTGCTTTGAAATTACACGATGACCGGATCTGTCGTTGAGACTATATGAAAAACAGTGACTCAAAGCCATAATAAGACGTCAATGTTGGATTTCTGTCTCTTCATCTCTCCAGGCATGCCCTATATAGGCGAGACAACCTGAGCAGTCTTCATGTCCTTTACGTGACATTGCACAATAGGCAGAACTTTAGGATTTTAATTGCCTTTATTATATATTATGAGAATGACAGATAAATCCTCGGCTTTTTCTATTTGAATTGCATTACGTATGATCTCTTCACAATACTATGTTTTGTCTTGTTGATCAGGGTGGTTTTCTAATATTCTATGGTTTGCATCATGTTTAAAAATTGTTACACCTTGGCACATCTGACATGTAACGTCATTGCATTTTTAGCATATGACGTCATTAAATTTTTCTTATTATACTTTATCTCCTGGGCTGTTTTATTTGTAACTACTCTCTTGCTTGGAACTTTTAGGTTGCCGATGTTTACCTACTGTACATAGCGAACATTTGTTGATAGTTTATTATAATAAAAGTTATTTTGTCTGTATATAAGTTAATTTTATCTGTTTTGAATCCCGATGCGAGTGCTTGCTGTTAGTCGTTTCATTTTGATGGTATATTTTTCATTTACACTGTTTAAGAGAAAAACCTACTGGAAGTGCAAGTTTGGAGCGCTCCATAACTCAGGTTAAACTACCTTTTCCCGACTGACCGTTTCAAGGCGGTAACTGTTTTTTGAGTTATATCACGTCGTGGTGTTCATTTTTTGTCACTTTTACATTTGTCCAGTTTACTTTGCCTGGTGGTAGTTCACATTTAGATATCAGTTGTCTTATTTTTCCTGTTTATTATTTTTGATATAGTAGGAAATAAGAAATATGTATTTAAAAATTAATGTGCATTTAAAAGCAATATCGATTTTTTCTCTTCCAATTGTAGACTTAAGATTCGATGGTTTTCTTAAAAAAAAAAATATATATATAAGAATATAAAGTAACAAATAGTAAGGAATTCATGTAACAAATAATTTCAGTTCTTTAAATTTGTTTGTTCGTGTATGCTGTATTATCTTTTTTTTTATCAAATTTCTCAGTGAGGAATTTGCAGGCTATGAGTAAGAATATATGTCAAAGTCCATGAGCATTGTAACATATACCAAAATTTTAAAAACCACAGGACAAAGGTAATCACATGCAAGTCAAATGGAAAATAACAAATTTGTGATAAGTCAATTTAACAAATAGAGTAAACTCGACAGTTACCGCCTTTGAACGGTTAATCGGCACATGTCTTTGTTAATATCTTCCGTCCAAAATAGCAAAACCTTTTCTACACCATATCTGCATGTTCTGAACGGTTTGGTGTTTGTGCAACTTTCTTCACCTGTTGATTGCTTTTTTAAAAAAAATATTTTATATCCTTTTTGTATCTGGATATAGGAAGTAGACTGCTTGAAGTGTCATGAACTCTCTATAAATACACATATACGTTTTAATAAATAAACAAACATTGCCAAAATGCATTTAGCGACAGTTTTGTTTAGATAAAAGAGGACGGTGTTTACGTTTGTTTACAACACTTTTCACGATGCCGTTTGAAGTAAATTATTCCCTTTTTCCAAATTATACCATTGGCAATCTAAAGGCTGTACAAAAACACAATTAAATGAAATTTTCTACATATATTCCCTCAGCATTAAAAACAGTTTTCTGTAAGGGAATACAATTATATTACAATTTCAATCATTTTGTTTTCTTTTTTTCTAGAATATTATGCTGTTATAATGGTCATACTTTCCTGATATGGTACTTATCTACTTTTTAGAAATTGTTCCTGTTGATTGTTTTTATATGGGACACTGTAGGCCGCAATAAATATAATAAAGCGTTGTAATAAATAAATAAATCTCTGTTTGTCTTCTTATTAGCCATGAGGCTAAATACTTCCTTTTCCCATAACTATTGCTCATTAACAGATAGATGTTGTTTATTCAATACTTTTAGGCCACTGACACACACGTTAAATTTTTCAACAAACAAGTATATGATTCGTTAATGGCATGCACTTAACAATTAATTCTTAAGTCTTATTTTTATCATCAAATATTTTTCGCATTGAAATAATAGTATATATAAAAACGATAATAACACCAACAACACCATTGAAATTATTGTTACCGTTTTAACTATTACTATTATTCTAAACACAATTCAGTATTAACAAGAAGAAAACTTTCAGTGTCAGTAATGGCAATAATAATTAAAAAGATAAGAAATAGTAATTGTTAGGGGAAATACAAGGATTAAATGATAAATTGTTGTTATAAAGTTACTACTGAACAAGTCCTTACGCTTAATATGTGTAGTTATACATCTAATTTATAATCAATAGCAAAATTAATGAACGAAGTTTGATATCTAACACATTTTAATTTGAGTCGGTGGTTATGTCAGTAAGGTTAAAAAATAATTCCTAGTGTACCAACTTCTTTCTAAGTTCAAGCTTTACAGCAATAATGCGCCAATTTCTTTAAGATGTCTCGTTTTCCGATTGTAGCAATTCTTTTGGTATCATTAATACGTTTACAAGATAATTATTAGAAGCAAATATATACTTTTATAGTGCTTAAATAAAGCGTTTTGAATGGCCATTTCAATTATTTACGTTCAAACGAATCTTATTTTATTTATTCCCTGACATCCTGTTATAATTTCAATTACAACCAATTTTTTTTAATTAAGAGAAAATATCCTTTTACGTTATGTCTTTTTTGAAGAATATGATTTATAAAAAAAATGAAATAAATATATATCACACATACCATCTGCAAAAACACGTGCTCATAACCGACATACTTATTATCATAAACCAAACTGGTCTTCACAGACAATTCATACTAATCGTACAATCATCATTTTCAGTGCGGAAACACATGTGAATTGCAATGGGAATTGAGATTATTTCGACGCAAATCAGCCAAGTAATAAAGTAACTCAAGTTATTTCGATATACTTACTATTGCAAGTGATAATTTTTTTAATTTAAAAGAATCTGGAATATTACCCTCCAACAATCCATACTATACCCATTGACTTTGTCGCTATACAAAGGTAATTATCAAATTTTACTTTCGTAAAGAAATGCCATTCTGTTTTATGTAAAAATAGATTTTTTAACATCTATGGACTTTTTTCTCCAAAAATGCGATATAGTTATTCCTTTTAATCTTACAACAACAACATTTAAAACAAATGATATATTAATATTACTTTATAAGTTATATGCGTATAAGCCCTCACAGAAATTGAGGTTATGGCATTTTCACCTTCAAATTAAAGATCAAAGTTAAAAAGTGTTCATGACCCCACACTATATAACATTTAAAAAGATATCCGTTTGAACGCAGGATACTGTACTTATTTCCGGGCTTACATGTATATGGGTACCCGTTTACTGGTCTATGTATACGTGCTATCTGTCAAGTGAACAAAAGCGCGTGCCGGCAACGGCTTGATAGAACAGCACCAGGCCATCATTAAACAGGCAAAAATGTAGAAATCCCAAGCGTGTTTTTCTGTTCAACATTTCGATTTCAATCAAAACCTGCGGAATGCAGTATATTTTCTGACAGACTATATAACTTCCAACGAAGTCACAATGTATTTAAACGACAACATGGTAAGCTTGGTGTTCTTCTCTTCTAATTAGCCTTAGCTCAAGTATCGGCTTTAAGACCCTCAGTGTCATTATTTAGCCACCTTGCCAATTAATAGCGATCAACCAAGTTCGCTGTATACGGTATAATACAATTGTGTCAGTTTCTGCAGACGATCCGGAAAAGGCAAGTTACGACGATCCACTTCTCAGATAACGTTATTAACGAACAACCATCACCAAGCGTTATAAGAATATTTGTCTAGACTAAAAAACTAACATTCTAAGTACATGCATATACTCATCAAACAAACATACGAAAACATAATGTGATTCTAATGGCTGACATGTGTTCAACTGGACAAATGTTTTATTTAATGCAACACATTATGTTTTTTTTTGGTAAATTCTTTCATTGGTTTTTAATTTATTTTATTGATGCTACTTTCTCAAGGCATTGCATTAATTTTCATTCTTTATTTTAATAGGTTCTGTTATTGGATTCGCGTGTGCAAGTGGGAAACAATTTTGAACAAATAATGATTAGACATTTGCGCTTGTTTGAATATGTTTTTTATTGGCACTTATTCATTTTTGTATCATATATATTTTTGTATCAAATGAAGAATTTTATTAACACTTTAAAACGTTTCAAACAAATATTATTACAATTTTAACATTTCACACAATTATCATTATCTGAAATGAAACCATTATGACGGTCTTTGCTTTTAAGTTTCAAATAGGCCATAACAAAAACTAAAAATAAATGTGCTAATTTTTCGAATCCTTTCTGATGGTTAGCGTGTAGCGCGAAAACAACATAATAGAATCAGACAGAAATCTGGTTGAAATAACAGATTATGATAACAGTAGCTTTTGCGTAAGATACCGCCGGAAATTTCCGATACTCCGCATTCCTTACAATTTCCGGATAGTTTCCGCAAAACTAAATGTTCTTTGCAAATTGATATATATTGCCCCATTTCCGTATAAGATAGTCTTCTTGGTGGTGGTAAGCTAACACTTAGAGTTTTTTTTCTTGAGTAACACTCACACAATACAGCAGCCATAGATGTTATGCTGTCAAGTACCTCTTACTTTTTATATCAACCAATTCTGAATATTTACTAAATAAATTAGTCCAAACGAATCTTCTAACATTTAGTCCAAAATCCGCGTCAAATCCGCGTAGAAAAACGTTAGTTTTGTCACCGTATGCTTAAAACACGCACCATTAAAATACGTGCATTTTCAAGAGAACTGATTTCTTGAAATTTTCTTGAAAAAAAGATAAATTGTGGTGCTGCCTTTTTACAGTTGTTTGCTTTTTTTTTTTACTTCGCACCGACACAATCAAGGCCATAATAGCAATGTTTAGATAAGTGTTGCTATTTGAAGACCCAGACATGTGTCTTGATGGAATGGCTTGCACACCGTAGCTCAGCTGGAAACACTCCCCAGAAAGGTTCTGGCCACTACCGGGACACGAACGTGCTAATGGGGCTTTCTGTTTGTTTATTTCATTGAACTTTCCATAAAAGCAACTGTGTTGAGATTTTCCGAAAATATGCAGGTGTTTGTGGATCTAGGTCAAGTGTTAACATCTTGTTTAAAATATTATTGGCGTAGAAGCACAGCGCCCTTTATAGAATGCGTTAGAAATTCATGACTGGGCTGGTGCTAGTTATTAAGTAATTCGTAACTACTCAGCGGTATCCGGACAAAACTGTTTCGTAGAATTGGCCGAGTTGGTGCGAGTTATTATTATGCGTTATTAGATTCGTACTACCTCAGCTCCATATTTCAGCATATACCGTACCGATTTTGGCAACTTTGAACCACGTTAGTTAAGCAGTTTTTTTCTCTCTCAACTGTTAGCAGTGCTGTACTATGGTTTTTATGATTGTTGAATCGTAGTTGTTCAATAATATCTGAAATGAGTTTCATAAAAGATAAGTTTCAAATGGTGCAAAGTATGTTTTCTGTATGTGTTCATTGTTCGAACATATTTTCAGTTCACTTTAATTTATTTACTAATCGGATGTCCGTCGTTGTCGTGCATCAAATGACGCATTGTATTGTTTAAAATATAAATTGGTCGCCATTGGTCGACCTTTTGTTGCTCTTGACCTGACGCCAATTGCATCGCCACCCTTGTATGTTGGTCTGACGATTACGGCTTTTCTCGTTTACCAGTATTTGATTCTCGTTGTCTTAAGGATGTTTGTTTTATGACACTGCCTTCACTACTCTATTATCTCGGAATTCCATTGGCTTAGAAACAACAACGACCATTTTGTTTTGATACATATGAAAACATCTTAGAAAGTACTTAATATGTTTCCAACTGAACAGAATTCATAACCGTTTAAGAGACATTAAGCAAAAAAACCCAAATATAATTATGTAAAACGTATTAGAGTCTTATTGCTTGGTAATTTGTACGTTCTCAATTCAAAATTTTTAAATTTAAATTTAATTTAATTTTGTCATTTCCATTAAAACTGTATTATTCAAGCTGATTGCTGCACATATGTCAAAATTGTCTGCCCTTTCTCTTCGTTTCACCAAAGTTTTAATTCTTGATATAGTTTTTTTTGCGATATTTAAACGAGTATGACTACATCTATATTTATCTGTTTGTTATAATCTATGAATATTCATAGCAGGTGTTAAGAATACTATTTAAATCTTTAGCGCAATATATTGTAAAGAATACAACTTTTTCTACAGGACACAAATGTTAAATCTGTACACGGTGTGATGGTTGTGTTTGTTCACATTTATCACTTGTTGATTGCATTGCTGTAGTGATCTTTCATTTTTATCATCCCTGTGTCTGGCAATAAAAAGAAAGACTGATTCAGTTGTCATAAATACACAATATATGTCCCATTCTTGCTTGTTTTAAACAGAATAACTGTTGCGAAAATACAGTTGATGGCAGTTCTTTCACGATAGCAAAATACATGTTTTGCTTCAGATTTACAGCATATTTGAAAAAGGTGAATTGCTAATATTTAGAAAAAAGTCTATAGAATACTAGGAATATTTGATTTATTTCCAAAATAACCATCACATGCTTTCATGTTGTGACAAGTTTTTTGACAAATTACACCCTTTCTAGAGGTATTTACGGCCGTGTTTTAATATTTGGCATGATCTCTTTCAAAAGATATAATTATACATCTATTCATCATACTATTAAATGTTATTAAACAATGCTCTGCTATCGTTAATGTCAAACTGTAGACACACCGTTTTAGGCATACCGTAGCCTATATTTGTACAGGCATTTCTAGACATTCATCCATCGGAACACCTCGGGTAATTCCGTCCTCAGGGCTATCATTTCTCGGATGGTGCAATGATACTAACAGAATCACGATCGTTGTGTTCGTCGGAAGAAAAATACATCATTTATAGTTCAAAAAAGAGATAAGTGTAATGTTTAAAATTATTTCATCACATATACTGTCATTTAGCAATTTAAATGTTCACATATACAACCGTTACTGCATTTACAGTAGAGATAACACAGCACCCGTTGCATTGCAAATAATAAGATATATAACAAAGTCCTATGGCCATTGCAACATATACAAAAATTTGAAAAGACACTGGACCAAAGTATTCACATGCACGCCAAATGTAAAAGTGAGAACAAATCTGTGGTGTTACCGCATTGGAACGGTCAGTCGGCAATATGGACCGACTGGGGTGCTTAAACCGGTTTTACAGAGTTCTAACCTCGCACTTCCTGATGGGTTTCTCAAATGCAAACAATCAAAAGAAAACCGATCCATTTGAATAAATGTCCACGCGCTGTAATTCGTTAACTCATAATGGATTTAAACGTCTTTTGTTGCTGATATATTCCAAATCAAATATCTATTCTAATCGTTCTAAAAGGTTTCTGGCTATTAAACCATATTTTTTTTACAATACACATCACTTATTTATTGTAATTAATATAGTTTTTTTTAGCGGAAATGAAATTGCGTGATTATTTGCTTCTGAACAGATAACTGGTCATGTACTTACTATTTACAATAAAACATATTCATAGTGATATAGTTATTATTTTTAACCACAGCAGTCTTCAATTAATATCTAAATTATGTAACGAGGAACTTTCAGTAGGCTCATTAGGAAGGATATGGGCAAAATAAATCAAGTATTGAAATAAACAATTGTTTTGTTAAAATTATTTCTATTAAATTAATATCTAGATACACGTTCAAGATTAAAATAAAAATATTTTACGTATACATAAATAACATTAAGTATTTTTCATAGTCATAAACTAGAAATCGAATTGTAAGAAACATAAATATGTTTAACGCAACACGTCCTAAGACAACACGTCAAGGGAGGTGATAGACGCTCTTTGAATGCCAAAATATCGCAAAATCCCATAACAAACGTCAGTTAGGGATGAATGAGAACTGATGAACACACTGTAACCTTGACCTAAAATGTAAAACCTTAATTACATGGTGTCTTGAAATGTTGATAACTTTGGCAAAAAATTGTAAAATCATAAAACCTTAAAAATTTTGGGAGAGGGGTGTGGGTGGGAATAATGACGTAAAGGGGCGAAGACGAGATTGACACATTTGATTTTTAACCCTAACACTTTATCTTGATGATATTATTTGCAAATAAACAATTATGTTATGGATTTAACACGGATTTGCGTGACACGTCGTCTTGATATGATGATCACCTGCGTCAAAACTCTTTAAATTCGCCAACAAACTACAAAGTTGTGGGCCTGACACGGATTTGCTTAAATTCGGCAATGTCACCCTGACATTTAAATTAGCGACATTATATTACACGGCGTCTTGATGCAATACTGACTTGTGTCATACGATTTGAATATCCCGTGTCATTATACTACCGACCCAAATGGTACTTGCAAACCATCGTCTTTTTACAAATATATAATAAAAAAAATATATATAGCATAAAAGCGAAACCGTCTATCATCCATCCTGAGGAAAAATGCTAATACAGGGACAATTTCGTTAAATAGAAACGTCGAATACCAAGAAAAATATGGAACGGTTTTATGAAAACTGCGAAATACATATATCGTCAAATTAAACAATCACAAAACAAATTAATGTTAAATTGACAAAAAACCGATACGAAACTTTAATTACATTGAGAAAATTTAACAATTAACGCCTTAGTATGGTCATTTGGTAAAATAACCTACTGGAGTTCTTAAACTTGGTTTACTTTGCACTCCACGATATCTCTTTCTGAAGGACACGTCATTATATTGTGATATCCACAGACAATCGGTATTAGACAAGTTACTTCGATCGATACTGTAACAGCAAACAGGATATCAACTCCCAGTCAGTCCACACGTTATATGAAAAATCCCGAGTGACTTTTTAATATCTTTATCTACAAATGCAAAATTATATGTATAATAGATCCGCAAAATGTTATGTACTGCAGTTGTTAACCTAAAATTTGTCATAGGCTGTGCAGAAGTTCACATATATTTAACTAGTATAACATTGTTTTCAACATACTTGGTTTATTTCTACACAAAACATGAAATATAATATGTAAGCGTTTGCATGAATTCGATAGTTTTAGAAGACAATTGAGTTCAGAAGTGAAATCAATGACAGTTGATCGACATTCATAAATCAATTTTAAACCTCGACCACAGTTTAAATATAACATGATCGTCCACAACAAGCAAGTATTTGCTAAATTAAATTAATATTTTTAAATTAAACAAATTAAAAATTTATTATCGAAGAATGGATTTATTACACAAATCATAAAGAGACAGGTTATTGATTGGATAAGATGTTAAAAAACTGAGTCCATCTCATGCTATATTTACCAGCTTTTATATACTGACTAGTCTTTGAACACCCATAGGAAAATACCACTGATACCCTGTGAAATACATGTGATGAATGATTTGGTTACCAGCAAAGATTTAACATGTCATTTGTCATAGTGTTGTTTATCAAAGTATCTATACGACACGAGTTTTAATTCTAAAAGAGAAAATGTAAAGCTCAATTCTGCTCTGATTTATTGGATTTAAAAATCTAACGAATATTTTTTAAACGAAATGTTATTGACAATATAATTTAAATCTCCACATAAATCGAGTTAATGAATGTTTTTAAGATCAAATTTTGTGTAAATTGATAGGTTTATGCAAGTTGGGTTTAATTGACTTAGCACGTGCGGTGTGGTTAATGATATGTAATTGGTAATGTATTATTGTTGTATAATACAAAATACTTTTGTTAAAAATCATTATTGGCTTCAAGTGACATACCTGAATAATATAAATCGTCAGTAAGTTTTGGCATTCGAATTCCTAATGTCGTTCTGATGACTATTATCGATTCATACGTTTCTCGAACATGAAATATTATCATGTCCATGTAGAAGAATGTTTAAATTTTGGAACAGTTTATTATTAATCGGATTTACGATTTAGCTATACTTCAATTTTACATAAAGCAAAAACAACTAATATGCTATGTACAAACACTTTGATTAACAACATCTTGTATATGCATATTGTATTAATAATTATGCTGTTTGCAAACATTCAACAAAAGAAATATTAATGTGTTGGGGAAGTTGCATAAAAGCGGCTTCCTTTTAAAATACTTAAAACACACACAAGCTAAATGCCTCCAAATATTTCATTAACAATCAAAAGTACAACCCTTTAAGTATATGCATGATGCATTTTAATTATTAAACTGTTAAAATAATTATGAAGATGTGATTTTCAATTATGTATAAAATGTTCCAAATGCACTTAATTTAACACGCAAACAAATCAAGAAGCAGAATTCCCCGGGATTGTCGAGTCTGTTTTGGGCTTCTATCTGCAATATTTTGCACATGTGTGTAATCACTAGCTGTTTATGTATTTGTATTTTGGGTTTTACGGCACACCGGCACTTTACAGGTCTTACGGCGCCGAACACGGTGAGGTTTAATGTAAATAGGGTATAATCTGGTTAAAATTCAAATAGGTGAGTAGTAATATCAAAATCTAACTGATTAAAATAATATGAAATATAATTGAATACAGGTTAGTACAATAAACATTTAAAAAAAACTCACAATGTTAGCATAATAAAAAGTTAAAAAAATATAACACTGGCCATTAATGCATTGACCGACAAATAGTTAAATACGTGTCATTAAATAAAATGAACATGTAAACAAAGTTATATTAAAATATAATAAATGTAGTACATAACAGAATATTATAATTATAGACTGTACACAATCAAACTACTTATCTTTTGAGAAAAAAATGTTTGATGCATTGTACATTGACAGATGCAAACAGGCAATATGCATTGATATAAGTACATATTTACACATGTTTATATACCAAACCCGAACTACCCGTTTATTTTGCAATGCAGTATTTAAAATGTTGCATGAATAATCTATGTGCTATAAATTCATGTGACTGCGTAGCCTCTTTCCGTCATATAAAAAGTTGGGCCTGTTCATAGTGTCTGGGATTTTCTACCATAATATCTGAATGTTGCAATAATAATATTACATGTGTCGCTGAGTGTACTCAAAAACAAAAGAAAAAGAACAACAACAGTACTAAAATATTTTAATGCTAAACATTCTCCCAATTTATCATTTTAACGATTGCCTTCTAAATTGATTTTTCGCTTATAAGCTTTTTTGCATATTGTTTTACAAATGCAATGCAATAAAAAACCCTCCAGCTGACGGGGTTTATTCAGACACACGATGTGCCAATACACGAAATAATTTCAAACTACACGCTTAAATCGGGTTAGGTTCAACAACTCTCAATATTTAGGCCTTAATAATTATAGTATGTAATAAATCAAAGTCTTGGAAAGTGTCACATTTTCACTTTGAAGTTGGTTTCTAACACATTGCAGAGAATAGGTTGAAATATAAAAACAAATTTTTCATAACAGGGATCACTTGATTTTAATCAGATTTAGTTTAACGCTCATGTGTTTTAATATTCAAGCATTTTGCAATTCTTATAATATGCAATAAACCAAAGACATGGAAAATATAACGTTTTTGTTTTGAAGTATATTGGTTTTTGAAGAGTTTGGAGAATAGACTTAACTATTAAAATGACTTATAAGAATAATAAATGATAATT